>WHVC01000037.1:0-363318 GCA_015178925.1 Russula emetica | reverse complement strand
TGACAGCCCGGGACAGGGAAAGGGAGACGCCATTACATCTCGCATCGAGAATGGGACAAGTGGACGTCACTCGCATGCTTATTGAGCGCGGCGCGGATGTTACAGCCCAGAACGAGGACGAGCAGACACCATTACATCTGGCGTTGCTAGAGGCACAAGTGGACGTTGCTCACATTCTTATTGAGAGCGACGTAGATCTGACGGCCCAGAATAAGTACGGGGAGACTCCATTACATCTCGCGTCGAAATGGGGACTAGTAGACGTCGCACCCATGCTTATTGAGCACGGTGCGGATCTGACAGCCCAGAACAATGACGGGTGGACACCATTACATCTCGTGTCGCAAAGGGGACAAGTTGACTTCGCTCGCATGCTCATTGAGCGCTGTTCAGATCTGACAGCCCAGAACAAATACGGGGATACTCCATTACATCTCGCGTCGCAACGGGGAGGACTAGATGTCGCTCACATGCTTATCGAGCGCGGGCAGATGTGACAGCCCAGAACAGGGACGGGCAGACACCATTACATCTTGCATTACAAGCAGGATGTGTCATGGTCGACGTCGCTTGCATGCTTATTGAGCGCGGCGCGGATGTTACAGCCCAGAACAATGACGGGACGACATCATTACATCTCGTATCGCAATGGCACATTTGGCACTCGAGACAAGTTGACATCGCTCGCATGCTTATTGAGCGCGGCGCGGATCTGACAGCCCAGGACAAATATGGGCAGACTGCATTACATCTCGCGTCACAAAGGGCACATGTAGACGTTGCTCGCATGCTTATTGAGCGTGGCGCAGATATGACGGCCCAGAACAAGGACGGTCAGACACCATTACATCTGGCATTGCAAGAGGGACAAGTAGACGTCGCTCGCATGCTTATTGAGCGCGGCGCGGATCTGACAGCCCGAAACAATGACCGGTGGACTCCATTACATCTCGCGTCGCAACGGAGACAGGTAGACGTCGCTCGCATGCTCATTGAGCATGGCGCAGATCTGACAGCCCAGAACAAAAACGGGGATACTCCATTACATCTCGCGTCGGAAAGGGGACACGTAGATGTCGCTCACTTGCTTATTGAGTGGAACGCAGATGTAACAGCCCAGAACAGGAAAAAGGAGACACCATTACATCTCGCATCACAAATGGGACGTGTAGACGTCGCTCGCATGCTTATTGAGCGCGGCGCAGATGTGACAGCCCAGAACAATAAGCGGCAGACACCATTACATCTCGCGTCGCAAATGGGACGAGTAGACGTTGCTCGCATGCTTATTGAGCGCGGCACAGACCTGGCAATCCAGAACAGGGACGGGGACGGCATTGCATCTCGCGTCGGAAATGGGACGAGTAGACATCGCTCGCATGCTCTTGAGCGCGGCGCGGATGTGACAGCCCAGAAAAGTGACGGGCAGACACCATTACATCTCGCATCGCGAAAGGGACAAGTAAACGTTGCTCGCATGCTTATTGAGCATGGCGCAGATGTGACAGCCCAGGACAATAACCGGCAGACACCATCACATCTCGCGTCGAAAATGGGACGAGTGGACGTTGCTCGCATGCTTATTGAGCGCGGCGCGGATGTGATGGCCCGGGACACTGGCAGGGACGGACTCCCTCCTCCATTACATCTCGCGTCCGAGTCGCGAAAGGGATTGCGTAGGGGATCAGTGCATACTCAGAGCACGCTCCAGAATGAGAACGATAGGAACGCCAACAAATCATGTGCCGTTGGTGGTGGGAATCCTCTCCCTTGTCTCCCTCCCCTCATCACAGTCTCACACTCGCATCTTACCTCTTTAGACACCCCCGAGCTAGGTCCTGGCACGATCCTTGGCCCGTCAGGCCCCTCTGGGTCTGCCTCGACTGGACCCACTAACGCCTATCCCTCAACCCCCGCTGCAAGTCCTTCATCGTACTCTACCAGCAGCGTTTCCCGCGACTCTTCCTCGAATTCTGCCGCGCCTATACCTATAAGTGGACACAGTTCAAACATGAAGGCCATCGCTGGTGGCATCGCCGGTGGTATAGCAGCAACTTCTATTGTCATTGCCGCGCTGCTCTTCTACCTGTGACAGAGACATCCACCGGCTGCGTCCGCTCCGTCCGCAAGCGACAGGCAGCCCGGTGGATTCGACCCAGTTATGGATCAAGTTCCTCTACCAATGTCAGGTCAGGGAACCGCTGCGTCGTCATTTCCCGAGACAACTACCTCCATGCTGAGGTCCTACGTATGTGTTTTCGTGTCCCCGGTTCCGCTTATGTGTGCTCATGGTTTTGTCTCTGCTATAACGCTCAGAACGCGGATGACCCAGCTACGTACCCAACGTACCAAGGAATTTCGCCGCCGCCGACTTATAATCCTTCTCAATCACCTTCCTCGTCGCCCAGCAGAAATATATACACCGTTGCCACCGCGCCGAACTCCCAAGGGCAGGGACTCGGATATAATGGCCTACCACTTGTCTGAACCCACCCTCTGAAGCCATCAGTAGTAAGGCAGGAATGCACGGCTATGTAAACTTATTATCTTACTGTTTGATATGAAATACCTTGTACTGTATCGATGTACGACGTGGGGGTCAGGTGAGCTAACCTGACTGATTAGTGAGGTGTGTGCAGGAGCGACGACAACAGGACTTGAAACAGAACCAGTCAAGTAGTACAGCGCCCATCAATTATACAGGCGTCACTGAAAGCTCCGTTGCTCAATTCGGAAATCCCGAAAGTCTGCATCATACAATATACAGTACTGGGCATCTTCCACCAGAGTACTCGAGTAAAGCAGTGATTGGTAGGGATAGCTTGCCGCTTAATTATCCCTCCGCAGCGACGTGTCACGTGCCAAGAACGTGGAGTTACCCAAATAAGGGGTGCGCACGTGTTCGTTCGAGTCACAGGGGTCGGTTTGGTTTGATTTCCTGGGAGGCTGGGAGTTCGCTTCGAAGGATCAAGAGACGCACTCATCTGGCGAAAGTACATAGAGTATAGTCCTGGGCTGTGCTCAAATATTGAACCCGAGTTCTCTTCCATCACAATGACGTCAGAAGTTCTGAGCGCAGCGGGTACAAGAACAATGATTAACAAGACGGTTGGAGCGTCGATCCGAAGGGCAAGAGGTAGGGGCCGGAACATGCCGAGACACGGGGTCGAGTGAGGCTACTGTTTAACGGACTTTTTTCAGGTGACTTTCTTGCTTGCCCTCAGCCGCGCCCGTGTTGTCTTCCTCTTGCTCAAGCAATTCTCCGAGCTCGAGACGGAGGCCGAAGTAATCCTCACACTACTCATCAAACTCATAGTGTTTGGCAGCATTACGATGCCTTGGCAACCGACGGTGACACCAGCAGCGCCTCTAGCGCACATGTCTTCACCCTATTCATATCCGCCCTTAGGCGCCTGCAGTGGTCACCTCACGTCCCGACCTGCAAGCGACTCTCAATCGCACCTTCATAGCCACCACAGCTTGCTGAGCTTGGACAGCATCGCGGAGATGGTGGCGACGGCTGCGCAGCGCCAGCGTGACAGTGTAGAACGTCGTCGAGATGATTGGCACTGAGTCTGACCTGAGCGTGCAAACTGCAGCAATGAAAGTGTAATGGTGCGTCTCCCCGACTAACATTCTGCCAACGGGCTGCCAACTTTTTCCCGTCATTGTCTTTTTTCCGTTAGCATCGATCAGCTCGACAAGGCAGATGCGCCGCTCATCCCGGAGGCGTACATATACCTCCTTGGCTTGCAATACCTCGTCTCACTCTCCGACGGCCTCGCGGGGTATACTTTCCCTCTCTACACACGCTCGCGGTCCAGAAACCACCCACGGATTCAACCGAGCCCGTGCGTGCGCCGGGCCCACTCGACCCTACATTGCTGCCCGAAACCGAGCCAGCCCTGGGCTGCGAACTGTGCGCACGATGGTGAACGCAGGCCGGCCCGTGCTTCTTGCGGCCCTCTCCTTCCTCCTTGCCATGAACCTCTCCGACTCCATTTTCGTAGATGCGCTGCAGACGAGCTGCAGGGTGCCTCGCACTGCCCACCCCACCTAATGCGTTCCTCACTCCCACCACGTGTCGTCGCCACGCTCGATGAACCGCTCCCTTTGTCTCACTTGAGGGACTCATACACCGTTTGACGGGAGGTGGCGGAGGTGGCGCAGCACCATAGCTGCCAGGATTTAGCCCTCGCAATTTGGCATGCTTACGGGCACTCGTCGCTGCGGCGCTTTTCCTGGCCGGAACTCTTGGTTCAAGCTGGTTAGTTGCAGTACTTGAGGCACTCCAAAATGACGTGTTGTTCCTGTCCGTAAGCAATGCCAAATACTAGTTACAGACTAATAGACATCATCGTCCCAGCTTTTTATAGTAAATAAATTTTCCTATATATCCTGGTGGGTTCCCGGGACCTTAAGTCGAAAAAATACCCTGGGTTTATTGAGGGCATCCGATTCCCCTCAATTCTTCATGCCATTGTCATGTCATGCTTTATCGTTGTTCCGCGACCTGCCAGGCAGAGTTGGAGTTCCTGCCAAGGTTTTGTGAAAGTACCCGTGGCAAGCTCTCCTGATAAAGAGTTCCTTCCCACGCCTTTCAAGTTTCAACCTCTTTGCCGAAAAGATAATCGCCGTGAAGTATTCTGATGTACTATAGGAACTTTACGCCCACAATGTCTCTATGAACATCTCCTAGTTTTACGCCCTGCCGCTCTGATCCTTATGCTTATCCTCTCCTGCGTTGTGCTTGTTATGTTACCCCGCTCACTGTGGCCGCTTCGGGTGGGGTATCACTTCCCGTAGGCATCTTCGAGGGGTTCCTGTCTCCCTTTGGACCACAAGCATCCAAATTACATTCACGACAGACCCTCCTCGTGCCGCCAGAGTGCCTCCCAACGTGCGATGCCTTCTCAACCACAGTCAGAGTGGGCACCTTCACCACCGGCTCGCCCGCGGAGCCCGCAGCATGCGCCTGCACCGTTCAGAACATGAATACAGGTTTCAGTTGTGTAGAATGCACTTTGTCTGAGATACCTGGAGAGGCGATAACCGGTCAGACGATACTAAACAGTTGAGTTTCTCCATCTTCACCCGTACTTTACGAGCGTCCGTTCCCTGTGGTACATGATAGAGCGAGTCCTTCCTGCAGGGTGTCTAACCGGATTGGCATAGATTTTGCGGAGGAATGTGGGGCGTACGGGTTCCCCCTTAACGTTCCTACAGTAACGCTATCGGGGACGGTTGTGCCTAGCGGAGGAAATTGCCCAACCGATAGTGCGACCGGGTCCCCACAGGTACCACCAACGGGAATTCCGTCCGGCTTTTTCAATGGTATCAGCAGTGCTGCGAATACATCGGATACCAATCCAACTGGCGGAGTTTTGGCGGGCCGACATCTTCAACAACGGGATCTCCGGGAGGTAAATCTGGTGCGGTACGAGTTGGAAACAAGGCCGAGGTTATGCTTGTTTAGTGTTTCTCTGATGGCTGTGTTGATGGCGTAAGAGACGGGCCGGGAAGAGACGGACCGCGTCGTGAGGAAGTGGAGTCCCCTATGATTAGTAACGCGCTCCTAATTACTTTGAACCATCTCATCATCTCATGGTACACCGCCCGAGCGACTCGAGGCTTCTCAATGGCCTCCTTTCAAACGAGAAGGAGTACCACAAACAACTACTCGCTCTCGTGGACAATTACTCTCAACACTCTCTTACCGCGTTTGCCGCGTACGCTTCGGCTTCGCCTGCGCCGGTGGCGCGTGCCGTCATCGCCGTCGCAGGGATCTTTGCAGGCGCAGACGATGCCCTTCGTCGTTACTCAGTCAGCGTTGAGGCATGGCAGGCAGAGTTGCGCGCGCTCAAGGTGCTCGAGGGGAGGAGGTAGGAAACGTCATGCGAGACCGTGAAATCTTGTTCGTACATCCCTTTCTTATACCGCACGGTCTTTCTCGCCGACAATGGATTCCTGTTTAGCGTGACAACGTCTCATCAAGCTATCCAAAAACCAAAAGCCCGCGCGCGATGCTTTCATTGGCACCCTCGGTTCATCCGTTAGCGACGCGTCCCAAATTTCTCTCAGCTCTTTTACGTCAGCTAGCGTCTCGTCGTCAAAGCTCGGCGCAGCACAGCTGAGCTACAAGCATGCGAGGCACATCTAGCCGCCAAGGAAAAGGAACTCGACGAACGCCGAGTCTCCGCTGTTCGACGTGGTCTCGAGGCCCGATGCAAGGCCATGGTGGAATGTGGCTGGAACTGGGGCGAGATGGGTAAAGAGGGTCTGCGTGCCCTCGAGGGGATCGAGGATGCTGCCGTGAACGGCATCGATGGTCAGTGCCGTTCTTTCTCTTTCGCAACTTCTAAGTCACGGAGTCCGCGTGGGCTCTGATGAATGCCTTCTGTTCACCCAGACTCTGCAGTCCGAACCGGCATGTTCCCCTTAGCGCTCGTCAGGACGCGTTGTGCATGCATGTCCTGATACTCGTGCATTGCACACGCATCCTTACGCAGGCATCTAATGCCGTTGTCTATTTCGTTACATACCTCTTCTTTTGTCGTTGCTGTCGCGTTCTCGCCTCAGTTTCCTGATTTCAGTATGCCCTCACAGTCTCTCCTAACAAGCCTCTCCCAGACCCCGACCGCCGACCAGGCTCTGACCTCTCCTCCTTAGGTCCTTCTCAGTCGGCTTCTCAAATACACCTTCCCACATCGCCCTTCTCTGTGTCCACAGACCAACCAACACCGTGCGTGATTTGCCGCCTTCTCACTTACCTCACTAACGTCCCTCATCTGTATAATAGAACGCCACTACGCGTGGCCAACTCAGCTCCTGTTCCACCACGATCCTCCTCCCCACTCCCTATGCCACCAGCATCCTCGTTCATGCTCCAAATCCCGCCCGCGCATGCAATCTCAGAGTTAGCACTGCCATCTACACTTGATGGGCCCATAAATGAGGAACCCGAGGAGTCAGAGCAGGGATCAAGCGAGGAAGATTCGCGCCCTGTTGAGGTCGTTGAAAATGTCCGATTCGCGACCGCCGCGACCGGTGCTAACGTTGGACGCCGTCTTTCCCTACGCCCTCCACGCTCTCGCGACGTAAGCGGCAGCAATACTACAAGCAGTAGTACGGGTACAGGTACGGGATCATTCAGCCAACCATCTTCGACCACACTAGCACCTCCCCACCGTTCTGCACCGCCTTCAGTATCCGAACGGGAACGCAAAAGCAGCGGCGGATTCTTCAGTAGTATTGCTGGGCTGTTTCGTGGCGGTGGTAGTATCGGCGGCGGTCATTCCGGCGGCTCTGACAAGTGGAAGACGCGTACGGAGATGAATTTGCGGGTGGTACGACACGACGAGGACACTTCCAGTGAAGACGAGGCTCATAATGAGTCCCCGACCCGTCGATTCTTCAGTCGGCGTGCCTCACATGAAACTCCACGTCCGTCACCCTCAACAGCACAGAAGCTTAGAAAGCGCAATGTTAAGGAAGAGAAGGAGAAGGATCAAGGGTGGATCAGCGATGGCGCTGCAGTTAGAGGTCCGGGTGCGCGCAAGGGATCTGCCAGAAAGCGTTCAGCCTTGCCGGGCACACCATCTCGTCCCTCACATATTTTCGCTTCTACGTCGGCCCACCCTCGTTCATCATCCGTGGCCTCCGTGGGATTGTCAGCCGCATCGACCCCGGGATCATTAACGCCAACGCGTGCAACGCCCAACCCGAAACCGAAGACAGATCTGCGAGTAGAAGCACTCTCTCACTCGAGCGCAGATGTATCGCGACAAAGCTCCTTGCGCAGTACTGGAAGTGCACCACGCACATACCGACGTCTCAATAACACGGAAGAGCGCGCAGCGGGCTTGCCTTCGTCGCCGGCCCCGCCTGGCTCCGGTGTCGGGCGTAAAGCTTCGCTTGGTCACGGGAAGAGTGCATCTGTCACGCACCCAAGCGCTCCTCCGCATGCCGATGTAGGGTTCGCAGGGTCTAGTCAGTTGTCACTCATGGCAATCGTGGAAGGCGTCACAAAAGACAATCGTAATGCATGGGAACGCTCGGGCGCAGGCCTACCCCCTGCACCTGCAGGCAGTACGAGCAAACTCGATGGTCTGTTGAGCGTGCGCGCACCACCGTCAGTGACGAAATACAACCTTCACGGTGAGGGCGGCCAAGGAATCGCGTTCGAGTCGGTACTAGCGCCCGGCAGCGTCTTCGCCACGCCACCACGGCCTGCATTTGCTTCATCAGCGCGACAACGTCCGTCATCACTTCCGCCTCCGCCCCGCGTCCCAATTCCAGCGGCATCCCCAGGCTCGGCGCCGAAGGTCCCATTGCGCAGCGCGCTACGGAACCACTCGCCTGCACCTGCACTGCCACCCGCACCGCCACCGAAACCCATCGTGATACCCTCGGCGCCGCCGCGCGTTATTATAGAATCGGACACCGCTCCCGCTCAGACTCCGACCCTTAATGGAAAGATCCATGATAAGGACGATGACGACGGGAGCGACAGTGGGTCGGTCCAATCATTCTGTACTGTGCGTGAGTCGCTCGAGGAAGAGACTACGCCAACGCCGCCGCTGAAGGCAACTATCCCCGCCGCGTCATCATCCCCACTAGTCGTCCCGGGTCAAAACGACTCGGACGTGAGCGCGTCGTCGAATTCGGCTGCTGACGCTGGCGCCGGCACGAGACGTCGCAAATCGGTGAGGGTGTCACTTCGGCCAACTTTTTCGCCTTCGCCTCCTGCGCTGGACGAAGACGAGGACGAGATTTGGAAGCGTAGCGGAAGGCCTGAGCCGCTGGGTGGTGGCGGCGGCACGAAAGATCATGACGATAATGATGATCACGATCACGATTACGATAAGAGGAATGGACGGTCGAAGAATGGCGCGCGTGATCGCGAACGGGATTTCTGGGTGGATTCGAGTGATGAGGATGAGGAGTATTCGAAAGCACGGAGGATGTTGACGCGCGCGAGTAAGAAGCGGTGGTGAGGCTTGTCACGAGCCACTCTCAATTTTAATTTTTTTTTATATTTTTCTTTCGCGATTCAAATTTATTTATCAAGCTGTAGCAATCATCGCATGCAATTTTTGGGGACATACTTTTGCACCTACGATATCGTCGCTGTAATACAGTCCTTTGACGAATGTGGGCTGTCATTTGTTGAAGGAGGAAAGTGCTGGATAACCAGAACCGGCATTGAGCGGGTGACCGTGGTGGTTTTGAAATGTCGCGCGGGGAGGCACTTTGTCGCCTGCCACCACCATCCGCCATCGCCCGTCGCTTTCATACGCCCCAATTATCACCCTGTCGCACTTATTTGGGAGTTTTTGCTTAGTATTAACTCTCTACGTACTCAGTCTGGACTGGACCTGCTGTTCAACAATTAACTCTCTACCACGCTCACTCGGGGGTAGGCCTTTTTAAATGTCAACTCTCTACGATCAGTACAGTCTTTCCACTGTCACTACATGTCTGAGTAAGTCATTTCACGCAGAGCACACAGCGTTACTATAGTCTGGTTCCACTGTGGTTTGGAAATCGTTGAAACAAGCAAGGCGAGGCCTATCCACCATCACGCTCACGCACGCTGTTCACCCTCCTTCCCCGCGGGTCGGTATACTATTCCCGGCCGATAAACGCTTGGTGCTTTCCGTCTACTGTGACCTTATTTTTGTCCGTTTCCTCGTTCACTAACTGTTACCCGAAGATGCTGTGCTGTATGGGTTTTCTCAGCACGTGCTGTTCGGCACATTTCATTTCATCGATCTGGCCCATGACGACGGCAGTCGGCAGTCGGCAGTAATAAGGCGCGCAATCGCTCCCAGGCTTGATTAGCTATCATAAGTTAGCACTCGCACTCGCGTCCTCTCTATCCTGTGTATACTCCAACTCCAAGTATGTTTTCTCTTCTTTCACCATCTCTATAAGACGAACTTGTATACTTATTTGCATTTGCGTTTTTGCCACCCGAAAAGAAGAGAGAAAGAGAGAGCTTTCTTCGTGCACTTCGTCAATCTTACTCAGCTAGTACGCCATCCGACTCGAGTCACAATCACAATGTCCCAGGATACGCCATCCCAGGAGGAGGAAAATAAAACGATTAACGTAAAAGTACGCGTATCCTTTTGATCAAAGAGGGGATGGGATAGGGATGTCACGCTGAACCTGGGCGCCACGAATCTAGGTTGTCTCGTCCTCGGGAGAGGAGGTATCCTTCAAGACTAAACTCACAACGAAGCTTTCCAAGCTCCAGGGTGCGTATGCAAACAAGGTTGGAAAGGACGTTTACAGCATTAGGTGCGCGGTATCTCCTCAATTACTAAACGGATTAAATTTGTTATTTTCATTTATTTTTTCTTCTCCCCGCGTTGTTGTACTTGTTGACTGGGGTTAACTGACCTTTACTTCGTATGTGGAGACAATAGGTTTTCGTATGATGGGAGGCGAATCGACGACGACAATACGCTGGCGTCGTTGGAAATGGAGGATAATGGTAGCGTCCTTTTTTTTTCATTTCCCCGTGCGTCTTTCTTGTTGACCCACCTCAAAAATCATTTGATAGCCGTCATCGACGTCATGGTTGAGCGTACGTCGTTTCCCAATACCCTCTTTCTCCTTTGTTTCCCTTTCTGAATCTCTCTCTGACATTCAACTCAACGTTTTGCAGAATTTGCCGGCTAACTTTCTCAGACTGAGGGATCGTCACCTCTGTTCTTCGTTAGCCCCAGTACGCATCTGTCTCTATGCCCCAATGATCATTCTGTTTTTACTGTCGTCGCTGGTGCAAATCTTGCCACTCATGTTGATATTATCGAGTATCCAAATATATATCCATCCTGTTCGTCCTCAGTCTAGATCAGCTCGGTCACCGAGGCCCATGCTATCAGGTCTCATTCGCACGGTATGGTATGGCATGGAGTTACTCTTTGGAAAAAGAGGAAGGGGAGGTATAACTTCCTTTCGCTTTGGTACCATGACTCTCCTGATGCCCCACTTTCCGGAATCGATATATCCATGTCTAAGTCATGTCTCGTTTGTGGAGTCACCGAGACGGCCAACTCGCACATGTCCATCACTTATTGCCCTCCCAAACCGCTTGGGCTTCTTCTACCTGGCTCGTCCTAAGAGAACGTTATCTACACCTTCGGTGAGAGTTAGAACCCTTGCTGGCGTTTCAGGGGAGGCTGCGTGGACCACGAAAGGCGCATCGCTCAACTACATGCCCGTCGCCTCGAGATCGTCCTTACCTACGCCCTTGGGTTCTGGATTATAAGCACCCATGGGTGGTTCGCGGGACCCATCAAGCAGATCGCAGGTGCGCCACCCGCTCTCTACCCTATGTTTGTTGATTGTGTGAGTGCTGATAATAATAAGAGGTCGATTTGCACAGAGGAAGAGGTGGGGCATCGGTGTTGCGGACTCGGAGCCAATGGTGATGTCAGAGAACCCGGAGTTCTTGGAGAAGAGGACGACGGCGGGTCCTTGAACAGGCTCTTGGAACTACTGTACTCATCGTCGAGGGTCAGGAAGGAAGGTGTACGACTCCGTGGCGCGAGTGGGATTCGGAGCGTGAACGAGAAGGTGTCAGATGATGATGTTGCCTGCGATTTGATCCCCCTCATACTCGAGTACAATATTTCTCCTACTGTAATCTACTCTAGGGTGAGTGCACCATTGTTAATCGACTCATGATCATTCGACTGCTATCATGCATCATGTGTCATGCGCGCCACCATGGCGCTTATCAGTCACATGCTGTGCCAGGCTGCAGCCTGCCGGTGCACACGTTCGCGAGGCGGGTTTTCCCCATCACCCCTACTCGTCTCACTTCCTCACTTCCCCCCTTATGTCTCATAATCACTCTTCTTTCAAATTGTCTAACTTCCAATTAATTTTCAACAATGCCTTGAATGCGTACAAGAAGCGCACAAAGATGGATCTCCTTGCGCACCCACTCGCTGTCCGGCTCCAGGCCTGCGATTCGCCTAGCAGCATTCTCACCGTGCTTCAAGAGCAAGTCCAAAAGCTCAATGAATCTCAACGCAGCAATACGGAGTGGCTAGACCCGACTGTGAACGTCATTCATACCTTCTCAGAGACACTTGAAGAACTTGAAGGTGTCGACTCAGTAAGCTTCAGGACATTAACATGCCATAGATCTGCACTCTCATATTTGTTTGAAGGTATTCTCACCTGAAAAGGTGATCTTTATCGGATTTGCTGTCCTTCTTTCAGTGTGTACCCTTCTTGATACCTTCGTACGGTCTATCGTAATAACTTACAAATGATTCTCAGACAGCTAGGGACGTTCGTGCGAGCCAAGACGCTCTTTTTGATATGTTCGAGCGCGTAGAGGCATTTTTCCGACGTCTAGACGCATACACTGCAGTGGCACCAAATGAAGGAATGATGGACACAATCACGGCAATAATGGTCGAGGTCCTCAAGTTTATTGGAATTGTAACAAAAGAAATCAAGCAAGGCCGAACAAGTAAGCGTTTTCTTTTTACAAATAAGTTCCCGCTGACAAAGTCATTTTAAAGAAAAATATCTAAATAAATTGATCGGAAGGACCGATACAGAGGATGCGCTGAAGAGGCTAGACAGGTTGACACGAGAGGAGGCTCGAATGGCTGCTGCGCAACTCCTGAAGGTCACGAATACGAACGATAACAGAGAGGGCTTGTGATTCCCAGCTTGAGCCGTTCCAAAATTGTGATGTCATGCCACTAGAGTTGGTGGGTAGGAACGTTAATTGAGTGGGTCTATTAAATTGTATAGAAAGGGTTAGGGTGGGATGAATGGCTCACGAGAAATACAGTTCTGCAGGCAAGTAGACACCGCGACAACGCACTCTACACAATCGAAGAAGGTTGCATTCGTGTTCCGAGCCATGCAGACGCAACGTCTGTGATGAGTGCCAAATCTAGATTCATAGGACTATGGAATTCCTATGGGTCTAGTCTAGGCACTATATTAGCACGATGACTTTTGGCGAGTGTAACCTGGACAATTATTCTGAAATGGCCAGGAGCACCACGAGGATGCTGGCAACTGATGCAGTAGCCATGGGCAAGATTAGCAAGGACAGTCTAGGAGAGGACAAGTATAGAGAGGAGGCACCGCTATTACAGATACTTGTGGGCGCAAACTGCCTCGCTAGCGAATATCCTTTTAGCAAGGGAGTTGAAGGGGTGGGAAGGGAATCCCGGCCCTTACCATAGCTAGTTGTCGCACAAGGGAGGCGGTCATATGGGACGGTCGAGAATCGAGATTGCACCAGCATGGGTTTATTCTTTGAACCTGCAGGCAGAACGAGCACAGACAGTAGTTTGTTGAGGGCGCGCGTACCACAATCCGTGACGAAATACGACCTCCATCATGAGCCTGAGGCCAGCAACGGGATCGTGCTCGAGTCAGGGGAGCGTGCTCGCACACCACATATTGCCTACATCATTGTGCTCACAGCGCTAGCCCTCATGCCAATGCCTGCGGCATCGTAACCCCCAGGCATGGCGCCGAAGGTCCCATTGCGCCAGCGCGCCACTCAACCACTCGCCTCCAAAGATCCCACCACCAGAACCCATCGTGATACTTTCGGCACCCCTCGCGCGTCATCGTGGAATCGGTCACTGCACAGACGCGGGATCGTAGAGACGATGATAAGGGGGAACAGCAGTGGATTTTTCGCCTCGTGTCTCATGCCCGTACTGGACGCGTGTCATTCGAGGGCGAGACTATACCAGAACTAACGCCGGCGCCGGTATTAAATACCGCAGGTCGGTGCGATGTTCCAAGGCGGTGTCGCTTCAGCCGACGTTCTAGACGGGGATCTGGATGCGCAGCGGGCAGCGTGAACGACGACGACGAGAGGGGAAGAATAAGCAAGAAACGTGATTCCCGGGCGAATTCGAGCATCGGAGTATTCTCGAGAGCGCGAAGTGAGCAGGTTCAGATCCGTCACAATCAATGGATTTTTGACCTTCTGCTTATTAGGAAAGTGCCCGACGCGTCAAGGTGATTTTCTCAGCACGTGCTACTCGGGACAGTCATGGCAGTGGCAGTGTCGTCAGGGCTATAAGGGCGCAATCCTCCGAGCTTGATCAGCTAGCCTCACTCACCTCCTCTCTTTTCTATATTTACTCTAGGTATCTTGACCTCTTCTTCATTCATAACACGAACTTATATGCCTTTGTGGTGTCACTCAAGAAAGAGAAGAGACCTTCCTTTGAACACTTTATCATCTCACCGCGCACGCCATCCAATTTCGAGTCACAATGTCCCAGGATCCGACATCCCAGGTCCCAGAGGTCAAAGAGGAGGGGGGAAATTCAACAATTAATGTAAAAGTACGCGTATCTTTTGGATCAAAGGGGGGATGGGATAGGGATGTCACGCTGAACATGGGTGCCACGAATCTAGGTCGTCTCGTCCTCGGGAGAGGAGGTATTCTTCAAGATCAAACGCACAACGAAGCTTTCCAAGCTCCAAGGTGCGTATGCGAACAAGGTTGGAAAGGACGTTAGCAGCATTAGGTGCGCGTTGTCTCCTCTATCAAACGGATTAAATTTGTTATTTTCGATTTTTTTTTCTTCTCCCCGCGTTGCTGTACTTGTTAATTGGGGCTAACTGACCTTTACTCTGTATGCGAAAATTATAGGTTTTTGTACGATGGGTCCCGAATTAACGATGAGGATACGCCGGCGTCGTTGGAAATGGAGGATAATGGTAATGTCGTTTCTTTTTTCCTCCAGTCCTCTATTTCTCCGCGCGTCGTTCTGATTGGCCCAATTTTGAAAACCCTTTGACAGACACAATCGACGTCATGGTTGAGCGTACGTCGTATTCCAATCTCTTCTTCCCCTTTGTTTCCCCTTTCGACTTCTATCTCTCTCTTTCTGACGCTCGGCTCAACTTTTTGCAGAGGTGGGGGGATCTAGGTGGCTCTGATGCTACTGACTTCCCCCGACTGGGAACCCTGTCACCCTTGTCCTTCGTTATCCCTAGTACATGTACATCTGTGCGCCTCACTAATCTTTCCCTTTCGCTGCCGTCGCTGGTGCAGTCTTTGTCTCTTCTGTTGATATTTTCAAGTGTTCTACAATGTATCAATCCTGTCTCTCCGTCATCACTTGGCCTGCGGCGACCATCTCTCATTCGTACAATATGGTATCAGGTGAAATGATTTCTTAGAAAAGAGGGGAGGGGAGTCTCAGCGCTCTTTTGCTTCAGCGCACTCCCACAGGCCCTTCCATAACGCGGAGCGCCCTTGGGGCACCTCTTTCCAGGAATTGAGACATCTCGTTCGTGGAGTCACGAGACAGTCAATTTGCACATATCCCACGCCTCTCACACTCTCCGAAAACTACCTGGGATTTTTTCTGTTTTGGCGTATGCGGAAGTTTCAATGAGGGTTAGAGCCCTTATTGGAGGTTCAGTTCAGTGTGCCACTGCGGGCGGACCAAAGCAGCCGTGAATAGCTGACACGTACGTATGACTCAGAAAGGACTCGACGATGAGACTCTTCGTTGGGCTTGCCCACAACCCATTCGATTCCTGTCTCGCTCGCCCTCCAATGGGAAATAATCGTGTGTGTAAATAGTCCGCGATTCTGCGATTTCACCGAGGCAGCTCCATCGATTGGGTCGGTTTGATATATTCTCATGATAATCATCATTACGACCCCTTTACGGCACAGGCACTATTACCACACCACACCCCTCTTTTCTAAATGAATGAGTTATTCCCTCTTCCGTGCATGCCTTGCGGATCCGTCGGGAAGTCTATCGCTGCTGTATCGCATACTAATACCACAGCTGTACGACTCAATCTTCTACGGCCCGGGTATCTCCGGTGGGCGGCTTCTCTGTGGCACAAAACTTTCTCATCGGTCGCGCACCCCTAACCACTAAAAGAAACTAAAGAAAGAAAGAAAAACTTGATTCAGTTTGTGTCAGTTTTCTTTTTCGAGTTTAGAGTTTTGAAAAGAGACGCGCTGAGATTGAGCATATGACGGAAAATCCCACAGTCAGGTGAACTAACAAAGCCAGGAATATGAACTTTAACTCAGGCGCACACGAATCACCCAACTTGATCCCCGTGTAACTTTGTACGCTTGAGACGGATGGCCTTTCCATTGATAAAGGACAGCAGAAGCGATCACAGCTGGGACTTAGTAAAGGAATGCGCCCGAGCAACAATCCAAAGAAGCTCTATCACGCCGACACGGGAGTGCTGGTAGTAAAGTGCAACACATCGAACCCTTCTCCGTAGGCCTTTTCCCAATCAAACTCGCTCTGGTGATTCTCCGCGCCGAATGCCGCGAGCAGACGCTCGGCTTCCTCGCCACCGTGTACGACGGGCCGCGCCTCTGCGCGTGTCTTGCCCGTCGCGCCCTGTCCAAAGATGTGTTGCTGCACTTGCGCTTGCGCTTGTCCTTGTCCTGCAGGGCTCGAGGGAGAAGGTGAGAGGGGGGTGAGGAAGGTGCCAATGTGACGGAAGGTCAGGCTGATGCGCGGACCGCGCTCCGCAGGATCTTTAGTGTTCTCCGGTCTTTTGTCCGTATGCACGCTGTGCATCCAGCGAGCATTAGTCTCGAGGCCCATTACAAAAAGTGAGTTGTTCGGAAGTGGGACGCGTTGCGTCGTGCGTTGCACACCAGTGGCAGTACCACCGGTACCATCACCGTCGTCGTCACCACCCTGCTGCTCGTTCCCAGTACTGTTGGCATTAGCATCCTTCTTCGTCCTAAGCGTCATAGTGCGTCGAGCGCCAAGGGAAAGGTTCACGATGCGCGAGCCGCGCACGACGTCGATCGTCTTGTCCGAGTGTTCCGAGATGTAGTCCGCGCCTGTGCGGTAGAGCTGGATGAGCACGTGATTTACTGGGTGTTGGAGCGTATGCTCGACGTGTGTCCGGATGGCGGATACTGTGGGCGAGAAGGCGAGTAGAGATGGTGATTCATCGGCAGGGTGGCGGTAGATTGGGTAGCTTTCATAGTATACGCGCGGGAGAGGGTTTTAGCTGTTGGTTGTCAGGAGACCGAGGCGAGGGGCGTACTGTACTCACTTGCCACTGGCGTCGATCTCGCCTTGAACTGCAACTAGTCGCGGAACTTCACCACCTATGGGCGACATTGTGTGTCTTCGCGTGCGATGGGAATGATAGGAAGGGTCAACGAACCTCGATGATGCATGACGTTCCACGCGACTTCCTTCATTAACTTCTCGAACACGACCTCGGCGAGTTCAAGTGGAAGGACATTCTCGACCAGGTACGTCTCACCTTCTCCTATTTTGTCACCTACGCCCAGTACTTGTACCGATGTCTTCGAGCTACGATGTGCGATCGTCTTTGGGGTGCTGTTGATTGCGGTGGTCATGTCGCGATGGTGAAAATGACGCCCACGTGGGTACTGTACATTTCAAAAGCACAGTGCAGTGCCATGCATAGGTAACTTAATTCACGCCGTTTTCTTTTCAACGATGCCAGCCTGAGCCCGAATGTGTGAAGTTGTGAATGTCGCCTGTTCCATAAAAAGTTTGCTGGTCAACTCGGTTACATTTCCGTCGTCTTATCTGTTTTGATTCGCTCTGCCTCCTGCCTTTGGTGTCTCCCAAGTTAGCAGTTTGTCCTTTTGCTTTGAGCGCTCAGCGCTCTGGGTGACAGGTATTATTCGAATTCGCGAGGCGGTGTCTGTCCCCCATTCCCACGAACCCGCTGTCCTCCTCTTCTCGACGCGAACAAACTCCTCGTTCTCACCATTATGCATTATGTCTCACACTCACGCTGCAGCCGCATCATCCTCCAACCAGGCCTCCAACTTCCAAGTAATCTTCAACAATGCCTTGAAAGCGTACGAAAGACGCACAAAAAAGGATCTTCTTGCGCACCCACTCGCGGCCCAACTACAAAACTGCGACTCTCCTAGCAGCATTCTCCTTGTGCTTCAACAGCAAGTCCAAGAACTCAATCGATCTCAAAGTAGTCATGATCGCCTGACGAAATGGCTGGACCCGACGGTAAATGTCCTGTGTACCTTCTCGGAGACCGTCGGAGAAGGTGTTGGCCTGGTACGCCTCGGGCCATCGACTCGTGGGATGTGTACCCATAGTGCATTTGACAGGTTATGTCACCAGCGAAAGTGATTTTTACTGGTGTTGGAGTGCTCCTTTTAGTATGTATCCTTCCAAATACCCTTGCGCGGGCCATTTAATATCGAGACCTACAGGCAGCTAAAGATGTTCGTGCGGGTCAAGACGCTCTCTTCGATATCTTTGAGCGCATAGAGACGTTTTTTCGACGTCTCGAAATTTACACGGAGGTGCCACCGAATCAAGAAATGGTGGATACAATTACTACGATAATGGTTGAGGTCCTCTCGATTCTCGCAATTGCCATTAAGGAGATGAAGCAAGGCCGAACAAGTAAGTCCTTTCCTTTCTCTACAAGCTTGTCACCGTTGACAGAAATATTTTCAGAAAAGTATTTAAAGAAGTTGGTCGGAAGGACTGATATCGAGGATGCGTTGAAGAGGCTGGACAAGCTGACGCAAGAGGAGGCTCGAATGGCCACTGCCCAAGTCCTGAAGGCCACGCATAACGTCGATGATAGAGTAAAAGGAGTCGCGGATAAGGTTGTTGGTGTCGACGATAGAGTGGCCGACATCGATGATAGGGTAGCCAGCGTCGATGACAGAGTAAAGGCCGTCGATGACAAGGTAGCGTCGGTCATTGATGGTGCGCAGTACATCTTCAATCAATCATCAAAAATCGTTTAACCAATTACCGTGCCTAGATGGAAAAGAGGCCAGGGTCGTTATGCAACAAGCAGCCGATGACGTAGATCAAGTGAAACGTTCGTGATCTCCGAACCGCGTCGATACTAGATATATAGGCTCAAGCGTCCTTTCAGGGAATCAATTACGACAGGATCTTCGTAGATGGCTCTCGCCACCAGATCCATCTACGAATAATAACATTGCGTGTAATGCTCATCACGAGGGAACTGCGACATGGTTCTTCCGAGGCAGCATTTACCAGGATTGGAAATCAACACATTACTCTGGATTTATGGAAAACGTGCGCCTCTCTCCCACTCCTGCCTGACACCGCCTGACAAGATCTTATATATGTAGCCGGCTCAGGCAAGACTATTCTTTGATTCGTGGAGCGAGTTCTCTTTCTGTCGCAAGTGATTGATGTTGTTTGTCATTTTCCAGTTCCACAATCATCCAAGACATCAAAGTTATGTGCGATGCCCGTCAAGCCTCGATGGCTTATTTCTACTTTGACTTTCGGGACATAGACAAACAACACTGGCGCCATCTCATCACATCCCTTCTCACCCAACTTTCTTCTCACTCGGGTCTCCGTTGTGATATTCTATCACGTCTTTATTCCAAGCACGAAGATGGCGCGCAGCAGCCTAGTGATGATACTCTGAGACGCTGCCTGAAGGAGATGCTCACGGTTCCCGATCAACATCCAATCTACCTAATAATCGACGCCCTTGATGAATGTTCCAATACCTCGGGGATTCCATCACATCGCAATCGGGTTCTTCATCTCGTGAAGGAACTCGTCGACCTTCATCTACCAAATCTTCATATATGTGTCACAAGCCGCCCCAGAGTAGACATACGGGAAGTCCTCGAGCCTCTGACCTCCCGTCGAGTGTCTCTTCACGATCAAAGCGGACAAAAAAAGGATATCGAAGACTACGTTAGGTCCGTTGTTTACTCGGATTTAGAACCGATTATGCGGAGATGGAGGAAGGAGGATAAGGAACTTGTGATTGAGACCCTTTCTGAACGAGCCGATGGCATGTAAGTGAATCGATTTGCATTTATAATATGGGTTTAAATTGTCGGACAGGTTCCGCTGGGTATTCTGTCAATTGGAAGTCCTACGTGACTGTCTTCCAGCAAGTGTGCGACGAACGCTCAAGGAATTACCGGAATCTCTGGACGAGACGTATGAGCGTATATTGAAGGAAGTCAAGAAGCCGAATAGGGGCCTCGCTCAACGAGTACTGCAATGCCTTGTGGTGGCCATCCGGCCTCTTCGTGTTGCGGAGCTCGCAGAGGTCCTCGCAGTTGATTTCGATGATTCGGAAGGCGTCCCGAGGTTGAACGCGGATTGGCGGTGGGAAGATCAAGAACAAGCACTTCTTATCGCGCGTTCGAGTCTGATTGCCATTGTCGAAGATGGTTATTCACGGGTGGTACAATTTTCGCACTTCTCGGTCAAGGAGTTCTTGACCTCGTCTCGACTCTCTACTGCAATTGGAGAGGTCTCGGCTTATCGTATCGATTTGGAGAATGCGCATACGATCCTGGCACAAGCTTGCCTAGGCGTTTTACTACAAACGCACGACGAGATTGACGGGAATACATCCAAGGATCATCCACTGGCGCGATACGCTGCCAAGCACTGGACTACCCATGCCCAATTTGGGGAGGTCTCGTCACGCTCACAAAAAGGGATGGAATATCTGTTCAACCCGGACAAACCACACTTTAGGGTGTGGCTCACGCTATACGATATCGACACCAGGCCCGGCGAAGGAGCAACCTTTTTTTGGTTCACACCAGAAAACAAATCCGCTGCGACACCCCTATATTATGCGGCACTCTGTGGATTCCACGATCTCGTAGAGCACCTCATTGCCAAGCATCCGCAGGATGTGGACGCTAATGGGGGCTACTATATGAGACCACTAATTGCAGCATTGGCAGGGGATCACTTCCAGACGGCAGACTTACTCCGTCATAACGGCGCAGACCCGCATGTCCAGGGCTATGAGGAGTCCATTCCATTGCATTCAGCAGCCTATTTTGAAAAATTCGAGGTGGTCCAGAAATTAATCGAGTACGATGCCGACGTCGATGCTTGGGATGAGGACGGCTGGACTCCGTTAAGTTGGGCATCAAGAGGTCATCATTTCAAAGATGGCTCTGTCCTTCGATTACTGCTGGAGCGTGGTGCAGATGTAAATGCGCGGGCAGACAGCGACGGCTTCACCCCGTTGCACCGGGCGTCGGAACATGGGGCGCTGGAGGTAGTGCGCCTGCTGCTCGAGCACGGTGCTAACGTAGAGGCGGTCAGCGCTAGAGGTAAGACCGCTCTGCAAGTTGTGGGCAAGACACCATACCGAAAGGTGGATCAGGGACTATGTGACGAAATCACAAAACTACTGGTAGAACATGGGGCGAAGTGAAAATACTTTGTAGTATTTAGTACTTGTCTTATCTCTGGGTCGATGGAAATATCATATTTCATCTCTCTTCCATTTGTTGATAGTGCCAATACACGAATAGCTACACGTCTATCCTACTATGGACGTCAGTTATAACCGGAAGTCGCCAATACAGTACATCCAGTTCCGGAACGAGTTGAAACTGACTTGGGGAGTGGGCTCGCAGCATCATGCACATCTAATCTACTCTAGATCTTCCGGTTTCACGGGTTCTGACCCACAAATTGAAATTGGTCATCAACTTTCCAGAAATATATTTCTTGCATGGTACTGTACTCTAGCTGTTGGAACAACAATGCTTATCTAGTCGAATTAAAGAACGTTCCACGCCATTGAATCACTGGCAGGTGGTGGTGATGGCATGAATCATGATGCGTGTGTGTATACAGTATGCGGTGTATATATAGTAAAAGAATGTAAAATCTCGAATCTGTTACTCGCAAATGATAACCCGGTATCGAACGGACAAGTGTCACGACGAAATCGACATCATTTGACTGATGAGAGATTTGATTGCACGAGTCGGCCTCGGCCCGGCGGTACTAAGGATCTGGGCAGACTCGCCTCTTGCCGCGCGGAGTCAAGCCATCCGTACTGTACTCGGTACAGCATTCAAGTTGTCCTATTCGCCATGCTATGACACCACGAAATAGAGGGCATCAAAACTCAAGTCGAATACGTAGGTAGGTGTTGGTCGGAGGATAACGCTACATGCACGAAAATACAGTGTGTCCGTGGTAGAGGTGGGGAAAACTCGCTATAGCGAAAACGAGAATAAATAAAAGTAAAAGTAAAATGCCCGGGTTGCGCATGCGCCAGTGGGCGGTGATCATGTAGGGTACCGGTCGAAGATTTCTGAAGATTTGCAGGAACTGAGAATCGGCTCATACGCAAAGTCGCGCACTTTGATGAGCGGTGCGGAGACTCTCTATGCGATCTTCGCGTAACTTCTCGATGTGGCTGACGTCACACGCGATTTCTGAGGCGGGCTCGGGACAATGGGAAGAGGTGGAGGTAGATGACTCGGTCATATTGGTATAGGTATTATCGATACTGTAGTTAACAAAGCCGCTTTGAGGCAGAGGTATGAGTGGGGTGAGCGATTGGCGTGGAGCCGCTGGAGCGGAAATGGCAGTCTTCAAGAGACACGTCTGGACTCTGGGGTCGTAAATGATGTCCCCGCAGGGCCGCAGTGGGCTTGGAAGTACGTACTGTAGAGCAAAATGAGTACATGATTAACTGGGTGCTGTAGCATGTGCTCGACGTGCGCCTGGATCGCAGATACTGAGGGAGAGAACATGCAAAGAGGTGAAGATTCGTCAGCCGGATGGTGACAAGTCAGATCTGGCAGCTGTCGCATAGAGAGAAGCTTTCACAGTTGTTGGTTGTCAGGAGACGGAGATAACACACACTTGCCACTGACATCAATATCATATTGTACTGCAACTGGTCGCGAGATTTCCACCACCTGTCAGGTCTGTGTCGGGTGCTTGGTCGGGTGTGCATTCGATGATGGCAAGTTCGACGACGCGTAACGTTCTTTTTATCAATTTGGACACTGTTTGGACCTTCACCGTCAAGTTGGCGAGTTTACAGTAAATAGAAGGACATTGTCAACTACATATCATACGATATGCGAAAGTGCCAGGTTGGTCACCGTTGTGGTGGTCATTTCGTGATTTTCGTGGTGCCAACTGGCAATATGACGCCCATGCGCTTCGTTATCTTCCACACCTTCCAAGGGACACCGTCCGTCTTCACAAAGGGTCACTATGGCCCCGGTGGAACTCCGGTGAAGAGCAAGTGAACGCAAGAACACTGATAAACGAAAGATTGAAGTGGAATTGCTAGGCCCACGTCTTTACTTAGACTGTAGAGCACATCCGAGTCCGTTGTGAAATTCTTTCAATTGTAAATTCTTGAATTACTCTCATGCCGGTGCCAGTATGAACAGTGCTGCGTCCCTTCTACTTGCAGTCCACCAGAATCATTGAGCTTCGCTCTCAGGTTTCTGTGTCCCTGCTCAGGCCGCTTTCGACTCTTTATCTTGTGCGCTTATCAGTCACATGCCGGTACCTTGGAACACGAGGCAGTGCAACTCTTCGCTCTTCCCATAACCCACGAACCCATACTACTATCCTTCTCTCAATTCCCATATGTCTCACACTCGCCCCACTTCCACTTCATACTCTAACTTCCAACTAATTTTCAATAATGCCTTGAAAGCGTACGAAAGACGCACAAAGAAGGACCTTCTCGCTCACCCACTTGCCGCCCAGCTACAACCCTGCGACTCGCCTAGCAGCATTCTCATCGTGCTTCAACAGCAAGTCCAGGAGCTCAATCAGTCTCAAAGCAGCGATGAAAGGTTGACGAAATGGTTGGATCCAACTGTGAACGTTCTTTATACCTTATCGGAGACCCTTGGTGAAGGTGTCAGCCTGGTATGCCTCGTGGTATCAAAGTGTCCGAGATCTGGATTCTCATACTTATTTTACAGGTATTCTCGCCCGCGAAAGCGATCTTTGCCGGAATCGGTGTCATCCTTTCAGTGTGTATCCTTCTTAGTACCTTCGTTCGGTCCATCGTAATATGGACGGGTCTCAGACAGCCAAGGATGTTCGTGCGGGCCAGGACGCTCTTTTTGAGGTGTTCGAGCGCATAGAAGCCTTCTTCCATCGACTCGAGATTTACCCCAAAGCGGCATTTAACGAAGAAATGGTGGATATAATCACGAACATTATGGTCGAGGTGCTCAATGTCCTTGGAATTGCAACTAAAGAGATCAGACAAGGACGGATGAGTAAGTTGCTGCTGTACAATTGCGTTGCCGTTGACAGAACCATTCTCAGAAAAATATCTAAAGAAACTGATCGGAAGGACGGATATCGAGGATGCGCTGAAGAGGCTAGACAGGCTGACGCAAGAGGAGGCTCGAATGGCCTCTGCGCAACTCCTGAAGATGACAAATGCCATCGATAGTGAAGTCAGGGAAATTGCGGACAATGTGCTTGTCATCGACGATAGAGTGGCTGGCGTCGATGATAGGGTGGCTGGCGTCGATGACCGAGTGGCCGATGTCGATGAGCGCGTGGCCGGCGTCGACGATCGCGTGAAGGACGTCGACGACAAAGTGAAGGCTGTTGATGACAAATTAGTGGCAGTCATTGACGGTGCGCAATATATCTTCAATCAATTATCGAAAACTGTCCAACTCCTAACGCGTCTAGATGGAAAAGAGGCCAGGGGAGTTATCCAACAAACAGCCGACGACGTGGATCAAGTGAAACGTTCGTGATCTCCGAACCGCATTAATGCTCGACATGCAGGCTCAATCATCCTAACAGGGAATCAATTACGACACGATCTTCGTAGATGGCTCTCGCCACCAGACCCGTCTACGAACCATAACATTGCGTGTAATGCTCATCACGAGGGAACCGCGACATGGTTCTTCCGAGGCAGTATTTATCAGGATTGGAAATCAACAAGTTCAGAACCGCTCCTCTGGATTTATGGAAAACGTGCGCCCCTCTCCCTGTCATACCTGACACCACCTGACAAGATCTTATATATGTAGCCGGCTCAGGCAAGACTATTCTTTGGTTTGTGGGGCGGGTTCTCTTTCTGTCGCAAGTGATTGATGTGTTTGTCGTTTTCCAGTTCCACAATCATCCAAGACATCAAAGTTATGTGCGATGCCCGTCAAGCCTCGATGGCTTATTTCTACTACGACTTTCGGGACATAGACAAACAACACTGGCGCCATCTCATCACCTCCCTTCTCACCCAACTTTCTTCTTACTCGGGTCCTCGTTGTGACATTCTATCACGTCTTTATTCCAAGCACGACGATGGCGCGCAGCAGCCTAGTGATGACACTCTGACACGCTGCCTGAAGGAGATGCTCACGGTTCCCGATCAACGTCCAATCTACCTAATAATCGACGCCCTTGATGAATGTTCGAACACCTCTGGGATACCATCACATCGCAATCGGGTTCTTCAGCTCCTGAAGGAGCTCGCCAACCTTCATCTACCGAATCTTCATTTATGTGTCACAAGCCGCCCTGAAGTAGACATACGGGAAGTCCTCGAGCCTCTGACCTCTAGTCGAGTGTCTCTCCACGATCAAAGCGGACAAAAGAAGGATATCGAGGACTACGTTAGATCAGTTGTTTACTCAGATTTGGAGCCAATCATGCGGAGATGGAGGAAGGAGGATAAGGAACTCGTGATTGAGACCCTTTCTGAACGAGCCGATGGCATGTAAGTGAATTGATTTGCATCCACAATACGGGATTAAAGTATGGGACAGGTTCCGTTGGATATTCTGTCAATTGGAAGTCCTACGTGACTGTCTTCCAGCAAGTGTGCGACGTACGCTCAAGGAATTACCGGAATCTCTGGACGAGACGTATGAGCGTATATTGAAGGAAATCAAGAAGCCGAATAGGGGCCTCGCTCAACGAGTACTGCAATGCCTTGTGGTGGCCATCCGGCCTCTTCGTGTTGCGGAGCTCGCGGAGGTCCTCGCAGTTGATTTCGATGATTCGAAAGGGATCCCGAGGTTGAACGCAGATTGGCGGTGGGAAGACCAAGAACAAGCACTTCTGATCGCCTGTTCGAGTCTGATTGCTATTGTCGAAGCTGGCGATGGCGACTCGGATGTCGAAACTGGCGATTCGCGGGTCGTACAATTTTCGCACTTCTCGGTCAAGGAGTTCTTGACCTCGTCTCGCCTCTCTACTGCATGTGGAGAGGTTTCAGCTTATCGGATCGATTTGGAGAATGCGCATACGATCCTGGCACAAGCCTGCCTGGGCGTTTTACTACAAACGCACGACGAGATTGAGGGGAATACATCGAAGGATCATCCGCTGGCTCGATACGCTGCCGGGCACTGGACTACTCATGCCCAATTCGGGGAAGTCTTGTCACGCTTACAGCATGGGATGGAATATATCTTCAACCCAGACAAACCACACTTTAGAGTGTGGCTCGCGCTATATGATATCGACACCGATCCCGACGCTGAATCAACCTTTTTTGGGTTCACGCCAGGCAACAAATCTGCTGCAACACCCCTATATTACGCGGCACTTTGTGGATTCCACGATCTCGTAGAGCACCTCATTGCCAAGTATCCGCAGGATGTGAACGCTGATGGGGGCTACTATATGAGGCCACTAATCGCAGCATTGGCAGGAAAACACTTCCGGACCGCAGATTCACTCCGTCGTAGCGGCGCAGACCCGCATGTCCAAGGCAGACACAAAAGTATTCCATTGCATTACGCAGCCAGTTTTGAACATTTCGAGGTGGTCCAGAAATTAATCGAGTACGATGCTGACATCGATGCTCGGGATCGGGACGGGTGGACTCCGTTAATTTGGGCATCAGGAGGTCATCATTTCAAAGATGGTTCAGTCCTTCGATTACTGCTGGAGCGTGGTGCAGATGTAAATGCGCGGGCAGACGACGACGGCTTCACCCCGTTGCACCGGGCGTCGCGTTTTGGGGCGCTGGAGGTAGTGCGCCTGCTGCTCGAGCACGGTGCTGACGTAGACGCGGTCAGCGTTGGTGGTAGGACCGCTCTGCAAGTTGTGGGCGAGGTACCAAACCGAAAGGTGGATCAGGGACGATGTGACGAAATCACAAAACTACTGGTAGAACATGGGGCGAAGTGAAAACACCTTGTAGTATTTAGTACTTGTCTTAAGACTATGTGCCAATACACGAATAGCTACACGTCTGTCCTGCTATGGACGTCAGTTGTAACCGGAAGTCGCCAATACAGTACATCCAGTTCCGGAACGAGTTGAAACTGACTTGGGGAGTGGGCTCGCAGCATCATGCACATCTAATCTACTCTTCCGGTTTCACGGGTTCTGACCCACAAATTGAAATTGGTCATCAACTTTCCAGAAATATATTTCTTGCATGGTACTGTACTCTAGCTGTTGGAACAACAATGCTTATCTAGTCGGATTAAAGAACGTTCCACGCCATTGAATCACTGGCAGTTGGTGGTGATGGCATGTAGGGATGGTAAGGTTCGGTTCAGAACCTTGGTTCGAACCTGAACCCAGCTGAACCGGACCGTGGTTCGGTTCAAGGTTCGTGCCTCGAGAAGAACCGGACCATCGGTCCGGTTCAAGGTTCGGAGTGGCCAGCATTTTGAGAACCCGTTCTGAACGGGTTCGGACCCGAACCGGACCGAAACAAGCGCCCATTGTACACGGCCGTCGACGGCCGTGTGGTTCATGTGACCAAACCGACATAAACGTTGAACGTTGAACATTGACGAGTCCTTCAGCCTCCAGGCTGACTTATGTACCCTTCTTCGTGCCCATGGACCTCAAGGCCTCAAGTTCTTCGCTGTCGTCGCGCCACTCGTTCTGCACGACCCCCAACTCAAGCAGACTTGACTCATCGGTCTATCTCGGTTGGATTCGTCGTTGTACCCTGTCACCACCTCTCCGTGCCTGCAGACATCAAGTACAGGAGGATAAGATCCATGGAGCTTATTCCGTTACCACCATCGCCACCAACCCTAACCCTAACTCTAAACTCCAATATCCCTCCGGATATACCACCTGACCCCTCTCTATCCATGCTTTTCCCTGAGAACACCCCCTATCGTGTCCCGAACAACCCATTCCAAGGACCGACTTCCAAAGGGCTCAGCGAAATATACAAAAAGGCCCTCCGAGAGGCTTTACACACTGTCAGAAGCCCATTTCTTTTTAACCCGGTAGAACCATACAGCTTTGATGGTACATGTGTAGGAGTCGATACCTCCTCGGACTCTTTCAATTCCGCGGTGACTACAGTCATCGCTGCGATCGAGCGAGGTTATTGCTCAAACCGAGACCCTGCCCCGCTGGGTAGGGTTGCCGAAGTCCGGTTCAGTCCGGTTCTTCAACAATTTTGCTGAACCTCGGACCGAACTTCAGGTTCGGTTCAGGGAATTACCTGAACCTTGAACTGGACCATCGGTTCAGGTTCGGAAGGGTCCAGTTCAGGTTCAGCAAAAGTTCGGACCGAAATTACTTGAGCATTTCCATTTTTCAGGATGAACTCACAGCTCAGCCTACCATGCGACCTGTGTGTACCTTCTCACTCTCCCAGCAACATGTATACTGACAATTCTGCAGATCGTGTCATCCATCGACTCTTTGCTGGAGTCTCGGAGATCAGCGTTTTTGCGCATGGCTTGCCATCTACCACGACCAACCCATATCAACAACCGCTCTGCACTAAAACTTAAAGGATCTCGGACTCACCTACAAATGCCTCAAGAGAATTGCTGCCAAGCGAGACGACACATATCACGCCGATTGGCTTCACAACATGACCTCAAACTACACGGCCGATCAACTCGTCTTCCTGCCTCCGCAACCTCTCAACGCATCGTACAAAGCGTCCAGCCCCGCCATACCCCCGTGCCCATAGCGCCGCAGTGCTCGTAGCACTGTTCGTAGGACGAGCGGGCAATCTTTATGTTCTACTTAGCCAGTAAGGCGTCAGTAGCAGCCTGGAATGGAACCGACTGCTATACTTGAACTTGACAGACGAGCAAAGACGCTCAGCTCATATGCTGGTGACACCGCACTCCCAGGGGGAAGGATCGACGACGACGGCAAGACGATTGAGGATACCGCGGTACGTCCTGACGCGTCCTGTCCTCCCTGTTCGTCGTTTGATTGTAACACAGTTGACCTTCAAGAGACGGGAAGTGTTTGAGGAGGTCCTCTTTCTCTCCTACCTTTCATTGCGCTGGAATTCTGTGCTGAAACACTGTGCATGGTGCGTGCACAGATTGGTCTTCCTCAAGACAAAGACAAACTGCCACTCCTTTGCATCCTCGACCCCTTTCTCGCCGGAAACGAGGTACTCGTGACTCCGTGCGTACAGTACTCTCCTCCGCCCTTCCCATATTCACAGCGTGCCTCACTCACACAACAACAACATCACCTATGAAATGCACAGCGTAGTCGTACTCATTCTCGACAACACCCTCAAGGTCAGTCTATGTCTATTCCTCCGTCATCGTTGTTGCTCCCACAATGTCAATACCCACGCCTCCCAACCAGCCAGTGCTGAACGCCCCCGAAGTAGACACCCTCTTCTCGCACCCACTCGCCTCCTTCCTCTCCACCACATTCCCCGAGCGCGCAGAGCCCAGAGGACCATTCCTCGAAGCAGAAGCACACGCAGAGACAGCAGCCGTCAAACTGCAATACCACACTTACAGCGATGTTCCAGGACCCTGGCCTTCTAGCAGTACAAACACAGACTCGGCAGGGGCAGGCTCAGCAGGAGGTCGGACGACTAGCTCAGATTGCGCTCTCCACGAACGACAGGCTATCGTCGACGCTCGAAGATGGTGATCTCGTCGATGGCGCCAGCACGCGTACAGGGCCAACGACCGTCCTTGATCGAGCGGTAATGGAGCACAATGTTCTTGCGAGCTCGCGGATATACAACAACATTTCCTTTAGCGGTCTTGGTGCGTTATTAGATCTCACACCTGGGGCCGCGGAGACAATGGCGCGCAAGATGATCGAACAAGGCCGCCCCAAGGAACACATCGACCAAGTTGACAAATTAATCTGGTTTGAAGCGGCACGAGAAGAGAATGACGCACAAGGGAAGGCCGGTGGACTGGGGGATGTAAACCAGGATACGGAAGACACTGGTTCATTGTTCACCAAACGATGGGACCAGCAGATCAGAATGACCGCTGCGCATGTGAGTATTGCCATGCAAACAATTATTTTTGTTCATTGATGTCGAATCGAGGTCGAAACACTTGTACAACACTTAGCCCAGGTGCTATCTCCCTGGTGTCCCGTTCTTTCGACATGTTGGACATCCAATACAACATTGGCAACGTCGCGGCCGATGTCAATCTGAGAATGGGCTTGTACGCTCGACGGCCATTCACATGTAATCTTAGCAGACTGTAAATCAGCATGTAATTGGTAGCCTAGAGAAATGCAAGTAACGATGCTTGTATATACTATACAATGCATGAATGAATGAAACCCCCACTACCTCACTGCACTGCGCCTCCTTCAATCTTTCTCCGTTTCTTCGCACGCTCACGCTTTGTCTCCAACTCATGCCACTCACCTTCCAACGACGATAATCCAGTTGGCATCAGGATTGCCCATCACCATTGTACCCATCAATGGGCCCTTCCCCGGCACGGCTATCATACTCCTCTTGTGTAGAGTAATTTCTAGTATTCTCGAATTTTCAACTTTTTCATGATTTTCGAACTGCCACAAAACATGTGAGACAAGAATTTCCGGAATGGGTGTATTACTCGTGTCCACTGGAGCACCCTGGACCGTTACATGGCGCCGATCTGCGAATGCCACCCTGCAGACCACCAAAGTTGCCCAGGCCCATGCCAAGACCTGGCTTGTGACAAGTTGGCACAGTGCAAGAAGTGATGATAGTACTGTTGTTGCAGCTACTACTATGGTCCCAGAGTTGCAGAGGTGGCATCGTGATCACCACCACACATCGCCTACATCTACATCCATATCGTCCGCCCCGTCTGCCTTGTCAACTTCACATGTGCTCCAGGCACACTACTGCCTCGCACTGCGCGTGCGTGCTGTATATGCGTGCATTCCAGGGCTTCAATACTCGAGTCGTCGTTTGCCCCTTGTCTTGTGTGGGTGGTTGAGACGAAGCAGTGGTGGCTGAGAAATGAGCACTTAGTGGTTGAGTGCGAGGTCACAGGAAACAAAAGAGAAAAGAGAATAGAAAAACAACTTGCCACGATGTGTGATACTGCGACCGCTCAGTGCGCGTGAGAAACTTGCTATGCGCGATGCTGTTAGTAGGCTTGTTAGGCTCGGAGCTAAGGTTGTGGACAGTGTCGATTTTGATTGCCAGCACCAAATCGGACGAGAGTATAAGAAATTAAAAGTTCGGTTTGAACCAGGTTCAAGGTGGTTCTGCCTTTCTCGAACGCTGAACCGGACTTGTGGTCCAGTTCGGCACAGCCATCGAACCTCGGACCGAACTTCGGTCAGGTTCGGAAAAGTTCAGGTTCGAACTTTGGTTCTGAACCGAACTGCGGCAACCCTACCGCTGGGACCCAGTGACTGGGCCAGACTAAGCAGTGCCCTGATAGTGGCAGTGGGACGAGGCTACCACCGCCAATACACCCCAGGCCAGGAAACAGCACTTGGAAAAGTGAGGGCTGAGGCTGCCGACCCCAACCCGATCCTAAGCGCCTATCCGACTCTCTTCCACCGCCTGGGTGCCACGGCGGAGGAAGTCGCTTTCAACCTCAGAGCTGATGCTGGAGAGAGCCCAGACGGCTACCAAGAGTGGTATAGCACTCTAAAAAATAGATTCACCAGAAAAGTAACCAAAGCAGCTGCCGCTGAAGTAGATGAAAAATGGCTAGACTGGAAAGCTAACCAACTCAACAGGCTTGCAGCGACCTTCCAACTCGAGATCGGAGAGAAAGCGAGGGAAAGAGGTACGAGTTACTTCATTGAAACAGCTGAAAGACTAGGCCTACAGGTCACACGGGGAGGGACCCCAATCGACCCTATCCCTGGCACAGCAGCCGGTAAAAAGCGTACAGCCTCAGGCTCAACGCCAAAACCAGTCCCTGTGATGCCATCTACTCCCTCTACTCCCTCTACCCCCAAAGCAACAAGGGTTAACCCTCTGCGTGCCGTAAAACGAACCCCCGCCATCTCACCAGCACCGTGGGGACGAGACCCTGCACCAGCCTCCCAGACTGAAGAGGCGCAGAAGCACGTCCGTGGACTGGAAGAGAACACAGTACATGTGAAGTACATTGAGCTGGTGCGCGCTCACTGCTGCAAACCCTGTCACCACCTCTCCGTGCCCACAGACATCAAGACCATCTATAACGATGCTACCAATTCCGTGCTAGAAATTGATAATGACAACATCACCATCACACCCATCTTCACCCAACCCTTGACACCGATCTATGGCCCACGCCCACCCCCGCACCTGTGCATACTCTCCCCCTTGGAACCTGACCAGCCCTCCATGTTAGTGCTGAGCGGGCAGTCCATCCCACAGCCTCGCTGGCTTCAGTCCGGACGTGTGCGGATTGCAACGCAGCGGCGATTGCCACGGTACAGGCAAGGCACACAGCGTTGCGGGTGGGGACCATGACCGTGACTGTGTCGCGATCGCACAGGACAGCGACGAAGTCTGGGGGTGGGGAACGCGCTCATGCCATCCTTGCCGCTGCTGCTGTCATTCCCGTCGAGCAAGGCCAGTTTCTCCGTGCGCCCTCGCAAAAGTGGTATGCACTTGATGGTGAGCGATGACTCGTGCGATGCCCCCTCTTTGGGGAGAGATCTTAGACATAGGTGAGGTCGGCGATGCTGGCCTGGGATCCAACAGCGGGCACCGCACAGGCCGAGTACACATCCCTTGTAGGTCTGTAAATGGCATGCGCGGATCTGACAAGTCATCAATGAACTCAGCAAGCAGGGGTACACCTGCGAGCCTACATACCACACATAGAGATCACTTTTATTACCCACACATGTCTAGTCATAATGTATAGATACACATCGCGACTGCACGCACTGCAGAATACATTCAGATTCCAAAAAAAAAAACCCATACTCGGTCCGGTTCATGGTTCAGATGCCTTGAGAACCAGAACTGGACCATTTTGAACTGAACCGACGGTCCGGTCCGAGGTTCACCATAATCTGTGAACCGGACCAATGGTCCGGTTCGGGGTTCTCAAAAAGACCTTGAAGAACCGGACCGAACCGAACCTTACCATCCCTAATGGCATGATGCGTGTGTGTATACAGTATGCGGTGTATATATAGTAAAAGAATGTAAAATCTCGAATCTGTTACTCGCAAATGATAACCCGGTATTGAACGGACAAGTGTCACGACGAAATCGACATCATTTGACTGATGAGAGATTTGATTGCACGAGTCGGCCTCGGCCCGGCGGTACTAAGGATCTGGGCAGACTCGCCTCTTGCCGCGCGGAGTCAAGCCATCCGTACTGTACTCGGTACAGCATTCAAGTTGTCCTATTCGCCATGCTATGACACCACGAAATAGAGGGCATCAAAACTCAAGTCGAATACGTAGGTAGGTGTGATAAAACACGCAGCAATAAGGCGCGCTGGTTATCAGCGCGCTAGTAAGTAGATTTCAGTCTGATAGAACAGATCTAATATTAGATTAGTACTGTACCTAGTAAGTAGATCTAATAAACGTGATAAGCATGTAATAGAGCGTAGCATAAGGCATAGGGGGACTTACTTCAGTCTGATAGAACAGATCTGAAGTGAAGTAGGCGAGAACTATCTACTTAAGTACTGTAAGGACCGTAGATGACATGTGTTTTACAGATCGGTAGTCCTTAGCGTCCATCAATAAGATAATAAGTAAAACTACAACTAATTCATTGTGTCTCAGATCACACAGAGACGCGTTATTGGTGTCCAGGGTAGCGTATGTGCTATCCCGGGCAGGGCGCTCCGCTGTCCCTGATCGGAAGTCCGAACCTCGGATCTCCTGCTGATCACCTCACACACGTCGATTCTCAACATCCCCTCTTGATCAAGACACGGTGGAGTGGTTGTGATATTATAATAAACCGAGTCCTGACATGAAAGGTTCGAGCTTGAGTCGCGCGTAAGGTTTTGTGAATCCATCAGCTAGGACTTCTTCGGTGGGAGTCCGGATGATATCGATGTCCTGATTGTCGACATAGTCGCGGATGACGTGAAACTTGAGTGGAATGTGCTTTGTCTTTCTTCCGGTCATAGGTTTCAGAGAGAGGTCGACCGCGCCTTTGTTGTCCTCAAGGATCGGGACCGGAACATCAACGTCATATCCGAGTTCCTCCATGAACATCCGGTACCATTTGGCCTGATTACCAGCATCGGCCAATTGCATGTATTCGGCTTCGGTGCTACTCTGTGCAGCGGTCTGCTGTTTGCGTGAACACCAGGAGATCGCAGCATCAGCGAGTAGGAACACGTAGCCGGAGGTGGAGTGTCGATTATCTGGGTTATCAGCCCAGCTAGAATCGGAATGTCCATAAAGACCATTTCCGCGCGCACCATCATAGACTAGCTTAAGATCGCTAGTACCCTTAAGATAACAGAGTACATTTTTGGCCAATCTAATGTGGTGCGATGAGGGATTAGATGCATACTGCGTGAGGTGCGAGACTGCAAATGATATATCTGGGCGTGTACCAAGTTGCGCGTAGAGTAGGCTGCCGATCATCTGCTGATACAGCTTGATGTCTGCTTTAGGGGCTTCTCCATTGTGCTTCCTGAGATATATTTCATGTGACCGGCTCCTGGGACGAGGCTAGCTTGTACGCCTCGTGGACCGGGGTAAGTTCCTGAACCGGGCTAGTACTGTATGGATTGATCGGATCACTTGTCATTGATGCGTGTAGTGCCTCGTTTTGATGTGGATGGACAGGTGGCCAGCATCGTGTTGTTTCAGATTGCTGTGCCCTCCCTTCTGTCTTAGTGATACTTTGTACGCGTTTGTAGCCTCCTCTGTGTACTTAAGGACGACCAACTTGGCCAGGTAGCGGCAAGTTGAGTCTCTTGTCTAAATAACAAAAGCCTCTTCTCTTCCTATTCACAGCGGGGTCTTATCGACGTACTGATAAGGCGGGAACCCGTTACTCCAAAGACCACTAAGTCGCTGCAAGGACTTAGCTTATGACTCAGGCTCCCAACAAGGACAGAGTCGCTCTACCCAAGTACGCCTTCTGCCAGGAGGTATTTCCCGACTTAGTGCACAAGGGAAGACGCTGCACGTGCTTCGACAAGCCGAAGCCCAAAGAAGAGCCAACCACATCAGGAAAAGTGTCAGTACTTTTTCTTGTCTTTCAGTACTTTTTTCATGACTTTTTTGTCTTTCTTGTCTTTTTTAAAAGTCAAAAGACAAAAAAGACATGAAAAAGTACTAAAAGACAAAGAAAAAGTACTGACACTTTTCCTGATGCACCACCGACGCAACTGAGCTCTAATCGTCTCGTCCACACCGGCGGTGACATTAGACTCAACTTTGTTAAAAACTACGGCTAGCAGCAGCAAAGACAGCGTAGACATCGACCACCCAGAACACCTCACAAAAGAACAGCTGCTCATCACAAGACCCAATTCGAGAATCAGAAGACTCGAAGCATACGAATCGGCCAACAAGAAAGGGAAAGCCATCCAACTATTCTGTAGAACCAGCGACCTAGAGATCAAAGACGCTGGACCAGTAACCCTGTACAACGGAGTGTGGCACCGCATCCTACCAGGAGCGACTAGGAAAGACTTCGTACTCGGAAAGCCCGAACCCAGTATACACAACTTCGACATCAGCATCGAAACCAGTGACGCAACCACCCCAAGCATAGTAATAGAAGAACCAGTCAAAGGACCGGCCAAAGGAAAAGGACCGGCCAGAGAAAAGCCAAGCCGAGACTCCTCAGACGACGAGGACAATCAAATAGACGAACAAATTCGTCGAAGCCCAATCCAAGGAAACACATCCTTCGCACAAGTAGTGGCAACGAAGCAGAAGCCCCGAACCGTGCAGACCGTCCCAAAACAACCCCAACCAACAACCCTAATGGCCACCCAAACCACCACCCAAACCACCACCGCCGCAACGACCGCCGCCCAAGCCAATGTCACCAAAGCCTTCCAAAAAGCCCTCCAACGCGCCCCTCCATCTGGAGGAGGTGGCGGAGGAGGCGGTGGAGGAAGCGGTGGAGGAGGCGGTGGAGGAGGCGGTGGAGGAGGCGGTGGAGGAGGCGGTGGAGGAGGCAGAAGGAGGAGCGGGACCAAACCCACTCCAACCAGTAGCCGTGGCACAAGACGTGCGAGCAATGGGTAAACTCCCGGAAACGTTCGACGGCGACAGAACCAAAGCCGACGACTTCATTGAAGAAGTAAAAGGGTACCTACGCCTCAACGCAGACGTAAGCGGCTTCAACTCACCCATGAAGAAAATCGCCTTCACCCTCACCCACATGAAAGGAGAAGATGTCACGGGGTGGACTAGAGACATAGGAGCCATGCTCGACGCACTGGACCCCATCGCCGACAACGTTCCCCTGCTATGGGACCAATTCCTAACCAAATTCGCGGCCCAGTACCTCGATTCGGCCAAGGAAGACCGAGCCCGCACCGCCCTGCAAAACCTAGCCATGAAACCAGGAGAGATAGACCTATACATCTCAAAGTTTGAAGAGCTAGCCCGCAGAGCTGGCTACACTGCAGGAGACAACGCGACGACCCGACTTTTCCTGCTCAACCTCACCCCCAAAACGATGACAGACGTCATGGCCAGCCCGCCAGTGAGGGGATATGAGGCCATAAAACAAAGAGCCATCGAAAGCACCATCGCCCAGAGGACCATCCGCGACCTACTCGCGATACGACACGACCCAGCCAAGGCGGACAACAGAGCAAACTTCCCCTTCCAGCAAAACAGGGGACAACAACGCCCCTTCTTCCAGAAACCAGCAAACCAACAACCATATCGACAACCATACCACTTGTCGAATGCCCCGAGATGGATGAACAACCAAGCCATGCCAATGGACCTCAGTAGGTCGAGGGCACCCAATGCCTACCAACAGAGAGGAGGGCAACCGCAAGCACGAGGACGGAACAACTGGCGCTCCAGAGCCAACGTCGCTAACTTCCCCCCCAGGAACACTAGCAACGCCTGTTTCAACTGCGGAGAAGTAGGGCACTTCGCCCGAGTTTGCCCAAGCAAAGGAAAGGCCAGAGCAAACCTCATTGACTTCGACCCGAACGAAGAAACCGTCTACGAAGGGAGCAATCCCGAAGTAGACAGGGTCGCCTTCCTCAAGGCGGAGATCAACGCGATGACCTTCGACGAAAAGCAACAGCTGGCGAAAGAAGTAGGAGAGGAGAGTCCACAGGATTTTCCAACAGCTTAATCAGATCGGCACTGATTAAGCAAGGGAGCGATAGCAATAGCGATGTATATATATCAGCACGAAAATCAATGACAGTCCGATGCTACATCCATTCAATCGCGAAAAGAGCCGAAACGATCGCCCTGGTCGACTCCGGGGCAACAGAAAACTTTATGAACCTCACCTACGCCAGATGGCTGAAACTGCCGATCAAACAATTGGCAAGATCACGAAAGCTATTCAACGTCGACGGAACGGAAAACAGGAATGGCGAAGTCAAATTCTACACCGACCTGCAAGTACAAACCGGAGCAACGCGAACCCAGCTGAGGTTCTTCCTCTCCGACCTGGGTAAGGTATTCCAGGGGTAACCCTAGGGTATGATTTGATAAACCCTAACCCGTACCCGCGAACACCGTACCCGAACGGTTAAGGGTACGGGTACACCGTTTTGTTTTACGGGTTCAGGCACGACACCGTTTTCCTTCACGGGTTCAGGCACAAAACCGTGCGCGTGTAAGACACCGCGGGTGAGGTACGAAACCGTACAACACCGCGGGTTTTGTATATGAAATGTACTACGAGTTACAACTACTACAGCTAAGTTCTATCTACCCGTGCTCCTTGCAGAGACAGCCACTACCACATCCTCAAAAACGACAAGACCGCAGCGTGCCCATGAGCCAAAACAGAGAAAAGCGCGAATTGAGGGTGGCGAGAGTTTGTTGCGCGTGAAAGGGAGAAGGTGGCGGCCTTGCGAGAACACGCGTTCGACGGAGGTAGAAGTCGCTAAACATTATATTAGTGATTGAAATGATTATATAGAATTATACTGCACTTACCGGGGATGCTCAAGTAGTCCAAAGCCATGCGATGAAGGTTGGGGTAGACATGTTGATTGTCCACCCACCACTTCAAAGGGTCCTTCACATTCTCGACAGGGTGATTGAGGTATTCCTGGATCTCGCTGGCACGGGGAGCAGAGGTAACAGAAAGGTCGCCGAAAGATGCAAATCCGCCATTGTTCTCGGTCTTCGAGTTTTTTGTGGGCGTCGCATTGGATTCATCGGCCACCTTCTCGTATTCTGCAATGTACTCCTCCCGGACCAGCGACTCGGCTTCTTCGATCCACTCTCCCTTCCACTTCTGGTTGCGGAAGTATTCGAGCTTCATTCCCGGATGTAGGACCATGGCGATACGATATGTAGAGGAGGAGTCAGTAAGCGAGTAGTAGCGGTCCATCTTCTTGCGTGCGAGCTTCATGGCGGCTGCGATGGAGGGGTGGTATACTTTCCCGGTTTGGTAATTAAGGTGGCTTGTTATCCGGTCCATAGCAGGGATGATGGCGGCGACACTAGCAGAGTCTTGGGAGAAGAAGAGCGTCGCGTTCTTGTATTGGAGTAAGACCGCGACGAGGTCCTCGGCAATAGACCACTCCTCCATTTCCAGTTCGAACTTTCGGAGCTTGAGGGACTTGTCGGCTGTCATGGCATCGATGGCAGTGCGATATCTGATTGCAAAGTCGAGCATGTAGTAAGTAGAGTTCCAGCGAGTGACGACGTCGCGTGGGAGGATGCGTGGCTTGAGCTTGAGCTCCTTGCAGTATCTGCGCCATGCAGGGAGGGCGATGGTTGTTGATCGTACGATGGCAAAAGCAAGGTGGCGAAGCTTTGTTACCACTTTACGGACAGCAGCTGTGTCCGCCATAACCTCCTCGCGTGCATCTGGATCCAATTCGTCCAACTCGTCGACACCATCGTCGAGGTTATCTGTGCTGTCTAGGTCCAGAAGGTCTTCATCTTCGTCCTCGTTTTCGTCTTCATCTTCATCTTCATCTTCACCATCTTCGCTGTCGTCGCCATTGATGTCCAAGTCGAGGGGATCAATATCATTGTCGTCACGTTCGGTTGCCTTGCCTAGCCCAGCATTGAAAGGACACAAAAGGGTTTTCGCAGAGAGCTGCAAGGTGTGGTTGAAGCAACGAACGCGATGCTCCATCACAAACGAGTTGTCCATATTCGCGAGCGCTTCCCCCTGCGTGTTGTTCGACGTTGCGTTGTCAGCATTCACAGCAAGGACCTGTAGAAACAATTAGCTTGAGAGCATAACACGAGACTACAAACTTACCCGATGTTGAAGCCCAAACGTCTTGAGCATCTTCTGAAATGCCCGAGCCAATGCCACGCCGGTGTGAGATTCAGGAACCTCGATGATATCCAATAAAAAGGCCAACATGGCCCCATTGTACTCAAAGTGCACAGTCCAAGCAACGAACGCATGGTGATTGGTTGACGTCCATGCATCGGTCGCAAAATGGACACGCCCTGGGTGATCATTTAGGAGCTTGATGATACGTTCGCGGCACTTCACATAGGCCGCGAGAATGTCACGACGAACGGTGTTCGGAGATGGAACCTTGAGGTGGGGGTGTCCTGTTGTGAGAAGATTGACAAGCTCGGGATCGGAGACAATAGTTGCTGGGCGATTGCTTTCGGCAACCCATTTTGCAATGTGGGCACTGATGTATATGAGTCAAAGAAAGGTATGTATAGCGCATGTACTCACCGGAACTCAGGGCCTGAGTGTGCACGATGAGAATACACAACGGGTTTTTGCCCTTGACTGGCGAAGGCACTGAAAATGTTACCGCTTCGCTGGCTACCAGACACCCCGCCTACAGCCTCGTTGACCGTATCCTCGCCAAAGCAGCGAACTGCATGGTGCCGAAGGTTGGCAGTCGAAGACTTGTCACCTTTGTCTTGATAGCGCCGAACGCCTCGTGCCTCGGTTTTGCATTTCTTTGAGGAGCAGGTGAAGAAGTGGGCGACACGGCCATGGTGTACCTCAATCGTTACTTTAGGTTTGAAGAAAGAATATATAGGAGACCTCCAAGTTTCCTTAACCGCCGCTAAAATTGAAATGAGTAAGACAGCAAGGAAAAAATAGTAAGTAAACGCACCAAGTTCCTTCTCAAGGTCATCTAGCTCCTCGTCGGATCCAACTGCGATAACCTCCAGCAATCCATTGGTCTTGATGCTGGCTTGATCGTCGGTAGTTGGGTCCTCTACATCACTGATGACTGGAGACGAAACATTGGACAGCGCATGTTTAGCCCGCTTAAGAGGCCGAACGATTGCACCGGTGCCTTTCTTGATACGCTTGATGCCTTGCCCGATTGCCTTTGCACTTGATGTGGCTGCACTGGATATAGAGGAAGTGCGGGAGTGGAGTGATGAACGCGACGACTTCGCAGAAGACTTCGTTGAATTGTTAGGCATCCGCGGACCGTGGGATTATAAAAAAAAAAATGCTCACCTTTAAGTGGGTGAGCCAGATCTCGATGAATTGCTCCTTTTCACTAGCCTCGATGAGACCTGACGAAGCCATTGGCGGCCTGAGGCCTGAGAGGTTAGGGCGTGCCTCGTTCTCTTTGCGACGCACGATCGGAGCGGAAGCAAAGATCAGCCACAAGCCACAAGCCACAAGTGAAAACTGTATAGTTTTCCCACGATATTATGTGAGGTCACCAAGCCTTTCTTTGGCAAAAGTCGTGTATAAGACATGTATATAATGGTATAGCTGATTCAGTATTCTAATGAGCGTCGAATTCTGCAACACATCCCCAGTTCCCACTGCATAAGGGTCCTATTCCATCAATGAGCCTGTCAGAGCAGCCGAGGCACTGGTTGTAGAGGAGGCGAGTGAGGGGAAGTCGGTGAACAGGCATTCATGCCGCGAGGAAAGCAACAGAAAACACAACACTAAGGATGCTCGTGAGTTGTGAAAAGTGGGATCGTAACAGATCGTGTACCATTGGATCCGAATGCCTTGGTAGGATTAGCTGTCGATGCTGCCCGCATGGGAAGCACCCGAGCCTGTCGGAGCAGCTGAGGCACCAGTTGTAGAGGAGGCGAGTGAGGCGAAGTCGGTGAAAATCTGCGTGCTCTGGTATGTTTGACAGTTCGAGCTGGAGGGTATACGGGGCATATAGGGAAGCGACCCAATGGAAACAGTTTCGGCAGGTTGAGAGTAAGAGAGTGTTTGCCCGCCTGAAGTGTATACTCCAGGAATATCCATGAGGCCACTATCGCATACTTCGAATGTACCGTTTTGTGCGGCGTTGGACATGTTGTAAGGAAGACCAATGCGATCAAGAGTATGTTGACAATACCCTACAGGATTTGTGCCGTTGGGGTTACAGATCTTCATTCCGACAATGCCCCCGCCTACGAATTTGGTCCAATTGAAGGTATTCACTGGTGTGCAGTACTTGAAGGCCGGTAAAAGTGTCGGCGATGGGAGGGGTACAGATGCAAAAATCAGAAATGTTATTGACGAGTGTGGTAGCCGGATTGTGTCCTGCGGAGAATTTGATTGGGATAAACTTGTTGGGGTAAGGCAGTGTACGGAAAGAAGTTCGAGACCAAGAGATTTGAGGTATAGAGAAAACCGTGTACCCGCGCAAACGGGTACGGTATTTCACGGGTACGATAAACCCAAACCCGTACCCATACCCGGGAATACCCGTGACCCGATACTCACGGTGTTACCCATACCCCTGTCACACCTTAGACCTGGGCGACCACAAAGCGATCCTAGGATACTCTTGGTTCGCAGCGGCCCAACCAAAGATAGATTGGAGAAAGGGCTGGATCGACCACACCCAACTACCAATCATCCTACGAGCCCATAACGCAAAAAAGGCAGCCTTCGTGCCAAGGAATCGAAACGTTCCCCGAAGACCCGACCAGGATCGATACTATATAGGTCGCGTCACAGTACACCCGGCCCAATCAAACGAAAACCCACCACACGCCATCCCAGCCGAATACAAATGACACAAAAAGGTGTTCAGCAAAGAACAGTCACAACGACTGCCCAAACACACGGTGTGGGACCATGCCATCGAACTACTACCTAACGCCCCCACAACACTCCCCGCAAGACTCCTTCCCCTTAACCAAGCCGAACAAGAGGAGATGCACAAATTCGTGGCCGAACATCTAAAACGAGGAACCATACGAGAATCATGGAGCCCTTACGCCACCAACTTCTTTTTCGTCAAAAAGAAGGACAAGAAACTTCGCCCAGTACAGAACTACCGTCCGATTAACAAATGGACCGTGAAAAACAGAAACGTCTCCCCCCTAATTCCCCAAACCATTGACCGCCTTAGCGGGTGCACCCTATTCACCAAGTTCGACGTAAGATGGGGATACAATAACATCCGTATCAAAGAAGGAGACGAATGGAAAGCGGCCTTCCTCACTAGCGAAGGGCTGTTCGAGCCAACCGTTATGTTCTTCGGGCTCACCAACTCCATCTGGAAAACCCTCCCTACCAAATTTGCCATATATTTGCAAAGGTCCTAAAAATATTTGGAAAAGGCCTGAAAATATTTCCCCAGATTTGCAAAGGCTGGAAACTATTTTCTGAATTTGCAAAGGCCAGAAAATATTTTCTAAATTTGACAAATACTGAAAATGCCATGAGGGGTAAGGGTACCTGTCTAGACAGACAAGGTCAGAAAGGGTTTCAAGGTATAATACCCCCATACCCATGCACTCAAAGTGGCTGGTGGGCACTCTGACACAGCCCATTCCAAGCATACCTCACGATACTAATTGCATGGTTTCAAAACATAATTCTACCAATTGCTAGAAATGTATGTGATTACATTGGTATTGCCTCTTCTTCCGCCACTACCATCTTTTCCTCAACAGCCTTACGCTGAGCAGCATCGAGACCCTTCGTAGCAGCACGCACCCGCTCGCCGTACGCCAGATACTTCTTGTCAGTTCTGAGGAGGCGGTCCCACCAGCGGAACGAGGTAGAAAAGTTTTTCACGAACGCCATGTGGTGGAAGTCATGGTACTCCGCGCCCGACTAAAATGGAACGATGTGCTGGAGCGACTAGGGGAAGTCTTCACGTGGGAAGAGAAGTGTAAGTGTCAGTGTCAGTGACTCCATTTTTGTCATCAAGCGCGAGCACGACGACGACATAGACTTACCGTATCCGGAATGGGCATCAATGGCCTGGAAAAGACGGAGGGTGATCCAGATGCACATGGTGACTATGTGCAAGTCTTGCTTGACCCAACAGTAGAGAGTGGTCCGAGAATTGTGCCCGTTCCAAGGATCATGACTTCGAGAGGATGTGCGTACTCAGCGGCGAGACCGAAGGGTGCAGAATACTTGTGGTGGAGCTTGTGAATATGTTTGTAAAGCAAGGGTGTGTGGAGGAGTTGATGAGCAGCGGAAAATATTGGGAGGGTTGCATGCGTCAGAGAGCGCCCCGGGGGAAAGTGAACAGCGAAAAACGAACAGAAATAGTGGAACATGTCCTCGAAGAAAAAGGAGAATGTGAGTTGCATAAGCATAGTTTGCCACGACAAGAAAGGCACCTGCCAAGTGCTCATGCCAAAAGACTCAGCGACGGGGTGGAAGAGGAAGATCTGTGGGGGACCCAGTCAACGAGCAGACAACCAAAACGGATGGATTAAATGGCGTGCTTACGGCTGGCCCCTCAATGGTGAAGTGGGAAAAGAGGACACCCTTCGTACACTCCCACTGCTCCTCTGGCATAGGGACCTTGTTGGGTTGCAACTTGCGAAAGCATGGGATTGCATCAATGATGATCCACGGTAAACAGCAACCGAAATAGACGGTCTGGGCAAGCAAAGAGGGGTCAGTCTATGTATAGTATGGAGGGGACTCAGGGCGATTACCAGATCAGCCCGTGTCGCATACACAAATTGACCACACGCCGACTTTGGCTTTTTGGGAGCTACAGCCAACGAAGTAAGGGTGGCTGACGCAACAGCCTTAGCAGGCTTTACTAGGGTAGAGTTTGATCCGTGGCTGTGTGGGATGACAGGACCCTTGACCGGGCTCGAATCTGCCGACACAACCCGTGAGCATCGGGCGGTGAAACCTATGACGCGGGAGAGGTCGAAGCCGAGTGGAGGCCTCCAGGGTATCGGGGATGAGGGGGGATGAGGGGTATGTTCAGATTGAGGGACTGGGAGTAACGGGAGTGTCTTTGGACAAGGGTACGCGGGAAGCAATAGAGGAGGAACCCGTACTTGAGTTTATATTATTTCCCGTACTTTGGTGCGAGAATGAAGCAGGTGCTGGCTGAGGGAGTACCATCGGTGGATAGGGGCCTGGATCAGCGAAGTCTTGCTGGACCCAAGCTTGAAAATCGCGTAATGTCGTAGGATCGACGTTAAGCTGCCACTCCAGGTAGGAGCACATCTCCCGCTCCATCTGGTTGATCTCCTGAAGCGGACTTGTTAAAGTAAGTGTCGTCACAAATAATCTTGGAAGCAAGCATACAGCGTGGTGAATGTTAATGATGAGTGCAGCCTCGTGCGGTGAAGAGCATAAGCGATGAAGTGGTCTAGCCGTGGGGGTTGGGGTAGTAGAAGGCGGTGGGCGCGTCCGGGCGTGTGATAAGTGCCTTATTGTATGCGAAACTGTAGGTGGCAACGCATTGCGGTCACCGCGACTGCTAAATCTACTATAATATAAAGCCACTAAATGGAAATTCAAGTTTTGCCTTTTATGTAACACAAATCACGTTTTTCTCCTTTTTCGTCAACTTCCTTTTATGTCTTTTACTTTTCAGTACATCGATCGACTCTCCAAGTGGTCACTATTCCTTTTTGTCCCGCTCCACTAGCTTCCGAGACCCCTATCCGATGTCTGCTATGAAGCGCGACGTTCTCATCATTCGTTTCAACCCCTCTTTTCTTTCCTTCCATCATCTTCATGGTCCCATCGCACTCTTGACCCCCTTTGCTGTCACTACATTCACGTTCGAAAAGAAAATGTCGCTCACAGAAACCGTAGAGAGGAGGACAGAGCAGAGCAAGTGCGTGAGCTCATCATCACCATCACCACATCCACAGTCGATGCAACGCTCTACTCAGTCCTGCTCGCTCCCTGTCACCATCACCACCCCCCTGCCACACCATCACCATCGGATCCTGCATGGCTGCAATCATATCCCCTTCTTTTCTCATGTTCACCCTCGCCACTGTTACCGTCCATGGCCCTGCATTCGGTGTACTGTACCAGCCCCTATCACGTTTGATCGTTCCCCGCTGCCCCCTTTTCACCGTCGCCCGTCAATTTGAATTCATCCACCGGATCGCGCCCTTGCTCCACTGCTCGCGCTTCCTTATCAATCAGCACCCGCTCTCCCCGACACTCGAACAGCGGTGGCAACGGCACACACGAAGGAGTCGCACTCAGTTCAACTCCAGCGCGGCCTGAGGATCGTCGACTCGCCAGGTGTCATATTTGAAGACGACGACAGCATCCAAGACCAGAAGGTGTCATCAGTGCTCCTCTGCAACGTAGTCAAACCCGACAACGTCGACGACCCAATCTCCGTAGGTGGGTGTGCATCCTCTCCCTCTCCTCTTCACGATCTCATCTCAGGATTGTCACGAGTCGAGGAAATCCTTGCACAGGACGCAAACGGAAAGATTGATGAAGATCTATGACCTACCCACGTTCTCCTCGACGCTCGAATTTTTGACTATCCTCGCGCCGCTGAGTACAGGACGCATCCTCAAAGTCCCTCTCTTCACTTCTCTCCCTCTCCTCCAGAAACTAAGAAAATCATTTCTTTCCCGTAGGTTGGCACCCCCGACATCCTCTCTGCGGCGCGTCATGTCCTCATCGACTGGAACCACAAAAAAAAGTTCCATTCTTCTCCGAGCTGCCCTCGCTGCACGCCGCGCATATACCCTCGACAAGACCCGGTAGTGGTGGGCAAGTTGCACCAGGCGCGGAGATGACGGGCCAAGCACGGATTGTGAATGCACCTGGCGCGCCATTCGTACTGGAAGGCCTGCTCGGTGAAGCCGATGCGGAAGTGATGGACGCTGAGCCCGATTCGGAATCAGGCGCTGACGCGATCGGTATGGACGTTGAGAACGATGCGGAGGGAGCGGCGGCGATCGCGGACAGTGGAATGATAGTTGACAATGACGACACTGCCAACAACATCGGCACACTGTGCGTGCTCCATCCAACCTACCCCTGTCTTGAAACAGTGAAAAAGGTTTATCGGACAGTTGGACCACATTTCTGACTTAACAAATATCAGACGCAAACGCAAACGCGGTCACTCACCAGACACCGGCGGATGTAGAAGAGACCGAGTTTGATACTGAGATGGCGCAGGTGCCGAAACCTCTACGACGCATTGCCGGGCGAAGCGCCTCGCTCCCACCACAGCAGTCGCTGTGCCCGGTCCGGCGTGCTGAACGGCAAGCACGGAGGAGGCACGAGCGGGCGCTGCTGCATAAGGCCTCCGGAGGAGTTGGACGAATGCAGATTGACAGTTAACATGTTGACGCTTGATTGAAGTAGCCAACTGTGTCTCATCCTGGAACAGCAACTTTTCCTCTACTGACCAGCTGTTTTCTTTTCACAGTAGCACTTTCCTCACCTACTCAGGCTGTTCGTACGTCTCTATCACACTACCTTTTCTAATCTATGTTCTATTTACAAACCTAACACGTGCGCTTCATCAATCATCGTCACACAGCATTTCACTTTTGACATTCTCTACAGCCTAACTGGTAGAGACTCATCCCTTCCCTTGCCGCGACGTGGAACTGGTTCACTCTGCCAAGATGGTATTTGCGGGGGGATTTCGATGGGTTTTGGACTCGGACCCTACTTGGACATTGACTCATTGAGTCGTGCATACCAATCATTCAATATCCGGTGCTCACATATCTCGCCTCAACATATACCCCTTTCCTATACAGGTTTCTGTATTCTCCTTTCTTCCCAGCGCGTACAGCTTCGATCCTAAATATAACATGTATAGGGAATGCACGTCCTCGCAGATAACGGTTTTTATACGAGGCGCCCACACTACTCCGAAGGACTCCCGAAAACACCGAGGCATAGCTAAATCTGTCGCAGCGAACTGTCTTGCAGGTTGCTCGCCAGGCCGAGCCATTTCTTCAACAGGTACTTTCGCATTCCTAAAAACTGATCCTTCCTTCACCTTCACTTTTGTTCTCACCCAGACTCAAACGCGGTTTCGCTCAAGGCTCGATTAAACGCCGACTGCACAAGCTGAAAGAATCGCTCTGTGATCTGCAGCACTGTGCGTTACGCTAACTAAGCCATCTCTCAACGCACGTATTTCGTTGTCTGGCTGGCTGGCCTTCACTACTGACCCCTCACCTACCATCGTCTCCAAACATCGGATATCGGCCATGTACGCGATATCCCCCTGAATCTGAGGCTTATGCTTTTGGTGCACGCATGCTTCACAGTTTCACTTCAGCTGGATGAAAAAGTGGATAGGGAGTGGCTCGCGAGATTTCGTCTTGCCAAGTACGCCTCTCTAATTCTATACAATGTATCATTAATGTCTACACAAATTTAATCACTCCCTGTACAACGCACGCATCCTCTCTCACGCCGGTTTTGTCTCACTGTGACTATAACACAAACTACTAACTAGCTGTGCCCGTGCGAAGCACGGGTCACCGCTAGTAAATGATAATTGTGGTTGATTGATAACTAATTGTGAAGCATTGAACTGAATGAAAAAATGGGAAATGGCATCAAACGTTTGGAAATTTTTGGAACATTTGACGAAAATTGAGAAACTTTAGCCATATTTGAGGAAACTTAAAATTGGACCTTCCGAATTTGACAAATTTGACAAACCAGCATATTTGACATATTTTCCCATATTTGAGGATATATCTCCAAATATGCTCGGGAGGTTTTTCCTGATGACTCACCAGCCACCTTCCAGATGATGATGAACACGATCTTCCGAAGGGAAGTCGCACAGGGGTGGCTATCAGTCTACATGGACGACATCGCCATCCACACCAAACCGAAGGAAGGCGAGACCGAAGAGCAACACCGGCAGAGACACACAGAGTACACACACCTCGTCCTCGACAAACTCGAAGAAAACGACCTGTACCTAAAACCAGAGAAATGCGACTTTGTGAAAGACGAAATCGACTACCTCGGAGTAATTGTCGGAAGAAACAAAATACGCATGGACCCCACGAAACTCAAGGGGGTCGCAGACTGGACAGTCCCCCGCACCCCGACGGAAGTACGACAATTCCTAGGTTTCACCGGCTACTACCGATACTTCGTCCCGAACTACTCAAAGATCGCCCGCCCACTACTAGACCTCACAAAGAAAACCACTGATTGGCACTGGGGAGAAAGCCAGCACCGAGCGTTCGAGGAACTTAAATCCAAAATGTGCTGCAGTCCGGTACTCACACAACCCGACTTTAACAAACGATTCTACCTTCAAACAGACGCCTCCGCATACGGCGTGGGCGCCGTACTCTCGCAAAGGGGAGAAACTTCACCAACTTTAGCCAAACGCACAAAACCGGTCACGCACCCGGTCGCCTATTACTCTGCAACATTCATCCCAGCAGAACGAAACTACGACATCTACGAGAGGGAGCTGCTAGCCGTGATGAAATCCCTCGCACACTGGCGACCGTACCTGGGTTGGACGAAAGAACCATTCACCATCTTGACCGACCACGCCAACCTCCAGTACTGGAAGTCACCTCGAAACCTGAACAGACGAACAGCACGATGGCACGCAGACCTCCAAGAGTACGACTACGAAATACAACACGTACCGGGCAAGGACAACGTTCCGGCCGACGCGCTGTCACGACCACCAGGCATAGACCAGGGAAAAGACGACAATCAAGGAATCACTGTACTCCCACCATCGAAATTTATAAATCGATCGGAACTGGAGACAACGCCATTCCCCGAGGAGAGAAAAAGAATGGCCATGATCCTCGCCCACGACCACGCTACTGCAGGACACCCGGGAAGAGACGAAACGATAAGATGAGCAAAGCAGGGACCACGATAGCCAGGAATGAACCAATGGATCGCCGACTACGTCAGGGGATGCGCAACCTGCCAACAAAATAAAATCATAACTCACAAAAAAAAGATTCCCCTGTTCCGCATAACAACCGACGAACGAACCCTTCCCTTCCAACAGGTAGCAATGGACCTCATCACCGGACTCCCGATGCATAAGGGAAAGGACGCCATCCTCACCATCGTTGACCACGGATGCTCGCGAGCGGCCATCTTCCTCCCATGCTCCACGACGATAACGGGGCTAGGGATAGCCCAACTATACCTAGATAACGTTTACAGGTGGTTCGGACTCCCCACCAAAGTCATCAGTGACAGGGATCCACGTTTCACCTCCCACTTCGGCTGAGAACTGGCGAAAAAGCTAACCACCCAACAGAACCTATCAACGGCCTTCCACCCACAGACAGATGGAATTTCCGAAAGGAAAAACCAATGGGTAGAACAATACCTCCGACTTGTGACTTCGTCAGCCCCCGAGGACTGGACCCATTGGCTGACAATAGCGTCGGCAGTACACAACAACCGGAGAAACGAAACAACTGGCCTATCGCCCAATCAAATCCTTTTGGGATACGAACCCGAACTGCTCCCAGCAGAAACGCCCCCATCAAAGAACGAGGCCGCCGAAAATCGAATATCCGTCATGAACGAAAGAAGGGCCCAGGCCATCGATGCCATCAACAAAATCGCAGAAGGGAAATCAGTGATCCCATCACAATACAAAGTCAGAGACGAGGTCTGGCTCGAGGCAACCCACCTGAAAGTCCGGCATCAGAAGACCAAACTAGCCCCAAAACGGTATGGTTCCTTCAGGGTCATCAAAGAAGTCTCTCCGGTGGCATACAAACTGAAACTCCCCATCTCATGGAACATCCACGACATGTTCCATGCGTCCTTGCTATCGCCCTATCGCGAAACGACCGCCCACGGGCCCAACTTCTCCCGGCCGTCACCAGACCTTATCGACGGAGAGGAGGAATTCGAAGTAGAACGCATCGAGAGTCATCGGCAACATGGCCACACCAAAAGGCTCCAATATCTGATCAAATGGAAGGGGTACCCCGATCACGACAACACATGGGAACCTGCTGACCAGATCCACGCGGACGACCTGATCAAGGAGTACCACCAAAGACGCCCGGCTAAGGAGATAAAAGGGCGACGAGGAATGCTGGGACCACCATCTTCCTCATCCTGGCTCCCCGACCAGTTAACCAGCCCCTCCTCGAGCACTTCCGCGCCGACAAGGAAGACTCCCGACCACTCCAACAAGTCATACTCCTGCATCTACAGTTCCACATCGTCCCCCGCCTACCAAAGAAACCCCTCATCGAACGACTCCACTGCACCGTCACCAGGGATAAGAAGCCCGCCTACTCCGAGTTCGCCCCCGGACAATCCTATCGCCACTGGGTCTACCTGTTCCTCAACAAGCTCCCCCAGAACCATATCCTCTTACACTCCAGCTTCTGCCCCGATCAGTACTGCGTATTCCACGGGTGAGTCATGTCCGACACCTCCAACAACGCCTCTGTCTGCTCGCCCAAGGGAACGCCACCCCCGATGGCGCTACCCCTCTCACCATCCACCGCCGCCGTCGGCCTCCAACTCGAGCCGAACGACCCCAACTCCCTCATGCAAATCGCCCAGGGCCTCTTGGCCACCATCTGCAAGAGGGAAGCTGACCATCGCACTGAGTCCGACAACTGGTGCGAGCAGATGGCCTTACAGAAGCTCCGCTTCGAGGAGGCGCTGGCCCGCGTACAGCCAAGGGAGGACGCACCGGAAGGGTACGTACTCAACATCAAAGAGAGGGCCCCTAACTTCGTCATCCCCATCCAAGACGGGTACTACCAACCCGCATGGTGGGTCAAACAGCTCCCCGACGGTAGGGTCGCGGGGCTCCCCAAGAGTCACTCCCCCAACGAGACCCCCTACATTGCTGAGGTATACGCCGAGTGCGACGGCGACAACGAAGAGGACAATGTCATCCTTCCCTTACCTCCCTGGTTGCTCGCCCTCCTTAAAGGCAGTTCTAGCGTCTACAGCATGCTCGTCCAGGAGGTTCGGAACAACGGGGACTGGCCCCTCCAAGCCGAGGTCGCACGCTTCAGGGAGCTCGAGATCTCGCTCCTCGACATCAAGCTCCGCATCGACCACCTCCAAGCCAAGCAACGGGGCATGCGAGAGGCCCAGGAGGCGTCAAGGTCGCGCCTCGAGCTGGCCCGGTTGGACAACAGGGCAGGTAACCTCCGAATGGTGGGGCGCCCCGAGCAACGCACCCGAGGGTTCAGAGGGAGGAGGACGACCCAGTTTAGGGGAGGTATGGACTAGATGCGGACATCTAGTCTAGGTAGGGGTGTGATGTGACCGGCTCCTGGGATGAGGCTAGCTTGTACGCCTCGTGGACCGGGGTAAGTTCCTGAACCGGGCTAGTACTGTATGGATTGATCGGATCACTTGTCATTGATGCGTGTAGTGCCTCGTTTTGATGTGGATGGACAGGTGGCCAGCATCGTGTTGTTTCAGATTGCTGTGCCCTCCCTTCTGTCTTAGTGATACTTTGTACGCGTTTGTAGCCTCCTCTGTGTACTTAAGGACGACCAACTTGGCCAGGTAGCGGCAAGTTCATCAGGAAAAGTGTCAGTACTTTTTCTTGTCTTTTAGTACTTTTTCTTGTCTTTTTTGTCTTTTGTCTTTTAAAAAAGACAAGAAAGACAAAAAAGTCATGAAAAAAGTACTGAAAGACAAGAAAAAGTACTGACACTTTTCCTGATGTTGAGTCTCTTGTCTAAATAACAAAAGCCTCTTCTCTTCCTATTCACAGCGGGGTCTTATCGACGTACTGATAAGGCGGGAACCCGTTACTCCAAAGACCACTAAGTCGCTGCAAGGACTTAGCTTATGACTCAGGCTCCCAACAAGGACAGAGTTGCTCTACCCAAGTACACCTTCTGCCAGGAGGTATTTCCCGACTTAGTGCACAAGGGAAGACGCTGCACGTGCTTCGACAAGCCGAAGCCCAAAGAAGAGCCAACCACCACCGACGCAACTGAGCTCTAATCGTCTCGTCCACACCGGCGGTGACATTTCAGCTCCGGAGGGAAGGGGAGTCTGTGCAGGATTAGCATCTGCTAGACCAAAGCGGCTAACGATCTCTAGAATGTAGTGAGATTGATCTATCTCCAAACGCTTCTGGGACCGATCGTGCTTAATGTTAATGCCTAGATAGGATGTGATCTCGCCAAGATCAGTCATTTCATATGTTTTGGCAAGCGAAGATTTGATCTGTCGGATAGTGTTAAGCGAGTCGCCTAAGATTGTGATGTCATCGACATAGAGGATAATGATAACATCCCCCCCATCATCGTGGCGGTGATAGACACCAGCATCTGAGCGGGTGCGCGTGAAGCCAAGATTTAATAGAACTCCATGGAACTGTTTATTCCAGGCGCGCGATGCTTGTTTGAGGCCGTAGATCGCCTTCTTTAGGAGGCATACTTTGTCTGGGTGATCCGGGTCGACGAAACCCTCCGGTTGCTCCATATAGATCTCCTCGTCCAGTAGCCCATTCAGGAACGCCGACTTGACGTCCATCTGATGGATCTCCCAATCCTCTAGCGCGGCCAACGCTAGTATGAGTCGCAAGGACTCGAACCGGGCTACAGGGGAGAAAGTTTCATCATAATCCAATCCAAATATTTGTGTAAATCCCTTTGCCACCACCCGCGCGCGATGGCGTAGATCCGCTTTGCGCTTGAATACCCATCTAGATTTGACGGCTTTACGGCCCGGCGGGAGGTAGACGAGTACCCATACTTTATTTTTAGCCAGGGCATCCATCTCATATTGACACACATCTCGCCAATCGTCGGCATGCTCCGATCCCATCGCTTCACGAAAGCTAAGTGGATCTCGATAATTAGCAACTGCCGCGTAGACTAGCGCAGTGAGTAAATGGGCATGATTGATTCTAGCTCCTCCGCTCCCTTCTCCGCGCGTGCGGGGTTGTCTCTGCGTGCGCGCTGCATTGTCCGGGTTCGCATAGCGAACATTCGGACGTGGGTTTTGGCGCAAACACGACGGGCGTGCAGGGCCAAGGGAAGGGCCCGGGAGCGCAGAGTTCGGCAGGACATTAGGGTCTCTGGCGATCTGCTGCGGACGCGGTCGGGGAGGCGGGGTTGGGTCCAGAGGCTGAGAATTGGGCGTGAAGAACTCGGTGGGAGCTCTTTCTGGCGTAGGGCGTTGTGCAGGTGTGGTGGGCAGGGTTGTAGGTACTATAGGCACCTGAGGCGCAGAGCCTCCATCTGAAAGATCAGGCATATTATAATGGATTGTTATCGGACCATCTGACACAGTAGGTTGGGAAGGAGGGGCCGCAGCGCCTTTAAACTCCTTGAAAGGGTAAGATCGCTCATCGAAAGTCATGTCGTGGGACAGTGTGATTGATCTACTGGAATGATTCCAGAGCCGGTAACCTTTGGAACCCGGCTCGTACCCTAAGAGTGTCATCTTGATCAATCTCGGATCGAGTTTCTTACGCTTATCTTCTGGAGTGTGAACATATGCTTTACATCCGAAGACTCTGAAGTATGAGACGTCCGGGACATGCCCATCAGTCCAAAGTTCATGAGGTGTGCGCCATCTGATGGATCTAGTGGGTGTGCGGTTATATGTATGCACTGCGGTGTCAACCGTGTATTCCCAGAACCCGAGAGATAAGCCTGCGCTGTGAAGGAATGCGCGAGCCTTATCAAGGAGAGTGCGGTTCCATCTCTCGGCTAGTCCATTTTGCTGAGGTGAATGTGGCATGGTTAATTTGTGATCGATCCCTTTCTCATCTAAGATCGTCCGGACTGCTCCTGATAGGTATTCCCCTCCGCGATCCGAGTGCAGTGCGAGTAAGCGCTCCGAGGTCTGATTCTCGGCCCACGCCAGGAATTTCCTGAACGCGGCGGCACACTGGTCTTTGGTTTTTAAATAGTAGACCACTCCATGACGAGAATAATCATCAATGAAGGTAGCCATGTATAGGGAGCCTTGAATGGAGCGTGATTGCATCGGACCCGCGAGATCCGAATGTACGATCCGGAGTCGGAGATCCGAACGCTTGTTAGATCCGGGAAATGAGGAGCGCGTCTGTTTGCCTAGTTGGCAACCAGGGCAGGGGGAGACGTCGCTCTCATGAGAGAGATCAATGTTAATTCCTTTGACAGAATCGCAGTAGCGCTTAAGGGCATTGTGAGACATATGCCCCATGCACTCATGCCACAGATTAAGGGGTGTAGGCGCGGCGATCGCGTTTACAGCTGTATTGAAAGCGTCAATCCAAAAGAGATTGCCTTCCTGATAGCCTTCAGCGATCTTATGATCTTGGATGGAGATCGAGAGTTTATGATTCTGGAATGTTATCTGGCCACCTTTGTGCATAAGCGCGCTCACTGAGAAGTAGCGAGCGCCTGCATCGGGGACATGCATCACATTGTGGAGATGGATCAGGCGATCGCCACGAGATGGTTGGATCGTAACTGTACCGATGCCAGTCTGGGCGATCTCTGCGTGGCCTCCAAGGCTAACAACGCCTCTGGCCGAAGTCCAGTTAGAGAAATCAGATCTGTGCGGAGATATGTGATGTGTAGCGCCGGAGTCCACCATCCAACGAGATCGCGCGACAGAATAAAGGGAAACTGATAAATCTTCATTAACATCTACCTCCTGTATACTAGCTGTAGCAACAGGGGCGATGTGTGCGTTCACCGATTTGGTGGTGTTCGCGCTGTCTCCCTTGTCCTTCTCCTTTTTCCCCTCCTCGTCCTTTTTCTTCTTCCGGCACTCATTACTTTTGTGACCGGGTTTCTGGCAGTAATAGCAGGTTACTTTATTCTTTCCTGCCTTGTCGCCCTTGCGTTTGATAGGGGCGACTTTATTAAGGGACACGGAGGTACCGGACCGTCGACCTTCCTCATTGAGAATCCGATCTTGGATCTTCTGAGGGGAGAGATCTTTCAGCTCGCCTGTCGCTAAGATAGTGGACGCGACGGCTGAGTATGAGTCCGGGAGTGCCTTGATTAGGATAAAGCAGAATTGGAGATCTGGGACTTTCATGTCATTAGTCTCTAGAGTGATGCGGGCATCATTAAGCTTCTGTAGCTGAGGGAGCATCGGACTAGAGTCGTCCAATGCTGTGCTGGTCAAAGCGATCCAGGTGTTGAAGGAGGACATAGATCCTACACCTCCATGCACGCGTTTGATCTCCTCCCACTTCCCTTTACAGGTGGGAAACTTTGCATCATCGGCAACAGTGATCCAGACGTCCTTTTGAATATACATCTCAAGGACGCCCAGGACCATTTCTTCCTTAGCCAGCCAGTCTGTGTTGGGGGTTAAGATGGTCTGACCGGAGGCGTCGGTGAAAGCTGTCAGCATGGGAGGGGAATCAAACAAGTGGTGCTTAAGACCGTTCATGCGGAGAAGCGCGGTGATGCGCGAAGCCCAGGAGGGCCAGTTGGAGCCATCCAGAGTCTCGATAGCAGCCGATCCAGACGGCGGAAAGCTGATCGAGGGACTCATAGTGCTGCTTTAGATATATTGGTATGTGATAAGCGATGGTTAATTCTAGAAGTGAGGAGCGATCAGATCTAGTTTGATCGAAGATCCAGGCGGAAGACCCCTGGCGTTGCCGACTGTAAGCCCCTGAATCTAATTAGATCCAGTCCTCCGGATCCGCGTACACGTGATCTTGGAGAGAATACTTGCGCGTGCTTCTGCGTCTAGGTACGCTTCCTCGCACGGCTTGTGGGAAACCTGGGTGAGCAGGTCCAGTCACACCAATCCAGACGGTTTCAAGAACCGGAGGAAGTGGGGTCGCAGCAGAGATGTGTGAACAGAGGCTCGCCTTGGGGAGAGAGATTGTGAGTGATTCTGCTAGGCGATAAGGGAGCTTGTGTGGGGATCTTCTTTGAAATTCACAGGGGCGCAGGGCCCATAACCTGATAAAACACGCAGCAATAAGGCGCGCTGGTTATCAGCGTGCTAGTAAGTAGATTTCAGTCTGATAGAACAGATCTAATATTAGATTAGTACTGTACCTAGTAAGTAGATCTAATAAACGTGATAAGCATGTAATAGAGCGTAGCATAAGGCATAGGGGGACTTACTTCAGTCTGATAGAACAGATCTGAAGTGAAGTAGGCGAGAACTATCTACTTAAGTACTGTAAGGACCGTAGATGACATGTGTTTTACAGATCGGTAGTCCTTAGCGTCCATCAATAAGATAATAAGTAAAACTACAACTAATTCATTGTGTCTCAGATCACACAGAGACGCGTTATTGGTGTCCAGGGTAGCGTATGTGCTATCCCGGGCAGGGCGCTCCGCTGTCCCTGATCGGAAGTCCGAACCTCAGATCTCCTGCTGATCACCTCACACGCGTCGATTCTCAACAAGGTGTTGGTCGGAGGATAACGCTACATGCACGAAAATACAGTGTGTCCGTGGTAGAGGTGGGGAGAACTCGCTATAGCAAAAACGAGAATAAATAAAAGTAAAAGTAAAACACCTAGTTGTTCCGGAACACGAAATCTATACCGGACGCGAGCACTCCCTTCGCAATGGTTACGGTTTCGCGCAACTCCGTACCCTTGGCCGTACTCTTGACTTTCCGGAGCTTCAGTTTGGGCTCATCGACAACCACTGCTTCGGCCTCCGCCACCACTCCTGATCCAGACGCCGTTGGGATGATGGGGTTGAGTTACTTCCTCTCCCTCGGGGTCCGAGTATCCCGTAGGGTTATATCCAAAAAACTCACTATGTGGAAAATCGAACGGATAGGTGGCAAGACCAGCCTGACGACGTAACCGTACATGCTGCAAAGGGGTCGGTACGGACTCGTTCGCAGTCACGATGACAAAAGGGTATCGCTATTCATCAGGCCGGTCGTTATAATGCACGAGCGCGAGTCTGCGCGAGTAGAAGTTGCGTCTGACGGCGAGGGTGAGCCAGCCCATCTTGATGAGACGGAAGAGACCTTTTGGGCTTGACGGGTAGTTCTTTTGCCGGTTGCGCATTTGCCAGTAGGTGACGATCAGTGTACCGGGTCGAAGATTCTGAAGGTTTGCAGGAACTGAGAATTGACTCGTACGCAAAAGTCACGCACCTTGATGAGCAGCGCGGAGGCTCTCCATGCGTTCTTCGGGTAATTGGATGTGGCTGACGTCATATGCGATTTCTGTTGCAGCGGAGAGGCGGGCTCGGGACAATGGGAAGAGGTGGAGGTAGATGACTCGGGCAGTTTGTATAAAAAGTATCGATACTGTAGTTGACAAAGCCACTTTGGCGCAGAGATATGGGTGGGGCGAGCGATTGGAGTGGAAATGGCAGTCTTCAAGAGACACTCTGGGGTCGTAAATGATGTCCCCGCAGTGGGCTTGGAAGTACGTACTGTAGAGCTAAATGGATACATGATTAACTGGGTGCCGTAGCATGTGCTCGACGTGTGCCCAGATCGCAGATACTGCGGGAGAGAACATGCAAGGAGGTGAAGGTTCGTAGATCTGGCAGCTGTCGCAGAGAGAGAAGCTTTCAGCTGTTGGTTGTCAGGAGATGAGATAACCCTCACTTTCCACGGACATCAGTCTCATCTTGTACTACAACGAGACTTCCACCACCTCCAGGCAGCGTGCGTTGTCTGTGTGTCAGGTGTCGGGTGTGCATGTGATGATGGCAAGTTCGATGACGCGTGATTTGGACCTTGCCGCCACCTTCAAGTTGGCGAGTTTACAGTAAATAGAAGGACATTCCTGATCGTGTAACGTATCGTCTCTGCTTGTCAACTATAATATGACATGCGAACGTTTCTGAGCGCGGTTGGTTGTGGTGGGTCATTCTGGTCATTTCGTGGTACAAACTGGCAAAAATGACGCCCATGCGCGTTTCGTTGTCTTTGGCACCTTCCAGGGGACACCCTCCGTTTTTACAAAGGGTCACTAGGGTCCTGGTGGAACTCTGGTGAAGAGAAAGTGAACGCAAGACCACTGATAAACGAAAGATTGGAGTGGAATTGCTAAGCCTACGTTGTGAAATTCTTTCAGTCCCAATTCTTGAATTACTGAAGGAATTTAGGATGCCCTATGCCAGTGCCAGTGTGAACACTGCTGCATCCCTGCTACTTGCAGTCCACCAGAACCATTGAGCTTCGCCCTCAGGTTTCTGTGTCCAAGCTCAGGCCGCTCTCGACTCTTTATCTTGTGCGCTTATCAGTCACATGCTGTACCTCAGAACATGAGGCAGTGCAACTCTTCCCTCTTCCCATAACCCACGAACCCATACTACTATCCTTCTCTCAATTCCCATATGTCTCACACTCGCCCTACTTCCACCTCATCTTCCAACTTTCAACTAATTTTCAATAATGCCTTGAAAGCGTACGAAAGACGCACAAAGAAGGACCTTCTCGCCCACCCGCTTGCCGCCCAGCTACAACCCTGCGACTCGCCTAGCAGCATTCTCATCGTGCTTCAACAGCAAGTCCAGGAGCTCAATCAGTCTCAAAGAAGCGATGAAAGGTTGACGAAATGGTTGGATCCAACAGTGAACGTTCTTTATACCTTATCGGAGACCCTTGGTGAAGGTGTCAGCCTGGTATGCCTCGTGGTATCAAAGTGTCCGAGATCTGGATTCTCATACTTATTTTACAGGTATTCTCGCCCGCGAAAGCGATCTTTGCCGGAATCGGTGTCATCCTTTCAGTGTGTATCCTTCTTAGTACCTTCGTTCGGTCCATCGTAATATGGACGGGTCTCAGACAGCCAAGGATGTTCGTGCGGGCCAGGATGCTCTTTTTGAGGTATTCGAGCGCATAGAAGCCTTCTTCCATCGACTCGAGATTTACCCCAAAGCGGCATTTAACGAAGAAATGGTGGATATAATCACGAACATTATGGTCGAGGTGCTCAACGTCCTTGGAATTGCAACTAAAGAGATCAGACAAGGACGGATGAGTAAGTTGCTGCTGTACAATTGCGTTGCCGTTGACAGAACCATTCTCAGAAAAATATCTAAAGAAATTGATGGGAAGGACGGATATCGAAGATGCGCTGAAGAGACTAGACAGGCTGACGCAAGAGGAGGCTCGAATGGCCTCTGCGCAACTCCTGAAGATGACAAATGCCATCGATAGCGAAGTCAGGGAAATTGCGGACAATGTGCTTGTCATCGACAACAGAGTTGCCGGCGTCGATGATAGGGTGGCTGGCGTCGATGATCGACTGGCTGGTGTCGATGACCGAGTGGCCGGTGTCGATGACCGAGTGGCTGGTGTTGATGACCGGGTGGCCGGTGTCGATGGGCGCGTGGCCGGCGTGGATGAACGGGTGGCCGGTGTCGATGACCGCGTGAAGGACGTCGACGACAAAGTGAAGGCTGTTGATGACAAATTAGTGGCAGTCATTGACGGTGCGCAATATATCTTCAATCAATTATCGAAAACTGTCCAACTCCTAACGCGTCTAGATGGCAAAGAGGCCAGGGGAGTTATCCAACAAACAGCCGACGACGTGGATCAAGTGAAACGTTCGTGATCTCCGAACCGCATTAATGCTCGACATGCAGGCTCAATCATTTTAACAGGGAATCAATTACGACACGATCTTCGTAGATGGCTCTCGCCACCAGATCCGTCTACGAATCATAACATTGCGTGTAATGCTCATCACGAGGGAACAGCGACATGGTTCTTCCGAGGCAGTATTTACCAGGATTGGAAATCAACAAGTTCTGAACCGCTCCTCTGGATTTATGGAAAACGTGCGCCCCTCTCCCGCTCATGCCTGACACCACCTGACAAGATCTTATATATGTAGCTGGCTCGGGCAAGACTATTCTTTGGTTCGTGGGGCGGGTTCTCTTTCTGTCGCAAGTGATTGATGTTGTTTGTCGTTTTCCAGTTCCACAATCATCCAAGACATCAAAGTTATGTGCGATGCCCGTCAAGCCTCGATGGCTTATTTCTACTACGACTTTCGGGACATAGACAAACAACACTGGCGCCATCTGATCACCTCCCTTCTCACCCAACTTTCTTCTCACTCGGGTCCTCGTTGTGATATTCTATCACGTCTTTATTCCAAGCACGACGATGGCGCGCAGCAGCCTAGTGATGACACTCTGACACGCTGCCTGAAGGAGATGCTCACGCTTCCCGATCAACGTCCAATCTACCTAATAATCGACGCCCTTGATGAATGTTCGAACACCTCTGGGATACCATCACATCGCAATCGGGTTCTTCAGCTCCTGAAGGAGCTCGCCAACCTTCATCTACCGAATCTTCATTTATGTGTCACAAGCCGCCCTGAAGTAGACATACGGGAAGTCCTCGAGCCTCTGACCTCTAGTCGAGTGTCTCTCCACGATCAAAGCGGACAAAAGAAGGATATCGAGGACTACGTTAGATCAGTTGTTTACTCAGATTTGGAGCCAATCATGCGGAGATGGAGGAAGGAGGATAAGGAACTCGTGATTGAGACCCTTTCTGAACGAGCCGATGGCATGTAAGTGAATTGATTTGCATCCACAATACGGGATTAAAGTATGGGACAGGTTCCGTTGGATATTCTGTCAATTGGAAGTCCTACGTGACTGTCTTCCAGCAAGTGTGCGACGTACGCTCAAGGAATTACCGGAATCTCTGGACGAGACGTATGAGCGTATATTGAAGGAAATCAAGAAGCCGAATAGGGGCCTCGCTCAACGAGTACTGCAATGCCTTGTGGTGGCCATCCGGCCTCTTCGTGTTGCGGAGCTCGCGGAGGTCCTCGCAGTTGATTTCGATGATTCGAAAGGGATCCCGAGGTTGAACGCAGATTGGCGGTGGGAAGACCAAGAACAAGCACTTCTGATCGCCTGTTCGAGTCTGATTGCTATTGTCGAAGCTGGCGATGGCGACTCAGATGTCGAAACTAGCGATGGCGACTCGGATGTCGAAACTGGCGATTCGCGGGTCGTACAATTTTCGCACTTCTCGGTCAAGGAATTCTTGACCTCGTCTCGCCTCTCTACTGCATGTGGAGAGGTTTCAGCTTATCAGATCGATTTGGAGAACGCGCATACGATCCTGGCACAAGCCTGCCTGGGCGTTTTACTACAAACGCACGACGAGATCGACGAGAATGCATCAGAGGACCATCCGCTGGCTCGATACGCTGCCAAGCACTGGACTACTCACGCTCAATTCAGTGAGGTGTCGTCACGCTTAAAGAAAGGGATGGAATATCTGTTCAACCCAGACAAGCCACACTTTAGGGTGTGGCTCACGCTGTACGATATCGACACCGATCCCGACGCTGAATCAACCTTTTTTGGGTTCACGCCTAACTACAAATCCGCTGCGACACCCCTGTATTACGCGGCACTCTGTGGATTCCACGATCTCGTAGAGCACCTCATTGTCAAGTATCCGCAGGATGTGAACGCTAATGGGGGCTACTATATGAGACCACTAATCGCAGCATTGGCAGGGGAACACTTCCGGACCGCAGATTCACTCCATCGTAGTGGCGCAGACCCGCATGTCCAAGGCAGACACAAAAGTATTCCATTGCATTACGCAGCCAGTTTTGAACATTTCGAGGTGGTCCAGAAATTAATCGAGTACGATACTGACATCGATGCTCGGGATCAGGACGGGTGGACTCCGTTAATTTGGGCATCAGGAAGTCCTTATTTCAAAGATGGTTCTGTCCTTCGACTACTGCTGGAGCGTGGTGCAGATGTAAATGCACGGGCAGACGACGACCTCACCCCGTTGCACCAGGCGTCGAAATATGGGAAGCTGGAGATAGTGCGCCTGCTGCTCAAGCACGGTGCTGACATAGAGGCGGTCAGCGTTGATGGTAAGACCGCTCTGCAAGTTGCGGGCAAGTCACCATACTACCGGGACGTGGATCGGGGACGATTTGACGAAATCACAAGACTACTGGTAGAACATGGGGCGAAGTGAAAACACGTTGTAGTATTTTAGTACTTGTCTCATTTCTGGGTCGATTGAAACATCATATTTCTTCTCTCCCGTTTGTTGTAAGACTGTGCCAATACACGAATAGCTACTGTACACGTCTACTCTAACTATGGACGTCAGTTGTGACCGGAAGTCGCCAATTACATCTAATTTCAGAAATGAGTTGAAACTGACCGGGGAGTGGGGCTACTAGTACTGTAGCAGCATCATGCGCATATTTACTCCTCCGATTTTCTCAGTTTCGGACCCACAAATATAGACAATCAATTTGCGCGAAATATACTGTATTTCTTGCATGGGTACCGCACTGTGACTGTTGGAACACGGAGGCTGATCTAGTTGGATTGATTGAAGAACTTGAAAGTAAAGTTCTGTCCCGTACTACTGCATGTAGTAGAATCAGAGTCACTGAGGTGGTGGATCGAGGCGCCGCGTGTGTGCGTGCCATTGTGCTAAGAGCCCTTCGGGATGTATGGATGGATCGCCGAGCGGTCAAGCCATCTGTATGCACTCCTCCTATCCGCCATGCAAATAGAGGTATCAGAACGCTAATCGTATACGTAGAGAGAGGGCTGACATTAAGCCTGAGACGGCATGTAACTCGTAACTCGTGTGCCGATACAAAGAAGCCATCCATCCGAACAAGTAATACAATTGTGTCCGTGGTAGAGGTGTCAATGGGGTTACAACAAAGAAACTTGCAATAGCGAAAAACGAGAATAAAAAAAAGTAAAAGTAAAACACCTATGATAGTAGTTGTTCCAGTCCGGAACACGAAATCTATACCGCGGGACGTGAGCGTTCCCTTCGTAATGGTTTCGATTTCGCGCGGCTGCGTGTCTTGGTCGTACCCTTGACCTTCCGGCGTTTCGGCTTGGGCTCTTCTTCGACCACAACCGCTTCTTCTGCTGCCTCAGCCTCAGCCTCCGCCACCACCGTCGATGTCGAGGCCGAGGCCATTTGCGCAGGCACTAGCAAAGGAGGAGTCGGGGCACGAGGGGGAGGAAATGGCCCACCCTCCACCTCCGCCTCTCCCTCCGCCTCTCCCTCATCATCCGAATATCCCGTAGGGTTATATCCGAAAAACGACTTATCCTGATAATCGTTCGGATAAGTGGCGAGACCAGCTTGACGACGTAACCGTACGCGTTGGGAAGGGGTAGGCATCGACTCGTTATGTGATACGACTACGAACGGGTATCTCTGTTCGTCCGGTTTGTCGTTATAATGAGCTAGCGCGACGTAAGCGTACGGGTCGAAATAATTTCTGACGTCTGTGAGGGTGAGCCAACCCATCTTGATGAGACGGAAGAGAGCCTTGGGACTCAGTAGACCTTGATTCTTGGCCGGATTGCGCATGTGCCAGTCGGCGGCGATCAGACAGGGTACGGGGTCGAAAACTTCTGGAGCTTTGCTGGAATTGGGCATCGGTTCGTACGCAAAGTCGCGCACTTTGATCCCTGCTGCTCGGATAGTGTCTATGCGTTCTTCGGATGACTGCTCGATGTAGCTGACATCGTATGCTATTTCTGTTGCGGCGGGAGAGGCGGGATCGGGACAATGAGAGGTGGAGGTGGATGACTCGGGCATATTGGTGGAGGCATTGTCGATGGAATTTAGGGATAGATTAGGCCGCTTTGAGGGAGAAAAGGTATTGGGTATCGAGGTGTGAGTGGGGCTAACGATTGGAGTTGATATTTCTCCAGGAGTCGTCGTAGACGACTTCATCGCTGCAATCCGCTTGGAAGATCGTTCGGACGATTGTCCTTCTTGGCGGCAGCGGCGCTTTCCCAGTGACGAAGTGGAGCCGTTGACTGAACGGGAGGGAGCTAAGGGCGTAGAGAGGACGGGGGTGTCGATTATGGACGTGGTTGCGTCCGACATCACAGCGTCTTCGTCGGAATGGTGAGAAAATGTGTTCCGGACACGACGTGAGGGCATGATGACGATGACGATGACGATGACGATGATGATTTAAGAGTTTGATCGTTGTGGCGTTCTATGCCAATTGCTGATGCTACAAACAGTGACGAAAGCGGTTGGGGCTCTTGTTCTTGTTTCGTTCGAAGATGACAGTTGGGGGGGGGGGGGGGGACGTCACACACGCGCTCAGACGGTTGGAGGGCGGTTGTTTATAAAGTACAAGAGTTGAGATACAATGCGGGTGTGACAATAAAGGGGATGTGGCAAGTACAATAACTGCCACAATGCTCGGACTTGGGGGCCTTGCTTTATACACCCGGAACGCGCATCGCCTTGAGGCTGCCTAATCATTTCCTTATTTGGTCGTCTCTCGGCTCCGGTCTTCCGGTCTTGGGTCCCCGTGACTCGACCACTGTGCGCTCTGAGGGCAGGTGCTGCCCGCGACTACCATCACCAACAAAAGATGAGAGATACATATTTTTGAAGTACTAGCTCTCACAAAATGTGTAAACAGAGCATTCGGATCATACTACTAGAGAACATGATACGGGGCACGTTATTCGTGACTCGTCAGGGAAAATGGCTCATTAGACCTCGTGCGGCACCACCAGCACAGGAGGAACGAAAGCCTGGAACGCTCCCGGAACAACAGTCACTTGTTGCCCCGATCAGCAATATGCCCATCTGCTGTCCTCCATGTGACACACCGGGGATACAAATCAAGACTCATCAATTACTGCATGGGTAAATTATGCTGTAACACCACCACAACATGCCATCCGAGGAATGGTGCGCGTTACGTGAGCTCCGAGTGACGGGCAGGGATGGACACTTACCCACGATGCGAACACGAGGATGGTGCCAGACAGAGAGATGCCACGTGTGGCGTGCAGCGCCCCGTACACTTGGGCAGTCTCTCGTCTCGCGTCACGGCTCTGATTCGAGTTCTATCGGAAGCCCCTCTTCTTTCCATGCCTCGATCCCGCCAACGACATCAGTCGCATTTAAAAGCCCGATGTCCTGCAGCGACGCCGCCGCCAACGAGCTCGTGTAGCCTTCTTGACAGAATATGATTATCCTCAGGTCATACCGCGTCGCGATGTCCAGTCGTCCTTCCAAGTAACGTGGATCGAACCGCCACTCGAGTACATTTCGTTCGATAATCATCGCGCCGGGAATTTGTCCGTGCTTTGCGCGTTGTGCCGCCGGTCGAATATCAACCAGCAGCACGGGCACCATGATATCCGCATCACGGAGCTCCTCAAATGCCTGTCGCGGCAACAGACGATGCAGCCGCGTGCGCGCCAAAGCGATGATTTTGTCGATGCCGCGCGAGCCTGGTGGTGGGCGGGAAGGATCCACGAGCTCCTGCGCACACTTCTGCAGCACGTCCAAGAGCGCGGTCTCGTCATACCCGTTCCAACCGAGCCCCCGAACGCGCCCGAGCCAAACGGTTCTCGGGTCCTCCTCCTGCTCTGGCAACGTGTTGATGTGCCCGATGAACTTTGACATCGCTAGCAGCGCCGCGCGCTGTACTTTTGCCGGATCTGTGCCGCAGATGAGGAGGGAGGTGTCGCCAGGGCCCGTCGTGGCGACCGCGATGAGGTATGCCTTTTCTTTGAGGGCAGATGAGGGTTGTGAAGTAAGATGTGATGCGACGAGACGTAAGAAACCGGCATCGTCTTTCTTAGAAAGTGTCACCGCGACGCCGTATTGCGTATTATCTGCCGTCTTGAGCTTGCGCATCATGCGTACGGCAACGCTCCCTGCGACCTGATCGCGAACATTGTCCAATGTGCGCAAAGAAGATGCCTGATCGTCTTCTTTGAGATAAGTTGGTGAGAATACCGGTGTTGTGGCGCTGCTTGTGGTGAGAGATTGGCGATGGTAGGCGCCGTGTTCGCCTTGGATGATGATGACTGGGGAGACACCGTAAGAGGTAGGGGAGGATCGGTTGGCTGAAGAGGAGGACATGGTTGAACAAAGTGACGTGGACAGAGACGGATTACTGTCGGCGCTGCCTTCAAAGTTCAAACGACGCCCTTCTTATCACGTTCGGAGGAACAGCGCATGTCCCGAGCTTCCGAGTTTGAGCCTCTTTGCTCTTACAGTACGCCGCGGCGCCTCACATGTCAGACACTCTCCTCACCGATCTACATGTACGATATATACAGAATTTAGGAAAAGTAAGTTTTAAGGCGAATAATACCTTTTTCTCTGCTCAACGGCGGCGCGGCGTGTGTCGCATGTACTGTAGCATAAGGATGACTTGACCTACCACATGACGGCCCACCTGCGGATGAACGCAGTTTACTGGGGCCTCACCGCGCTTTGCATAATGAAACACAAGGATGCTTTAGATGCGGAAGAGACTATAGAGTATGTGATGAGCTGTTGGGATGACGAGGCAGGTGCGCACAAATCTCCTCTCCTACTACATTCACCCCGTAATTGCGGCAACAAACCACTAAAAACTAAAACCACTTTTAAAAAAAAAGGTGCCTTTGGCGCACACCCGGGACACGACGCACACATCCTTTCCACTCTAAGCGCAATCCAAGTCCTAGCGACGCACGATGCCCTCTCGCGCCTTAACATACCGCGCCTAGTCGACTGTAACGTCATCCCTCCCTCCCTTACCTACCTACCCCCTTTCTACATATATGCTGATTTTACAGTATAACTGTTATTGTAATAACAGTTATCCTGGGCTTACAACAACCCTCAGGCGTCTTCGCCGGCGACGCTTTTGGCGAAACGGACACGCGTTTCATCTACTGCGCCGTATCCACGTTATCCCTCCTCGGCGAGCTCGATCGCCTCAATCGCGAACGTACAGTCTCATACCTTACCTCATGCCGTAACTTTGACGGAGGTTTTGGTCGAATCGCTGGATCCGAGAGTCACGCAGCACAAGGTATGTGTCCTCTCTCCTCTCTCTCCCAACACATTTCTCCCCTATACGCTTTTTTTTTTTTGCGCCCGTGCGCCTCTTTTGATGAAGAGAAGAGTTAGTGACATGTTTGTTTGTTTTTTTAAGTGTGGGTGTGCACCGCAGCGCTCGCGATTCTAGATCGATTAGACGTGGTCGACGTGTCGACGCTAGGATGGTGGCTAGCGGAAAGACAGCTGCCCAACGGCGGCATGAACGGGCGACCCGAAAAGCTAGAAGATGTGTGTTTGCATATTCTATCCGCTGCGGTGACGACCCATCGCGCGTTAACATACATCTTCCCTTCCCTTTCAAAACTGAACTCTACTACAGGTCTGCTATAGTCATTGGGTCCTCTCCTCTATGGCAATCCTGAACAAGCTCACTTGGATCGACAGTGCCGCTCTCACGCGCTTCATCCTCTCAGCTCAGGTGCGTGAAACAAACGGATGTTCCAATGCCATGCTCGTCGTCCCTTTTCTTTTTCTTTTTCGTTTTCTGTGTGTGTTTTGTGTTTTGTTTTTTGGTTGTCTCGGGAATGAAATGAATCTACCATTTTTTTAGGACCCCGAAGGTGGAGGAATCGCGGACAGGCCGGGTGACATGACGGACGTGTTTCACACATTGTTCGGCGTTGCTGGCCTTTCTTTGCTTGGATACCCTGGATTGGAAGACGTTGACCCTGTTTATTGTATGCCGGCGAGTCTTATCGAACGCATGGGACTTAAGAAGAGCTGGAAGGCGTTGCCGCGGCGCGAGGTATGAACGTGACGCCGACACGTAAGCCTTGATTGCGCAACTCTCAAATCGGAGGAAATGCTGATTCTTCCTCATTCACTTACTGAAGATGCGGCGCGACGTGTAATCGTAATACTGTAATACATCAATGCATCTCCCTGTATTCGGAGTGGTCCTCCGCTCTCCTTCGGTTAGGGTTGGTGTGAAAAAGTTACTTCGATTTGGTAACTCCGTAGAGGACGCGCGCACCTCAAAGCTACGAGAATAAGTATTTAAGTGAGGGCCATCTCGGTGGAAGCCCAGGTCGCGAAGCCAAGACGTGATAAGGAAATATTGGTATGCAGTGGCGTCCGCCAATAGAAGCAATATCTGCAGCGTACAACCCACAGGGGGTAAAAAAACACCTAAGAAAAGAAGAATACTACAGCGATGTAATCTAGAGAGCAGTTTAAGATTGCGGATCTACGAGAACTTCCACCTGTGGTTGCAGTTCGTGCAACTATTTGGACGTTAGTCAAGAAACAGAAATAGAAACAGAGAAGAGAAACGGGGCGCACGTTACAAAGGTCTGTTGTAAGTTTGTTAGCGCAGTTACAAAGTCGGAAAGTCAAACAACTTACAGTCATCGGTTCGTCAGCGCTCCGCGTTTGCGCTTGGCGGTAACGACATTTCCTCTGATGGAGTGATGAGAACAAATAAGGACCGGCGACCGATCGCTAATACCTGTTTGCACCGGCCGCATTGGAAACGCGTCAGTTTCTGCCTGCTGCTCGCCCGCACCAAGCGATAAGAATAAGTTGTCTTCCTCGATTTTCGCGTCAGCCGCCTTGCGTTCCTCAGAGGCCATGTCCTATAAACGTGTTAACCGCACTCCAAAAGCCGGTAGTGATGAGTAAGACAAACGAACCTGGCTAGTCATTTTTGCAAATGTCTGGGCGGGAATATCTCCGGCTGTAACGCTTCGGCGTAAGCCAGGGTTGTTCTTGTCTTTGAGGTTTACAAACAACATCCGTATCTTGGACTTGTACGTCGACGTGGTCCCTCTGCAATCCTTGCACACCGTCTCCTCTACTACGCGGGCACGTTGCAATATGAGGTCGGACGCTGGGCATTATGTAAGTAACGCCGATTAGGGTTAAGGGAGAACAGGACATACGGAAGCCTGATTCGAGCGCAAGAGCATCGTAAAGTATTTCGATGCACTTGTCGCGCGTTTTGTCACCGGTGATAGATGTACTCACGCCGTCGCTCTTCGCTGTACGGGCACCACTGTTCGAGGCGCCCGCCGTTGAGGATGGCACGGATGCAGTTGACGCTTTGCGTGGAGCGGGAGCTGGATAAAAAGCCACTTGGGGTTTATATGCCAGTTGTACGCGAATGAAGGAAATTTCACGCACCTGAGGATTTCGCAGCGCCCTTAGAATGTGTTCCCGCGGCCTGTTTCTCCTTGTCCACCGCTGTTTTCCACGCGCGTACGATCTCCTTGGCAAGTTCAGAGACATCTTTAGCCGCGTGCGAGCGCAATTTCCCGACAGCGAGGCCAGCTTTGCTCTCCTGCGGCGATGAAAGGAGAACAGGATGTGAGTGACTAGCACTACGATAGAAGGAATCACGCGACACTCTGAAGGGACGCACTCTTAGAACGGATTCAGTTATTTTCGCCTCCTTCTTCAATACTTGCAGGATGTCGACGATATCCTATCAAAGTCATATGAAGAAGAATTAGCAGATATAAATCATAGCGAATGATGGAACGGGGATGGCAAGCAAGGGACGTACCCGCTGAGATGAGGCTTGTTGAAGTGATTTAACGAGACGTTTCAATTCGGCTATGTCCGACATTTTTCTAGCCAGCGTCTTATCGTTGGCTCTAGCTATCTAAGTACACCGTCTGTACGGTACTTTGTCTTTGCCCGTAGAGCAAGCTCAAGCCTGTGTAAAGCTTGCTAATGGCAAAAGCGACGTCGCGGTGGCTTGGCCAGGCCACTAACCAAATATATGTCAACACAGCCCACGACAGGCCCGGGTCTCCGCGGCTGCCTAATTCTAACCCTAACCATGGCCACAGATCCATCTCCGTCTCCGTCCTCGTCGAAACAACATAGACGCGAGCTTTGGGGTTGGCTCAGCTATGCCTTTGCCAGCGAGGTCTTCGTAATTGTCTCCCTTACACTTTTCTTTCCAATCTGTCTCGAACAGTTCGCGCGCGACAATGGCTTTCTACTACCAGACAAGACAATTCCATGTTCCTCCAGCCCTGCACCAACCGTTGGTACAGTAGAAGATGATGAAGCAAGATGCGTTGTCAAGTTGGGCTGGGCCTGGATTGACACAGCGAGCTTCAGGTGTGTAGGAATCCATCTTGTATGGTTACGTCTCGTGTTCGCAGGAGGTTCATGCCCGTGGCATAGATCACTGATGTCTACGTAGCCTCTATACATACTCCCTTTCCGTTGCATTACAAGCGCTGACCGTAATCTCCATGGGTGGAATTGCGGATAGAGGTGTGTCTTGCTCTCCATTTCGATGTTTTCCTTATCGATCTTAACCCTACATAATCCAGCCTCGTACCGGAAGCCCTTACTTTTCGGCTTTGCCGCACTCGGCTCCTTTTCTTCACTCTGCTTTTTTCTCCTCCCCTCCTCCTCACCTCTATGGCTGCTCTCCGGTTTCTTAGCCGTCATGGCGAATATCGGATTCGGCGCATCTATTGTCGTGTTAAATGCATACCTCCCACGCCTCGCCTTATCTTCCCTACCCTTCTCAGATCACGGCGATTCAGAAAAGCTTTCCCGTGCGACTGCGCGCATCTCCTCACTCGGTATCGCTCTCGGGTATGCTGCTGGCATCTTGCTACTACTGGTCACTGTACTCCCTGTGCAGCGCGCAGGCGGGTCTACGAATGCATTGCGATTCGCTATTGGTGGCTCTGGGGCGTGGTGGGCGTTATTTTCCATACCCGCTCTCCTGCTCTTGCCGGGTGCGAGGGAATTTGATGAGACTCAGAAAGTCAGTGTGATAGAGGAACGCGAGGGTTTACTCACAAGCGAACCGGCAGCCGAGGCGGCACCTGTTGTTGCCACCGAATGGACTGTGCGGCAAGAAGTAGTAGGTGCATGGAAGAGATTGGGCGATATGTTACGCTGGGAGAATATTCGACGGCTACGCAACACGTTCCGCTACCTCGCCGCGTGGTTCCTCCTTTCCGATGGTATATAACCCGCCTCTCTGGTAGCGCCTGCATTACTAAAGTCCTTCTTCCCAGCGTTCTCAACACTAACCGCATCAACGCTCCTTTTCGCAAAGACAACACTCCATATGCCACCTAGCTCTCTCATACTTATGGGCATACTTGCACCAAGTGCCGGTATCGTCGGCGCGCTACTATGGCCGATCCTGCAACGTCGCCTCAGTCTCACATCCCTGCGTGTGCTCATAATACTCGTCATCGCAGCTAGCGTTATTCCGCTATACGGCACCATCGGGTTGTTTGCCCCACGTGGTGCACGATGGGGCCTACGAGTTCCAGCAGAGATGTTCGTGTTCGCTGTATATTTCGGTGGGTTGTATGGCGCGTTACAGAGCTACGCGCGGGCTTTATATGCAGAGATCATTCCTCCTGGAGAGGAGGCACGATGGTACGGCCTGTTCTCCATCACCGATAAGGTATGTGTGTCTTCCCGTCGGCAGGACAGTTTTGAACCATAAATTGATCGGGGGGTTCGCAACAGTCTTCATCTTTCTTTGGGCCTCTCGTCGTCAGCCTCGTGGCTGATTTGACTGGTAACATCCGATATGCGTTCCTGTTTCTTCTGTTCATGTTTTGGGCGGCGCTCCCGGTGCTCGCTGGTGTTGACGTCGAACGTGGGCGGGCTGATGCACGGGCGTGGTCATCATCACATGGGAATGACAGAGACGAGGTGGAAGTGGACGCTGATGTTAACCGGGACCGGTAGTCGAGAATTATCAGTTCTTTTTATTCCCGCGATGCTCGCGTTGCGATGTTCTATAACTGTCAAGAAGTAGATAAGACACGTCTGACATTGGGGTTCGTTCTCGTTTCGCAGTCATACATTACATCAAATCACTGAGAATCCTCCCGCATTCCTCTTCAGTGTGAGCCGCTTTTTGAAGTGGACGTAGCATATTCGGTAGGAAGGTCGTCCTGCTGATCCGTGAGGACTCCGTTAATAAATGATTTGAGGTTCATCTGGTCACACGTGACAACGTCAGTTGTGTCTGGTGCGTGTTCAATGACTTTATCTAACCAACGTAGCGTTGGCACACTGAGCGGGTTTCTGACAACTTGTTTTGCAACTAATGCGCAAATGGAGCGAGAAGTAACACGGACGGCGATGTTATCATCGTCCCATAAGTTTTCCATGATATCAGTATTTGCAAAGTGGGTCCGCATGAAATCCAAATCCGAGTCGGGGATGGGGTCCTTGGCAATGTGGCGGATAGCATGTAGACATACTAAGAGGGACCGCCTGTGTACATCCGGGTCAAGCCAAGCAGCACGGCGCGGGCGTGTGCCTGCTACACTTCGGAGGAGAACGAGAAGGGATTCTCGGAAGGAAATGGACTTGATAGATGGAATGAGGTCGGGGATTTTGTGTATTGGTATACTGGCCGCAAACTTTAGAAACGTGTGTCTATCGCTCAGCGCAAGCTGGTTGAACAGCCAAGTGAACATCCCGCGGTCTCCATCTCTCAACGTTGTTACGGCACGATAGAAGATGCTCTTCTCTAAGCCATGCGTGAGATATTGCCAATGATTCGAGATAGAGAGTCCACTTGACTGAGCTGGTCGATTGAGAAGTCTACGAAGTCCCAGTATACACCTACGAAGGAAAGGTGCTGCGAAGGAGAGAAATGCATGACATGGGTACCACAACATTTGGGATATCGGGGTCCGATACGGGCACCTCACGTCAAGACAAGGAAGGATGCTCAGCGTAAAGTATGCCAGTCCAGAAACTCCGACAGCAACATCGACAGCGATGGCCACCTTCTTGTTGATCGTATGAAAGGTTATCACGAGGCCAGCGAGAAATAAGTATACGGAGAGGTGAAGGAGCGTGGGAAGCATTTCGACTATAAGGGGAATTTTGTACAACTTGGTGCCAACGATCAACAGCGAGCGGACGCGAGCGCGGTGCCTCAGCACGTTCGAAGACTTGGGTGTTTCGATGTATCTACGCGCCCACTGTTGAAGGAGCGTCGCAATCAAGGCGCATGTCAGGCTCAGTACAAGGCTTATCAACCACAGTATGATGACCCAAGCCATGGCTGATCCGGGAGATGATGATGGTTGATTCGCCGTGTTGTAATTGGTGCTATTTGGGGAATTGGGAAGTTGGAGTGAAATGTGTTGAAGAAGAGCTACTGTCTGATCGCCAGAATCGGAGGACAAATTCTTGTAAAATTCAATGATGAATGCGCCAACAATTGCGGAGAATAGACCCGTCTTGGAGCTTGTCACTGAGACGAACACACGTACAGGGACCAGTATATTAAGACTTACGAACACAACGATGCTATTTGCATCCTCTTTCCAGACATCGGTGATCCGATTATCCTCTTTGACTTCATCCAAAAACATCTTCCACATCTCCGAGTCATCATCTAAATGGACTGCAGCTGGAACCTGGGCTGCAGTTGAAATCAGCACAGTGATGAAATATACACCATGCCCCAACTCACAATCAGATCGCTGAGGCCGCGCACGCATGGGCGCAGCAAAGGAAACCAATGTATGATCCTCTGAGTTAGCCCTATAAGATTCGGCGGCGGCATAGGGGGAGGGGTCATGGTCATCATCGACATCCATGTTGACCCCGATCGGGTGCCAGTGATGCCGCATTTGGACTAACCAAACAAGTGCCAACTCCGAGTCCTTGCCAGTGGTCCGTACCTCCGTCACGGTACCTCATGGACAAAGAGTGGCGGTTTGGAGCCAAGTCCCTTCCTCTGGTTAGTACGTCTACCACAACCTCAAGCGAGTGCATGGCTTTCAGGTTCCCAGTTACTACCGTCCGTCGTGCTTGCTCACTCCTTGCCGCACCGAGAACATTTGTTAGTAGGGACATCGCGTGTATTTAACTTGAAGCTGGCCTTTCCACTCGTTGAGGACTCCGACAATGAGGAGGCATTGCATACGATCTCAGTGTGTGTCTCCTCTTTTCTCTTCTTTCTGTGTGATTCCTCTCGCTTCGTGCTTGTTCCTGCCTTCCTTCCCGCGTTCTGCTTCTCGGCAATCCAACATTGTCTCCGTGCAATTTCTGTCCACGGAACTATGCACACAAAGTGAAGCCTCGGACGATGAGGATGAGACTGAAGTTATCTACCCCGGATGATTCCAAAATTTCACACTGTGATCTCTCTCGTCATCACTGTATCTGACCCCAACCCCTTCGCCTACTGCTGCATCTGTGCCTCCTTCCTCGCAAGCGCGGTTCTTAGCATCAATTCTAAAGGTCCTCACACGGCGCCCAGTGCGATATTCGAGCATCCCTCTCGACATGCCACCAAGTCCCCAGTCAACCTTGACCTTGCACCAACCAAGCAATCTGACCCCCGACCGTGGGAACAAGGAAGAAATTCCTGGGCTGCGGCATGGGCAGAAGAGCGGCGTGTTCGAGCTTGAGGCTGACATCGCAGGTACTAATGATCATTTCGAGTGCAACTCACTGTCTTGGATTGGGATAAACTCTCGTCGGATGACCATTTAGTAGTTCTGCCATCGAGATCTCAGAGCTGCCAGTGGCTGAAAATGGCCCGAAAAAGGGCCCTGACACAGGCCTGTATCCTGAAGACGAGGACGGCACTCGCACCTTTCAGAGTTATAAACTCCCGCTCGCCACTGCAAAGGAAATGCCGTGGGAATCGAAACGTTCCCTAATACCCATACCTCAGTGAGTTTTGGCCTTGCTGCTGTAGTCGTGGAGTTTGGGACCCGCGCTTGTGGTGATACTGATCCTAACGCAATGCAAAGTACCTGCTCTACGGCAACAACATTGGTCCAAATTACTTAAGCACTGCGATACAGACGATACTCTCACAACTCTCACAGTGTCGCATATCGAACTGATATCGATGCTCGACTCGCTCGGCCCAAGTTGCCCAACACACTGCGGCGTCGCCTATAGATTCGACACCCTGACCTTCTCAGGCCCCACTCTCCACATCGATGACACGTCCCTTCTTCATCTTGATACCCTTCACCGCCACGGGTCTCACCACGCGCTGAGCCCAGGTCTCCAACACCTCGGCCTCTACGGATGCGACTGTTCCAGTTGCACGAACGAGCCCGAAGCTACCAGTGCCCTTTGCCAGTGCGAGTGCACCCATACTCGTAAAGAAAATACGCCACTCGCCTCACTCGTGCTCATGGGCGTACTGGCACTAACTGCCAGTATCCTTCTGCCGCGGAAGAGTCAATTTGTAACGGTCGCCTCCGTTTGGGACGTTTCACATCCTGCGTCAGTGCGTGTGCTCATATTAATCAACGTTGCCGCTAGCCTGATCATTCCTCTGTGCAGCATCATCGGGCTACTCGCACCGTGTGGTGCATGTGTGGTGCATGATGGCCAGGGTGCTGCGATGATTCCCCTTGCTCGCTCGGACGGACTCCTCGGAGCGTAACGGATCATCCGCGCCGGAGCGCCCGCTGCACGTGCCTAACCTCGTTACGGTGTCTCTTTTATATCCCCTTTTTTCCTCAGGACGACTTCTTCGCTCTCGCAGCACCTAGCTTAACTACAGGGCCTATGAGCCAAAGCCGAGATTTTTGCGCTTGCTGTATATTTCTGTGACCTATACGACGCATGCCACTGGCAGAGGTGCGCGCGGGCCTTATACGCGGAGGTCATTCCTCCTACTCCTAGTGAGGAGGCACGCTACGGCCGGTGCTCGATCATCAATAAGGTATTCTTATTCGCACGTTTAAGTGCCCGTCCCCAAGGCAGAGTGAGCCGTACATTGTTCAGGTTAATGCAATAGTTTTGTTAGCTCTCTCGTCATACGCGTTCCTATTTCTCGTATTCACGCTTTGGGCGGTGTTCCTGGTGAAGCGGGCGTAACTGACCGACTGAATGGCTTTTGTTTGATAGTAATGTATAACTGCAAAACGAGAAACCATTCCAACGTCGGACGCATCTTACCTAAGCCTGAACTCTTGGCAGCGATGAAACATCACAATCCGAACCCGGTGAAAGCATCGCATGGATTAACGAGAATCAATAATTCTCGACTACCGATCCCCATTTAACGACGACTCACTGGCAGGCTCGTTCCTCACGTGATGATGACCACGCATGTGCGTCAGCCCGCCGTGGGCGACGTTCAATGTTATCTCCAGTGGGAGTTTTGGTGGCCGCCCTCTGGTGTAAGATATAACTTTCTCTGGGCTTCGGCGCGCCCTGGTCCCATATTCATACCAGACTATCTTATATTTGACTATTCTTATACTTCCGAAACTTCGATACACTATCATACACTCTGGTATTTAGGGGTCCAGCAGTAGGCTTCAATGCCTCCTCACCCGGGTCAATCACATATCAGGGTGACCAGCCACAAACAGGAGTTTCAAAAACAAATAAGAGGAAACAAGAGAACCGCCGGATACCTGAAGAATTCGGCAATCATAGAGAAACTATGTGAGAGAGCGGGTCGATATGAAGCAGGTTGCAATGGACCTAAATTGGTGCGTGAGGAGGGCGAGCCGAATGGGAATGGCGAATTGTACGGGGAGGAGGAGCTGCACGGGGAGAGGGGCCGGGAGGTACACGGGGAGAGGGCATGACACTGGGAGAGGGAGCCACACGGGGGGGAACTGCATAGGTAGGGAAAACTGCCCGAGGGGGAATTGTACGACCCAGGGGAGAGGAGACTGCATCGGGAGAGGGGGCTGCGCGGGGAGGGGGAAATGCTCGGGGAGAGGGAGTTACAAGGGGAGGACGAGTTGCTTGAGAAGAGCGAGCTGCACGGTGAGGGCGAGGTTCAGGGGGAGAGGGTATTACAGGGGAAGGGGGAACTGCACGAGGAGAGGTGATTATATGGGGAGGTGAAGCAGCCCGGGGAGGGGAAACCACACGGTGAGGGGAAGGTGCGCGGGTATGGTAAGCTTCAAGGAGAGGGCCAGGGGACGGTGCGCGGTGAGGGGGAGCTGCTCTGTGAGGGAGAACTGCTCGGGGAGAGGGAGTTACAAGGGGAGGGAGAGCTGCTTGAGAACGGCGAGCTGCTTGAGAACGGCGAGCTGCTTGAGAACGGCGAGCTGCACGGCGAGGGCGACGTGCAGGAGAGGGTACTACAGGGGAAGAGGGACCTTCATGGTGGACAAAGGGAGCTTCACGATAGATAGAAGGAGCTGAACGAGGGAAAATGGGAGCTTCAACATGGATAGCAGGAGCTTCACGGTAGAGAGGAACGTCACGATGGATAGAGGGAGCTTCAGGATATATAAAGGGAGTTATATTGACAGAGGGAGCTGTAGAGAGAGATGGAAACACCGAACTGATTGTCTTGCGGTCCTCATCTTCCACCGGATTTGTGGCGCCATTGATGACACTCTTCCGAATGCCATCCGTGAGATACCTCCTTTGTTCCTCGACGGTTTTTCCAGGTGGATTTGACAATCCGCGGGGTATGTATTGTTTCCCTGACCCAGCACCGTCCGAACTGTCCGAATCAAGCGGAACCAGGCATGTGCATGGACGTGGACATAGGCATAAGCACCCGGAAAGTCGCTTCGCAAATAGAAGGCCGCAATACGTTGCGAAGAAGAGAAAGGCGTTCCATAAATACTGAAATATGTAGGTAAACGGGGTGCGATATGGGAATTTGAAGTCAAGGAGAGGAAGGAGGGTCATCGTCATGTACACCAGTACCAAAACTCCGACGGCAAGATCAAGAGCGATGGCCACCGTCTCGTAGATAGTATGAAAGACTATCACGAGGCCGCCGAAAAACAGAAACATGGAGAGGTGAATGAATAATGGAGCTGCCAAGATTGCAATGGGCATTTTGTACAACTTCATTCCTCGAAACAAAAGCAAGCGGATACTAGTACGCGCACGACCGCCGTTTGGGTTGTTCGAGGCTTTGGTCATTTCGATATATCTGCGTACCGCCTGTTGATTTGATAATGCAATCAGGGCGGATGTGAGGCTAAACACGAGGCTTATAAGCCACATCGCGTTGACCCAGATCATGCATACACTGGGAGAGAATGGTTGATTCGCCGCCGTGATGGATGTGCCATTTCGGGAATCTGTGAGTTGCTGTGAAATCTGTCTAAGAAGGGTTACTGTTTGATCGCCAGAATCGGGGGACAACGTTTTGTAGAACTCGATAATGAAAGCGCCAATAGTTGCGGAGAGAAGACCCGTCTTTAAGCTTCTCATTAAGATGATAAACAGGCGGACGGTTAAACTGAAACTTACGAAGGTGAGAAGACCATTTGCATCCTCCGACGCGGCCTCGGCCGTCGACTTTTCGTCCTCGCTAATCCGATCCAGACTCGGAGACGTTTCCGACATCTTCTCCTCTCCTTGGGCTGCGGTCGGAGTCAACGTAATGATACAATTATCCACCATTCACCCACGCACTACTATCATTGCTCGTCCCCCCCTGGGCAAGTGTAGGCACCCGCACGTAACCGGGGGATGCATAGTCGGCCATTCGTTTGCTAGACTGATGCTAAGCAAAATGTTGCTGAAGGCTTGGGACGGTGGTACGATGATGACCGATAACGATCAGGCGGTTGATCACGAATAGAGTTTGAACCCAGAATGCTCTTACTTGGGCTTACTCACATCCGAGATCCAAACAAAGTCGTGTAATGATCTCTGACATCACTCTATGGGTTTCTCGTTTCTCGATGTCGTTCTAATTTAATTAGGTAAGGCAGAACTGACTGTCTGTGATAACTATGAAGATAAGTTGACACATCTGTACAAAGCATGGTATCCAAATTGGTGGGCGTAGTTACTGAAATGGTGTGGGATGATCAAGTGTCATTGTCACTGGCGGGGTCGTGTTCAGTGAAACATTGTACTACCGGTTGCTGGGCTCGTCGGTCGCGGTGGCCTGGCCACTACTATAGACCAACCAAATATATGTCAACAGTCACGACCTCCGGTTAACTCTAACCCTAACCAGCTAGTACAGATCCATCACCGTCGTCGTCGTTGGTGATGCAACATAGACGCGAGCTTTGGAGTTGGCTCAGCTATGCCGTTGCTAGCGACTCGGAATTGTCTCCCTTATCTTTTCTTTCCAATCTGTTTTGAACAGTTCGCGCGCGACGATGGCTTTCTGCTACCAGACTAGACAATCCCCTGCACCAACCGTTGGTACAGTAGAAGCAGATGAAGCAGGATGCGTTGTCAAGTTTGGCTGCCAGTGGGCCTGGATTGACGCAGCGAGCTTCAGGTGTGTAGGAATTCATCTTGTATGGTTACGTCTTGTGTTCGCAGGAGGTTCATGCCCGCAGGCATAGATCACTGATGCTTATGTAGCCTCTATACATACTCCCTTGCCGTTGCATTACAAGCTCTGACCATAATTTCCATGGGTGGAATTGCGGATAGAGGTGTGTCTTCCTCTCTATTTCGATGTTTTCCTTATCGATCTTAACCCTACATAATCCAGCCTCGTACCGGAAGCCCTTACTCTTCGGCTTTGCTGCACTCGGCTCCTTTTCTTCACTCTCGGATTCGGCGCATCTATTGTAGTGCTAAATGCATACTGTACCTCCCACGACTCGCCTTATCTTCCCTACCCTTCTCAGATCACGCCGATTCAGAAAAGCTTTCCCGCGCGACCGCGCGCATTTCCTCACTCGGTATCGCTCTCGGGTATGCTGCTGGCATCTTGCTACTACTGGTCACTGTACTCCCTATGCAGTGCGCAGGCGGGTCTACGAATACATTGCGATTCGCTATTGGTGGCTCTGGGGCGTGGTGGGCGTTATTTTCCATACCTCTCTTCCCGGGGAAGAAGGAAGCCGACCCACAAACTTTTTGAAATGTGAAACCGAAGTTATCCCCAGCCATTTGAACGCCTCCATCCCATCTCCCGCCGCCGATTGGTTGACCTCGTCCATCGAAGCCGTAGTTCTCACAAGGATCACCGAGGACCTGAGTTATCAGGAAGAGCTGAATTTGAGGAGACTCAGAAAGTTAGTGTGATAGAGGAACGCGAGGGTTTACTCACAAGCGAACCGGCATCCGAGGCGGCACCTGTTGTTGCCACCGAATGGACCGTGACTGACATCGTCAACGCTCCTTTTCGCAAAGACGACGCTCCACATGCCACTCAGCTCTCTCGTACTTATGGGCATACTTACACCGAGTGCCCGTATCCTCGGTGCGCTACTATGGCCGATCCTACAACGCCGCCTCAGTCTCACATCCCTGCGTGTGCTCATAATACTCGTCATCGCCAGCGTTATTCCACTATACGGCACCATCGGGCTGTTTGCCCCACGTGGTGCACGATGGGGCCTACGAGTTCCAGCAGAGATGTTCGTGTTCGCTGTATATTTCGGTGGGTTGTATGGCGCGTTACAGAGCTACGCGCGGGCTTTATATGCAGAGATTATTCCTCCTGGAGAAGAGGCACGATGGTACGGTCTGTTCTCCATCACCGATAAGGTATGTGTGTCAGCAAGACAGATTGAACCATACATTGATCGGGGGTTCGCAACAGTCTTCGTCTTTCTTTGGGCCTCTCGTCGTCAGCCTCGTTGCTGATTTGACTGGTAACATCCGATATGCGTTCCTGTTTCTCCTGTTCATGTTTTGGGCGGCACTCCCGGTTCTCGCTGGGGTTGACGTCGAACGTGGGCGGGCTGATGCACGGGCGTGGTCATCATCACATGGGAATGACAGAGACGAGGTGGAAGTGGACGCTGTTGTTAACCGGGATCGGTAGTTGAGAATTATCAGTTCATTTTATTCTCGCGATGCGATGCTCTGACCCTGTCGCGTTGTGATGTTCTATAACTGTCAAGAAGTAGAAAAGACACGTCTGACACTGGGGTCCGTTCTCGTTTCGCAATCATACATCAAATCACGGGAAGATGCCAGAATGTCCACCCCTGGCTGGCTGGCCACCTGGCAAGACCTCCCATTTACAAAGCGGAGTTTCAAGATATAAAGGGTCAGGAAACAGCAATCAATAGGCATCTGGAGAATCGGTCGGAAATCATAAGAGGACAGATCCGAGTCTATAAAGACTATGTGGGGAGGGACCTAAGTGGGTTATGGTAAGGGAGGCTCTGTGGATTCCATTGGGGTGGAGGCCGCAGAATAGGGAGAGGCCGCAGGGATGCGGGGTGTGGGGGCGGAGGATGCAGGGCTAGAGAACGCACGGGTGGAGGCAGCAGGGGTGGAGGCTGAATCGATAATGATCACAGAGTTGGAGGTCGCAGGGGAGGCCGGATCGGTGAAGGATGGGGCGGAGGTTTCAAAGAGAAACGGAAACATTGATTTTAATTTGAGAACCACACCGTAAGTGGTTGTAGAGCCGTCCTCTCGCATCCCTTGAACTTCTGCCGAAAGCCGACTCTGGAACTGGGAGTCTGTGTCAAAGTCGATATCGGTTCGTACATCCAGAAGGATCGCGAGTGTTTCCTTGAAGGACGTAGCATCTTCGGTAGGAAGGTCGTCCTCCTGATCCGTGAGGACTCCGTTATAAATGATTTGAGGTTCATCCGGTCCCACGTGGCAACGTCAGTTGTGTCTGGTGCGTGTTCAATGACTTTATCTAACCAACGTAGCGTTGGCATACTGAGCGGGTTTCTGACAACTTGTTTTGCAACCAATGCGCAAATGGAGCGAGAAGTAACACGGATGGTGATGTTATCGTCTTCCCACAAGTTTTCCATGAGATCAGTATTTGCAAAGTGGGTCCGCATGAAATCCAAATCCGAGTCGGGGATGGGGTCCTTGGCAATGTGGCGGATAGCATGTAAACATACTAAGAGGGACCGCCTGTGCACATCCGAGTCGAGCCAAGCAGCACGGCCCGGACGTGTGCCTGCTACACTTCGGAGGAGAACGAGAAGGGATTCTCGGAAGGAAACGGATTCGATAGATGGAATGAGATCGGGGATTTTGTGTATTGGTATACTGGCCGCAAATTTGAGAAACGTGGGTCTATCGCTCAGCGCAAGCTGGTTGAACAGCCAAGTGAACCTCCCACGGTCTTCATCTCTCAATGTTGTTACGGCACGAATGAAGATGTTCTTCTCTAAGCCATACGTGAGATATTGCCAATGATTCGAGGCAGAGAGTCCACTTGACTGAGCTGGTTGATTGAGAAATACACGAAGTCCCAGTATACACCTATGAAGGAAAGATGCTGCGAAGGAGAGAAATGCGTGACATGGGTACCACAATATTTGGGATATCGGGGTGCGATATGGGCACCTCACGTCAAGACAAGGAAGGATGCTCAGCGCGAGGTATGCCAGTCCAGAAACTCCGACAGCAACATCGACAGCGATGGCCACCTTCTTGTTGATCGTATGAAAGGTTATCACGAGGCCAGCGAGAAATAAGTATACGGAGAGGTGAAGGAGCGTGGGAAGCATTTCGACTATAAGGGGGATTTTGTACAACTTGGTGCCTCCGAGCAATAGCGAGCGGACGCGAGCGCGGTGCCTCAGCACGTTCGAAGATTTGGGTGTTTCGATGTATCTACGTGCCCACTGTTGGAGAAGTGTCGCAATTAAGGCACATGTAAGGCTCAGTACGAGGCTTATCAACCACAGTATGATGACCCAAACCATGGCTGTTCCGGATGACGATGGTTGATTCGTCGTGTTGGAATTGGTGCTATTTGGGGAATTGGGAAGTTGGTATGAAATCTGCTGAAGAAGAGCTACTGTCTGATTGCCAGAATCGGGGGATAAGTTCTTGTAGAATTCAATGATGAATGCGCCAACAATTGCGGAGAATAGACCCGTCTTGGAGCTTGTCACTGAGACGAACATAGGGACTAGTAGTAGATTAAGACTTACGAAGACAACGATACTATTTGCATCCTCTTTCCAGGCATCGGTGATCCGATTATCCTCCTCTTTGACTTCATCCAAGAAAATCTTCCACATCTCCGAGTCATCATCTAAATCTTCCTGGACTGCAGCTGGAACATGGACGGCAGCTGGAACCTGGACGGCAGCTGGAACATGGACGGCAGCTGGAACATGGGCGACAGCTGGAACCTGGGCTGCAGTTAAAATCAGCACAGTGATGAAATATCCACGATGCCCCGACTCACAATCAGGTCGCCGAGGCCGCGGCATGGGCCGCGCACGCACGGGCGCCGGAAATGAAACCAATGTATGATCCGCCGAGTTAGACCTATAAGATTCAAGGGCGCCATAGGTGGGAGGGGGTGTTAGTTCCATGACACCCAGTGAAAACCGGCGGCGCCGAGTTGGCCTGAGCGAATCTGAGTTCATCGGTGTTCGGCAGTGCCCAGCTGACCGCTCGCAGTTCCAATCTGAGTTGTGATGTAATTAGTAACTTTAATTCCCTTCGATTGTATGCAGCCAACGGCCAACCTTGTCCTTGTCCAAGATGCAGACGTGCTCTTGTCGTGATCGTGCCTTGATAGAGAAATACAATCAGAAGCTGGCACAAGTACGAATTGCATTTATTATTCTGCCCCAATCTGTCAGCTAACTGATGCTCCTAGGCGCCATAGGTAGTGATGTGCTGGCCTGGCTCAAAAGCCACAAGCCGGGCCAAGCCAGACCTTGTAAGCCAGGCCTAAGCCAAGCCTACACAACAGCTTAAGCAGGCTCATGGCTTGGCCCCATCGCTCTGAAGCCCTAAGGCCATGGCCCAAGCCCCGGTTCCCTCGAGTTTTAGTAGGCACTTGCATCTGTGGAACCACTGTCCACAATGCCTCTGCATCTCTACAATTGTTCTCCCAACTCAGTACTTGTGTCTGTGGAACTGCTGTCCACAATGTCTCTCGTCTCCTTATTACCCTCTTCTTCTCTCCTTCTACGAGTTGTCCCCCCTGCCTTTTATCTTGGACTGCGCATGACCCTGTATCAACTACCAAGAATGCCAAGAGACAAAGTCGATGTCAGGAACATTGTGTCATCCAAACGTGTTCCCCACGTTGCATTACATCTTCTTGACCCTCTCAACGGTGCTGATGCAGCCAATGCTGCACATCAGGAAAAGTGTCAGTACTTTTTCTTGTCTTTTAGTACTTTTTCTTGTCTTTTTTGTCTTTTGTCTTTTAAAAAAGACAAGAAAGACAAAAAAGTCATGAAAAAAGTACTGAAAGACAAGAAAAAGTACTGACACTTTTCCTGATGCACGACAGCCACGACTCTCCACTACGACTGTGCAATCTCTGGATGCCGTTGAACAAGGTCAAACTGCCAGGCTACTGTAGTTTAAAGAGCAATACTATGACCTTGATGCCACAGGTGCCACCTCATCAACAGCACTGCGTGATCATCGAAGTGCTCGGTCAAGGCTCAATGAGCTGATGCGAGAGCTGTCAGACAATGAATCCAAAGTCGAGACAGACAGCAATCATGATGCTGAAAGAGGTAAACGAGCCGCGAGCGACCTGAAAGATGTAGGGAAGCCGTGGCTGAAGGAGTTTAATGGTTATCTTCGTGATATTGAAGATCTTGGGGGTCAGTCAATTGTTCGGTGGTGGGGAGTGAGTATTGGCAATATCAACTCCGGTAGCAATGGTCATTAACTCTGTGTTACAGCTTAATGCAACCCGTTATCCTGTGTGGGCGTCGCTCGCACTGGATTATCTGCCAATTATGGCATCATCAGTCTCGAGCGAAAGGGCATTCTCATCGGCTGGTATCACAATCAGCAAACGACGGAACCGACTTGGTCCTGACCTTGTCGAAGCACTTCAATTTCTGAAATGCTGGTTCCATCGTGATCTCATCTTTCGTGAAGATCCAACCATCGCATCCGAGTCAGAACATAACACTGGACATCAGGCAAAGCAGAGTGAAGGAAATGAAGAGGGCTGGGATGAAAAGTTGTTGGAGGACGAAGAGGATGATGATGAGATGGACCTTGAGCCTGATGGAGATGATGATGATGATATTTTCTTGTTTCAGTAGGTACATTTTGAACTCAAAATAATATTTTCTACTACCTGCTGTCCCTTATACAACGAGCCCTGGCTCGAGCCTTTGGCTTTGGCTTGGCCTATGGCTTAGATGGCTCATGGCCTGGCTTCCATTTTCCTGGGCCCTAGCCCCGAAAACCCAAGCCCAAGCTGGGGCTTTCAGGCCAAGCCAGGCCGGCACATCACTACTCTCTCGTTCTTTCCTCCACCCACGCTGAGGCTACGATTTCGGTTACGTGGAGTATAGCCAAGGCGTTTGCAAGCCGTGAGGCGTCCCTCGTGACCCCCATCCTCGCTGGTGCATGGACGGACCAGGCGGTCTGTTGCGGACCCAAGAGCCGATGATGCGCGAGAGCTCGGCGATGGTGAGTCTTTGTCCCATATTCCTTGAAGGGTCGACAAAGATGGCAATGCAGCACGCAGAAGACGAGAGCTTGCTGGCGCATGCGCTCCGAAACGAGCCGGTGTGGCGAGACGCGAGGTTGCCACCCGGCGATGGGGCTCCGCGTGCGGTAGTGGTGGTAACGGCGGCGGCTGGGTTTCCAAAGGCGAGGCGGGTGACTGTCTCTGGTAGACACTATCAATAGAAACTCGATGCGCATCGTCTATTGGCAGGGCAGGGTCGGACGGAGCTCGCGCTGCATTTTCCACGTTGCGATCTTCACGCACCAGGGTAGCATGGTCCGTCACCGAGCGCATAAGCCGGGGCATGAACCGGGAAGGGGCAGACCGCGGGAGGCTTGAGTAGCCATGTGGGGTGGTTGTGCGGACCGGAGAGGGTTGAGATCTTGTTGAACCAATAGTAGAGCTGGGAGAGGCATCAACAGGTGACGAGGCCAGGGGTCGGGGGCACCAAGCCCAAGTGTGGCACGGACTTTGTACAGAGCACTTGGGAAATGAAAATGGGGCACGCATCGAGATATGGTTAGAGACTTTTGTGTGCGCGCGCGCATGGGGTAGAGAATGGGGAAACAAAAGACAAAGGTCGAGGTCACTCAGTTTACGGCTCTCTTTGCTGTTGTTGGACTCTGACCTATGAGGATGCCCTGCTGTCCGTTTCATCTCTTGGAGCTATGGAGCGCGTTTAGGAGGTATGGAAGACCGTGGACGGATATGGAACAGAGGCCAGAGTTGAGGTATGCCTTGAATGTGAGCCCAACGGCGGTGACGGTTGCCGCAGAGAGAATCTGCTGCATGAGCGAGTCCAAGTTGTAGTCATCTTGTTGGTGCTCAAGAAATGGTGGAGGTGGTGCGTCTGGTAGTAAATCATAGCCGTCTTCGTCGCATGGCCGACCTAGAGATGAATACTTTCTATGTCCATCAGATGTGCCGGGGTGAGTCCGAGTCATAAATTGGTGTATTATTATGGGGTGCTGGAGTATGTGGCGGGAAGTCAAAATGTTGGTCTTGATGGAAATGACGAGAAGTGCGTTGTGGTGTACGGCTTGGGCTCTGACTCGGAGAGGGCGGCGTAAAAGATGGTGGGTTGTAGATGTTTGCAGGGTTCTTCGAGCAGGCGAGCTCATGTCGAGTAAGCCCTGATGGGGACTTGTACCAAAGCTCAGAGCAAAAACGGCAACAAAGGTCACGTTTTTGAAAGCGACTTCGCTTTTCGCTTTAGGTTTGAGGACTTCATCTCGTTTCCATCAAAGGCAAACAGTTCAGACTCTGACCAACCGTCGCCTCTGCAAGAACTCAATAGCACGAGTTTGTCACCACTGTATGGATCTCCGTACCCCTCGCTCAACGTTCGTGTTCGCGGAACTGCTATCCGCAACCCCCTCTGCCAAGCTCGCCTTTTCTCTCCATGCTTTGGTTCTGCTCCCAAAACTCACCTGTCAACTTTTCGCACCGTGCTATGTTCTTTCATGCCGCCACTCCCGGTGATCCATCAGGCCGTGCTTCTGAGTGTACCATGACCCTGTCTTTTATCTTAGACGAGTCGTCCAAGATTCTCAAACAAACGAAGAGCTAAGTTCAAGACTCGCAGTTGTGAGGTTGTGGAAATTTACTTTCCAACAGAACTTCCAAATGGTCAGTTTCGGCAAGATGTCGTTTGAGCTCAGCTAACATGTTCCCGTAGTATTCTTATTCTTGATGAAATCGATTGCTTCTTCGCAAATGCTCGCGTCTCTCTTTGACCTCGCACAAAAGCATTCTTCAGCCCTACGTATTATTGGTATTGCAAACACCCACACGCTACTTCCTTAGTCTCTCCTCTCTTCTCGATAGTGTAACTGGGGTTTCTACGCTTCATTTCCGGCCTTATGATCCACAGCAGCTCCTTTCAGTCCTACTATCGCACCTCAAACCGCTTACTTCTCTCAAAAGCCCGACCTCCGAGGCGGTCTTTCAACAATTCCTTCCCATCTAACCCTCACTCTTCTCTCGATAGTGTAACTGGGGTTTCTACGCTTCATTTCCAGCCTTATGATCCACAGCAGCTCCTTTCAATCCTACAATCGCACCTCAAACCGCTTACTTCTCTCAAAAGCATCAGGAAAATGTCAAATTACTTATTTTGTCTTAACTTGTCTTAAATGGCATATTAAGTAAATTTAAGTAAAAATTGTTTAAGACAGTCATTACTTAATTTCAGTAGAGTCGATTTCTGAAACATCACTTAGTTCACTTAAATTAAGTATATTAAGACACTATGTAAACAATTAAGGCAACTAAGCACGATGCTGCAACCCGTTCGTATACCTGTACCCATTGCCAGGGTCCAGTCCAGTTCAGGTTCAAACCATGTTCGACCAAAAAAACCTCAAAATTCATCCTGTAAGTTACATAGGACATAGGCACACAGCATGTACACTATGTAAGTACAAAGACGTGCACACGCACCGGGTGGCGATGCAACCCACTTCCCTTCCTATCCCACTGTGGCCACCACGCCGGAGCATGCACATTGCACCACAATGCACCATCATCCCACCCGTTGGTGCCGTCGCCCTCATACTGTACCATCCAGTCCGTACAGCGTCGGCTCCATCAGCTACCGCACGATCACTAGCAACAGCCTGTGCACATGTACAGCCCGCAGTGCCTCTGGCGCTGTGTCAACCGACATGGGATCGACCACCATCGACGCATAAAAGTTGGGATGTACGGGGTGCGCACTGCTGCTGCACAGTTGCGGCTAGTGCTGATCGTCGTTGCCCAAATGTCGAGAGCAGAGAGTGAGACCGGCGCGAGGGGGAAGAAAGGAGTGGCTGTGAGGGCGCCGACTCAGGGCGGGAAGGTCTTCGATTCATTCACAGTCGCCTTGCGCCAGAGGTCGAGGGATGATCAAGAAGGGATGAAAGATGAGGCGATGTAAAAGAGGAAAAGCGATGATGGACGAAAGTGGAACAGTTGTAGCTTCAAGTTGTGGACTGACAGGCGCTCCGACGTGGCTGTTCGCTCGTTCCGAGCGTGGCTCAAAGCGCGAGTTAGTGTTTTGGCAGCTCCAGCTAAAGCTCGGCTAAAGCCGGTGCCTGAGTCGGCTAAAATGCTAGCCGAGCCGTGCTGCATGTCACCGAGCTGACCTTTTTAGTCGACTTGGGAAAATTGGCGCAAGCCATTGAAAGCCGGCTCCACGTCACCTGTTGCCATTATGAGCACCCCCCCCCCCTCAAACGCTTCTCTACCGCCTGGGACTCCTGTTCACACATGGAGCACCACCACTGACAGGTATATCGACAGATATGAAGATAGAACTTCAATTTTTTCCCGTCTTGCAACTGAAATGAGCCCTTTTTTGTTGGACCAATAAGCACGGAAGCCTTTTTGAATCGTTTCCTACCCCCTCCCTCGGATCCCTCCTCTGTTCCCCAATTCCCCACGGGTTTGTTCGACGATTTCATTAAATCGCTCTCACAAACGGAGAGTGCATCGTATGATAAATTTGTGAGTTCTGACCCACGTCGCCCACCGCACTTGTTCTGTGACTAATCCTACCCTTTTAGATTGAAGCCATTTCTCCGCATGTCCCAAGTTTAATCATAGTCAACACATCCCGTTCCTCAGACAAAGCACCGCGTGGCAAATTCCATCTCAAACTGAAGCCCGACTGCTCGGTATATATGCATGGGAAAAGGACAAAAGATGATCTCGACCTCTCTTGCATGGATTTTGTCATCGAGATGAAATCGGAGGCGGACCCATTTGTCCTCAAAGTTCCGTCTAACCCCAGGGACCACACTTCCAACAGTGGCGACGACTTAAACTCCTTCCTACACCTGACATCTGGTTCACGATCAAATCTAGGCCAGATCACGGCGTATGCCACGGCGATAATGAGCGCTCAGTACCGCACACATACATTCTCGGTTCTCATTATGAAAGACTATGCAAGACTCATTTGATGGGACCGTAGTGGTGCAGTCGTCACCGAACCGATATATTACAATTCGCAACCACACCTTTTCGACTTTCTCGTCCGCTATGGTATCGCAGATTCCGAAGTTCGCGGCCATGATTCTACGGTTCACTCATCATCCACCCCGGAAGAAATTGCACTTGCCAGAGCCATCGTCCCTGAACTGAAAGACGGGGAGTCGTTTCTAGTCCTAACCATACCAGATGATTCAGATCGACCGTCAGAGCGCCGATATATCATCTCCAGCCCAGAACCTCGACCGGATATCCCCGTAGGTCGGTGGACTCGGTCGTTATTCGCCTTGGATGTCAAAGAAAGGCGTCGTGTCCTCGTCAAGGACTCTTGGCGTGTCCTTTTGAAGGACATCAAACCAGAAGGGGAGCTCTATGATCTGCTCCATCGGGGAAAAGTTGACAACATTCCTTCCTGCTTATCGGCTGGTGATGTTGGCGCCGACATCTATCACCAAACTCAAACTCACAAAGTCGGCAACGACATGAATTATAAACTAACTCCTCATCGGCACTACCGTATTGTCCTAGGTACCATAGGGAGGAAGTTGGAGGAATTCAAATGTACTCGGGAGTTTGTAAATGCAATGTATGCTGCCCTGAAAGGTGAGATGACTATTTTCTTAGCAGTTTGTCTATGTAACCTGATTCACATTGTAGCTCACAAAGCTGCTCATGACATTGGGATCCTTCATCGAGACATTAGTCTAGGAAATATCTTGATCGCCTGCGACGATAAATTGGACCATAATGACCCGCATGAATCGAAGATTCAGGGCGGATTACTCATCGATTGGGATCTCTCCAAGGTGATCGACCGAGATGACGAACACAGTGGCAGTACCGCACGCCAGCAAACACGCACTGTAAGTTATTACATGACCCAGTATTCCCGACTCCTGACATATCTTTCCGCCAGGGAACCTGGCAGTTTATGGCTGCTGAGCTTATCGAACGCCCCAAGATCCGCCACACATTCAGTCATGACCTTGAATCATTTTTCTGGGTTCTTATGTGGATTGTTGTGACACGGGTGCCAACTACCTGGGATGAGAGCGCACGCTCAATTTTCATCAACGGGGTGATGAACCCAAAGGTATATTCTAACATTGGAAGCACAGAGAAGTCGACGTGGCTGAAAGCAGGTAATCCGCTGAGGGAGAAAGGATTTCAAATTCGCGACAATCCTATCCTTCACGAGCTTGTGATGGAATTGTATGATTCTGTCGCTGGCCAATATCGTCCACGGCCATCAGACCAAGCGCCGCCTACAAAGCTCAACCCCTACATACTCTCTGGTCGTAGTCTACGCAAGAATCCAGAGGAAGAAGACAAGAATTATGAAATAGGGTTGACGTTTTTAAAGGATTATGACACCCTGCTCAAGCAATTCGAGCAGGCCCTTAATGCCGAGTGGCCCTCCAATGACAAGGCCAGTCTTTAGAGTATTGCACGATCGAATGCTTCGATCCACTTCTATTCCCAATCACAATCCAAGCGGTCGAGGCCTGTAGCGGATGAGGGGGGTCCCTTTAATAAGGTGTCTGGGAGCAAGCGGCGGCAGGGTTAGCAGTGGTTACTATGTTTCTCTCGTGTTTGTTCTGTACGTAAGTTACTGCCTAATGTGCTGTTCAGTATGATGTGATCCGATCCAATCCGATCTGGGTATTTCTGAGTCATGAATCGCATGATTCAATTGAACGTACGCGACTCAATTTGAACATACGGTGACTCGACTGACATTGTGGCATGTGCATGCCCATTCACCCATCTTACTTCCCAAGGCCCTCATCTTGTCTTTGTTATTCCGTTCACTTTCACTCAGTATCCAAAAAAGAATACTGTATTTAGCGCCAAGATTACAAGTCTACAACACCACATTTTCACTTTGAGTCATTCGCCCAATGCTTGGTGACAGACCCGCAATCCAACGTCAATGTCATGGACGTAATCTATTTGGTCATTTTGGTCATTTCCCGTGGAGTGCCTGTGGGTAGCGCAAGTCTCGGCCTACAAGCAATACACTGGCCTTCGGGATTTTAGGCCATAAATCCCCCGTTCTCTTGATTCCCCATTTCTCTTGAATCCCCCGTTCTCACTGATCCTTCATTTTCTCTTCGTGCCATGGCTCTGTGCAAGACAGAACAGCCCCTTGAACCGTTATCAGTAGCTGCACCTGTGGCTGTGGGACGAGCCAATGCCAAGGATGCTTCTCGTTGTTCGAGTGCATGTCCCGTTGGCTCGTCTCTGACTCAACCAAAGGTGACTTTCCTGGGCTCTCTACGTACCTTGAGTCTTGAGACTTACTGGTTAATCCAAGGCAACTACCACCCAACTCGACGCAGTCGCCAATGCCAAAGAATTCGACTTGCAGGGGAAAGACGGTGACAACGAGATATCCGACACATCTGGTCCTCCAAATCCCTTGTCTGAGCTAGAGCCTCAGAACACGGGTTCCCAACAAGCTGACCCCCTCAATGGGCCCGTTGACGTGATTGCAACCCTCGATCTCCTGTACTTCTTCACTGGTATTGAACAACCCACTCAAGGCGGCCCAATAATTTTGAAGCAAGGTCCGCCTCCACCTAAAGTCTGCAAGCTATGCTCGTATGTACAGACTTTCTGATATCCATTCTGCTTTCTTATGACAAACAGCGAGAAATATGGATTCGATAAGTCTATGCTCCCCGGTGTAGCCAGATATATCTACGGGCCAACCACCGCAAACACGAATCTCCGAAGGCATCTCTACCAAGCACACGCTGAGGAGTACGACAAAGCGGTCTTGGAGTATAAATGGACATATAAGCTATCGAGCGAAGTTGGCAATGCATCCACCCACGCTGCTCGAGCATCTCGTAGTTGCAGATGATCAGGTGAGTCCCGACGCTCAGTTAATTCAAGACGGTCCTTGACAACGAGTGGCCCTCCAGTGACAAGGCCAGCTCTCAGCATATTCTGCCATGTAAATATGGTTTGCATCACCCATTCCGGTTCCAAGTGGTCGAGGTCTGTGGCCGAAGAGTAGGCTTTTTATATGGTGTCGGCGAGCAAGCGGCAGGGTTAGCAGTGGTGCAGTGGTATAGCAGTGGTACTGTTGCATCTCTCACGTTTGTACTGTATGTGCGGCGTGCGTTGCCTGTCTGTCCAGTGTGATGTGATCCGATCCGAGTATTCTGAGTCATGAATCTGATTCACATGAACGTACGCGACTCAATTGAACGTACACAATCTAACCGATAACGGTTGACAAGACTGACATCGTGGCATGTGCACGTGCACTCCCTTCACTGCTTGCGGCTCACCCATTCACTGCCCATCTTACTTCCCAAGGTCCTCATCTCGTCTTAGTTATCCTGTTCACTTGCACTCACTTTGGGTTTAGCGACCGTCAGAACGCCATCAAAGTATCGTTCCCAGGCCCAGCGGTTCGGCGCTTGCACAGTGCACACATTTTGATTTTGAGTCGCTCGCCCAATGCTTGCTGACGGACCCGCAATTCAACGTCAATGTCATGGACGTAATCTATTTGGTTATTTTGGTCATTTTCCGTGGAGTGCCCGTGGGTAGCACAAGTCTCGGCCCACAAGCAATGCACTGGCGTCACAAATCCCCTGTTCTCTCGATTCCCCATTTCTCTTGAATCCCCCGTTCTCACTGATCCTTTGGTTTCTCTTCGTGCCATGGCTCCATGCAAGACAAAACAGCCCCTTGAACCGTCATTAGTAGCTGCACCTGTGGCTGTGGGACGAGTCAATGCCAAGGGTGCTTCTCGTCGCCCGAGCGCACGTCCCGTTGGCTCGTCTCAGACCCGATCAAAGGTGATTTTTCTGGGCCCTCTATGTACCTTTAGTCTTGAGAGACTCACCAGTTAATCTAGGCAACTACCACCCAACTCGACGCAGTTGTCAGTGCCGAAGAATTCGACTTGCAGGGGATAGACGATGACGACGAGATATCTGACATATCTGGTCCTCCAAATCCCTCGCCTAAGCTAGAGCCTCAGAGAACGAGTCCCCAACAAGCTGACGCCCTCAATAGACCAGTTAAATCAAATGTAGCCCTCGATCTTGTGCACTTCTTCACTGGCATGGGTCGTACTAGAGGCAAGCGTTCTTCGAACGGAGAAACGCCTCCACCTAAAATCTGCAAGCTATGCTCGTACGTACGGACTTTCGAATATCTATTCTGTTTTCTTACAACAAGCAGCGAGATATATGGCACCGATAAGTCTACGCTCCCCGATGGTGTAGCTAATTATATCTACGGGCCAAATACCGGAAACACGAATCTTCGATGGCATCTCCGCCAAATACACGCTGAGGAGTACGATGGCGCTGTTTTACAGCACAAGTGGTCATATAAGCTATCGAGCGATTTGGGCGATCCATCTACCCACGATGCTCGCAACAAACGCGACCCCGAGCTCCCATCATTTTCACCAGAGGCGTTCCTGGAGCATCTCGTTCGCTTCGTAGTTGCAGATGATCAGGTGAGTCCCGACGATCTCGCGTGCTTTCACACTCTCACTAGTCTTCAGTCGATTCGTGTTGTAGAATGCCCCGAGTTTCGACAGATGTGTATGGTTCTTTGCAAGACTCTCGTTGACGCCGACATCCCTCGCCGCGATAAGATGAGGGAAGCAGTCATCAGTGAATGGCGGAATTCATTCGAACGGTTGAAATCGGACCTTTCTGTGGGTATAGTCATTTTGTCTTTCCGCTTTGTCAACTGTCTTCGGTCATAGAAATCCTGTGGGCGGATCAGTTTCACTTCAGACGTCTGGTCAAACGCGAACCTAGAGGCCTACTTAGCGTTGACCGCACACTGGATCTCAAGTGACGAGTCAAGTGGACGCCTCGCACTTAATGCTGCACTTATCGGCTTTCATCGCCTCAAGAAGAAACACACAGGCGTCAATATAGCGAAGAATATCCTACACCTACTTGATCGAGCTAATGTTACACTCAAGGTATGTATTTCATATGATATCTATTCGCACGTTTGCCTTACTCTTTGTAGATCGGCCACTTTACGCTCGACAACGCCGAGAACAACGCTGTAGCCATGGAAGAGCTAGAGTCTCTGCTCGCCGAACGTGAGGCGTTTGCCACAGCTGACTTCGATCACCTTAAACATCGCGTCCGGTGTTACGCACACATCATTAACATCTGTTCGTCTCACGTCATTTCATCAATGACGTCTGTTTCAAAGGGGTATCTCTCCGAGCTCAAAGTTGCCGTCGATTCAAACCACATAGATTGCGATGACTCCGAGGATGAATTGGATGGTGGTGACATTGATATTGGTGATCACCATATTGACGAGTTGAAGCTGGGTGATTGCTACGATGACCATTCTAACCTTAAGGAATGGGTTGCGGGTATCAAGCGCGATCCCCTCAGGCGTGCTCGCAGAATTATTCGTCTTTTACGCTCTTCGGACCAACGCAGGGAAGGCTTTCGTAAGTTCATCCAAGACGGAAACGAACGACAATGGTTCTCTGAAAAAACTCAGAGTGGCAAACGTCGTATCGTCCAAGTTCCCGAGCTTCAACTTCTGAGGGATGTGAAGACGAGGTGGGATTCGGTTTTTATGATGCTGCGACATCTAAGAGTTCTCCGGCCGGTAAGTTCATCTCAGCGACTGGACGGTGTTACAGTGGAGACTAATCAAATATCTAATGTAGGCTCTCGATCGGTATCTTAACACTGAATTGGTTGACTTCTCCGATTGGAAGCTGTTGGAAATTGATTGGTACATCCTTGAAGGGTTAGAAACTGTCTTGAGCGTGAGTCGTCTATTTAACCCATGGACAGTCACTCATGTGACAACAGGTTCCGCACGCGTGTCAACAAAGCATGTCGTCCGAATCCACGCCGGTTTTGTCGCGTGCGATATCCAGTTTTGAGATGTTTATGACAGAATGGGAAAAACTCGGGGAACAGCACGAGATGCTCCGGCCCTGGACGGAAATCGGCCTGCGGTGGGCAAAGAAATACTACATTCGAATGGACGATACAGACGCTTATGTCGTCACAATGTGTCAGTCTTTGAATCAAGATTTGTCGCTCTAACCTCTGACTTCATTGAACAGTCCTCAACCCTGCTATGCGCCTCTCGTGGATCCAAGCTGAATGGGAAGGTCACTATATCCGGCGTGCCAAAGATATCATTCTGGCGCTCGTAAGACTACACAATTCAACTCCTCAGTCATCTTTCTCACGACTTGCAGATGCGTCAGTACCGTAGCCAGAAGTCGTCAACGTCTGAAGCTACAACGACGGATTCCCCTGTCCAACCCGATCCAGTGGTTTCTGTGGCTCCAACACGATTCAAAGTCCAAGATTCTGTATACAAAAAAAAGTCCACACGTAATGTGTCCAGTGTGGATGTTGAATTCCAAAAATATGTTTCGGGTCCAATCTCGTCTGAGGAGACCAACATCCTGCGGTTCTGGGAGGTGAGGTGATTCCTATAATTGAATGGCGTTTTGGTACTACAACTAACTCCCTCAACAGGCTAATAGGTTGGAACTCCCAACACTGTTCTCAATCGTGATGGATTATCTCCCAATCCAGGCAACGTCCGTCCCTTGCGAGCGTGTGTTCTCGTCAGCAAAGGACACGGACACTGCGAAGCGAAACCGAATCAGCCCAATTCTCATGGAGGCCCTTCAAATGCTGAAATATTCACTCAAGAAAGAACGCCTCAACTTCATGAACGGATGGTCAATATCGGAAGCTGCCATAAGTATGTCGGTGCCAACTGGCGAGCTTAGCTCTCTCTTTGTGGATGATCCTGTTGTTTCGTTTGACAATTTGTTGAATGACCTTATTAACTACGATGATTGCGAGTCTTAACCCCAGCTTTTTTACGTCACTGCAATGAGAATATATTTTCCTTGGCCACGTTACTGTCTGTACTGACAGAGATGATCGCACAGCAGTTGCGTGCGATATTGTTGGTGTTTATTTGACATCGGAGTTCGCAATTTAGTGAACCGACGCATCCCCCAAGTTGACTTTACCCATCATTTCTCTCTCTTAACGTTGATGACGACTACGCGCCTTCGAAATCCACGACATACCTCGGAGAAGCGATTCTCTCCCTCGAAGTCAGATATTGTGCGTGTTGGTGGCCGGTACAGAGTATGTAACCTACTCGGTACTGGGGGATCTGGTGAGCTCGACTCTGACTCGAGTTTGACACACTTTCCTGAGTTCGTTAGGGAGTGTCTATCTAGGAAAAGACATTGCGACGGGGGGTGATGTTGCTGTGAAGATAGGGCACCCATGCGGCTTACCTTCAAGGCTCAGTCATGAACACAACGTGTATACAACTATCGCCGGTGGCAGAGGAATCCCTCGAGTACTCTGGTACGGCAAGGAAAGTATATATGAAGTTATTGTCCTCGATCATCTCGGAACTTCACTGGGCGACCTGATCGATCAGCTTGAGTTTGACCACAGGAAGACATTCTCGTACGCCACCCAAATGGTACGTTATATAAAACAAACAATCATACTAAACCTAAACACACCCTCACATGCAGCTCTTAGCAGTCCAGTCACTTCATGATCGACACTACATCCATCGTGACATTAAACCTGGGAATTTCATGATTCGTGCTGATAACCTTCCTCCTACCCTCTTTCTCATCGATTTCGGCTTGGCACGATTGTTCCGTAATCCCGCAACTTATTTACATATCCCTTTCACAACGAATCATTCGATCGTTGGTACCCTTCCGTTCGCATCCATCAGTGGCCAGCAAGGCAATGTCCAGTCGCGTCGTGATGACCTAGAGTCTCTCGCCTATACCATCATTTATTCAGCACTCGGCGAGTTGCCTTGGACCAGCAATTCCGCAGGCAACGACGAGGAGGTAGTCCTCCGTAAGAAAACATCGATCACAGTGGAAGAGCTGTGCGAAGGCTTACCCGCTCCCTTCTGCAAATTCGTCACCTATGTCCGTTCTCTTGGCTTTGACAAGAAACCGGACTATCAGTTCCTTCATTCCATCCTCTTACAGTGCTCGGAAACCGTGACTGATCAGCCCATCAAAGCACCACCCCATGTCAGCGTGGACCATGCACCTATCTTCACTAGTTGGGTGTAAGTGACCTCGCCCTCTATGAATAGCGGCACTAACTAGATTTATTTAGCCTTCGCTCTTCGACTCGCGCGATTGCTAAACCGTCTCGGTACATACATCAAACACCCGCTCGGGCCACTCGTACAAGGTCCTGGAAGTAGCATGTTTTCGTAGTTTGAGACGTTGGGCTTTGAGGTACATGTAGGCAATGATGTATCACGCGTCGATTTTGTTGTAGAGCTGTAGTTTGATGTATGGGAACTAAGATTTGACTACAATTTTCGCGATCTGGATTGGGAGCTGAGCCGCACTCTAGCCGGAGAAACGCCGGCTATTTTGGCGGTGCGGCTCGGCACGGCTAAGTGGCATGGGTGCCCACGGCGCAGCTCGGCTAACAAGCTGACTGCCCGGCTAATTGTGGCTCGGCTAACGGCTCGGCTCAGCTCTTGTAGCCGCCGAAACACTAGCGCGAGTGTCGTTGAGACAGAAATAAGTGCCAAAAAGGAGGCTACCAGATCGAATGAAGGACAAGTGGAGGGGTGAAGCCAGTGAAGAGGCAAATAAAACAGGTTGGAATTGCAAGGGCAATGGTACGTATCGGCTCGTCGTCTCAGGATGAGGTTGCCGACATGTATGGAAGAAGATTGGACAGAGCGCATGGGCGGGAAATCGCCTTCGAGCAACGAATGCAATAGCTCTTCCTCGTCGGAAGGAGATGAAGCGGCGCCCAAGGCAAGGACAAGGTAGCACGCCAAGTTGGCCTCGCGGTCGCGTAGATTGCGCTTATAGTCGTCATAGGCCTCCTTGCCCATAGTGACGAGGAGAACGAAGGCGAGCGGGGCGATGTATGTTATAAGGAAACCTACCGAGGATGTAGGAAAGGGGGGATAAGGATGTCAGATCGACTCAAAGTGACAATATTACAGAGAGAACGAGAGCGCACCAGTTCTGAAGGCAGGAACGAATTGGGATAGGGCGACGAGGAGGAAATAGAGGTCGAAGAAAAACTTGAACTGCTCGTAAATGACAATGGGACCTGTGATGGTTATTGTCAGCAAGGCGTACGCTGACCGAAAAGGTTGGGCACTCCAACGAGACGTTGATGCATTCTTCGGTCGTGTTACCATGCGGCGGGATGTGTCATTGTCAGCCATGTTTGCCAGTGGTGGGGGTGGATGTGCTGGGTATATGAGAAGTCGTCAGCGGTATTCAAGTTGAAGTTGATGATGTGTGACGCGTCACAAATTGAACCGTGGAACAATTTTGGACTTAGCGGAATTTCCTCACAGTGAGCTGCCACGCGCCACAGCTCACAACTGATCCAGCGTCTTCGTTCTTGGCCAACCGTCCCACATTGGACTGTCATGAGCGAGTGGAAGCTCGAGTTTCCAGCACTGGCGTGCACCATCTCATCGCGCACTCTGCGCCACTGCCTCAATTGTCGAGCCGTTAGCCTCTGCCGCATCGACCAAACCGGACATTGATCATCCGAGCCCTCGTCCCCCACCCTCTTCCTATAGCTCCCGCTCCCGCAAGCGTAGCAGATGCAAGAGCAAGGCAAGCTTGCGCCCCTCTATGCCCATTAGCGTGCGATCGCGCTCAAGCACGCGGCAAGAGCCGCAGCAAGAAGGGCAAAGAGCCAGCGCAGGCGGAATCTCCTGTACCCTGGATTCCTTCGGATGTGGAAGGGTCTTTTCTGGAGATGGAAGGACGTCCTGCCGGAGACGAGACTGGTGGTGGGCAAGTCGGGGGCGATGGCGAGGGTCATGACGATGTTAATGGAAGTGTCGGCGAGGAACCTCTTGCAGACAGTTCAGAAACGGGTGCGTGTGCAAACTCTGCTCTGCCTCTCCTCTAATTATTATGTTATCATTGTCGCCGTTCATAGCCAAACCCCTTCCTAACTCACCCCTCTCCAACCCTACCTCTATACCAGAGTCACAGGCTCCTCCCACCCCGACAACCAACATATCACAGCCGCCAGTCTCCCCTTCGCCCCTTGGAGATGACATATCTCTTGCCGCAGTAATGCCATCGACGTCGGCATCTACCCCAGAACACATATCGCGGTGTTCCTCCAGTTCCTTACCATCGAGCTCACCGGGGTCATCCACTGCATCTACACTCCTGATCCCTCCGGAGTCAGAGTCGCATCACTGACCGCAATCCTCACCCTCGCATTCTACCGGCGATGTCCACAGTGGTAGAAAAGATTGCACGAGGGAAGGTTGGCTTGATTCCCGATCCCGCCTCCATCTTCCCTGCTTCAGCGTCCTCAAAGTCGATGGCTACCACTACTGTGTCCGCTGCCAGACCTCTCTCGACGCGGCTACTCCCTGGAATTGACTTCTGCGAATACCAGCATCAACAGTAGCGGTACCAAGTCACCACTGAATGGAGGCTCGAAAATTCGACGCAGCATCAGCGAGTTCCTGCACTTCGGCGCCAGTTCGCGGATTCGCCGTCAGAGCGTTCCTCTACCGTTCAAATCATGTAGCGGGACAACAAGTTCAGGGACCCTGGCCGGCATCATGTGACAGAATTTACCGGAAGTGTCGCGGGGGGAGGGCGCATTGGAAAATGGGTGGGAAGATGTGCGCGAGGACCACTTCTTCACCACACTCATTTCTCCAGTAACCCCACCAGCCTCGCCCCATTTGGATCGTCATCCATATTTCTCTCACCCATCCAACCCCTGCCCACCTGTTGGCTCAACCGATTCCGACTTTGGTGCATACCGCACCGGCGCGGCGCAATACGATGGCTCTTCGGGGAAGTGCAGAGTGATGCCCAAGCACAAGGTCAAAACGAGCATTCCATGTTTGCTTAATTTTACTTACAGCAGTAAGTGTGTCTTAATGAGTTTTTATGACTTGATTACCTTAAAACCACTTTGATGTTAAAAATATTAAGTCAAACTAAGAGTTCTTAGTTCTCTTAATTGTCTTAATGCAGATTTAAGAAACATAAGTGCACCTAAGTAGACTTAAGTAAATTGACGTTTTCCTGATGAGCCCGACCTCCGAGGCAGTCTTTCAACCTTCTCGTTCCAGAATGTCTGTGGGCAGTCTTTTGTTTTTGTTCAGCGGCTAGCCGGACTAAACCCCTCCTAGTTTCTCACCTGCATGTAATCGAGGACCATGGCCGCTTGTCGGTCGTACTCGTCCACACCATTCTCCCTACTGCGACCGATGGCACGTCCTAAGCGAGCACCACCGCGGAGTGCACGGTATTGCAATGACGCAGTCCAGTAGGAGCCACCCCAAACTGTCGGCCACCAAAGATCCCATCTGAGGTCGACAACCTGTCAATCAGCCCAGAACTAAACTTCCGCATGGGATTATTCTCACGAGCTTTCATTCCAGTGAGAAGCGATCCATTGGAGGTCGAGGTTGATCATGGGCCACAGGACGTCAGCAACCCACGTGCCATTGTTCTGTTCGGGCTTGAGCAACCATTTGGCATACTTGATGAGGTTGGCGGCACTGGAAAGGAGGGCCATCTATCCCTGTGTTTCAACAATTCCTTCCCGTCTCAACCCTCACTCTTCTCTCTAGGGACGTGGATGACATCTCAAACAAGCGCCACCCGTTTCTCTGGAAATCGGCGTATGATCGTTGTGAGGACCCAGACTCGCCAGATCTCAATAGGCTTCAGGTCTGTCACACATCCCTGCCACTGGCAGTGTGGTTGTTCGCTAATCACCTATTTCTTAGGGGTTATTCCAAGGGCGTCTAGTCACACAAACATTCCTTGAGCATATCTTGGCAACCACAGGAATTGACAAGGATTCCCAAGTAAACAAGAGGCCAATTGGTGTCGGTAAGTACGTCTCAGCGATCATGTCACGCTGCTGCCTCGGTTGCGAGAGTACAGGTTGGCATGGGCCCGGCCACGAAGGTTAACTAATCCTGGAAAAGATATTTACCCGAGTCCCTCGGGGGAACTACCAGAGGACAGTCGACATGCCCCCATCTCACTGTACAGATATTGTGTTCTATCTCATCGTACGTGATACAGTCTCGCGCTCGTCTGACTCGTCAGCCTCTTTGTGGCACCGATGGGGAAACACATGACTGACTTTGATGCTCCCTTGTCAGCGAAAGTTACCGCCTGTCTTTTCATTATGTCCAGAGCTTCTGAAGTTAGGTTAGCACCGCCGTGTGAACGTTCTGGCCCACAATCAGGCACCTCGGCCTTATGGCACCCATGTGTACCACCATCGGCCTTTCCATGGCTGGACCTGCCTGCGCCCCCATTGCGCAGTTCTAAGTAAGTTACACTCTGTGGCCGGTATGTAAAGTTCAGCTCGCGCGATCCAATGGACTATTTTCACTGACAAGCTCTTGCGATTCCCCGCAACCGACTCGACTCGGACAACAACCAACAACACACGTGTGCTGGCAACTTAGTCAGCTACGTTGGGTGCTTTTAGCGTTCCCCCGTAAGCTGAGTAGAGAACACCCCCGATGAACTCTGTTCCACCCCCAAAGCCTATAGGTCCTCGCATGCAACGTTCCCAGAGCGGAGTGCCCCTAGGGTATACATCGCTCGGTGGTGAGGACTCAGATTTCCCGATGACGGATGACCTGTCTCCGACTGCGCCCGCACCGCGATTGACATGTGCAGCATCCGCCGCAACCCCCCACCCGTCTTTGACATTAACCCTCGACCCCAAAAGTACTCCGTATCATTCGAACGAATCGCGCTCCCCCGAAGGTCAGACAGGCTGGATTCCGGCTGACTCTACCACCACCGCTGTTACCCGAGTGTGTAATGGTTTCAGTTCACCCGTGGAAGCGCAGACTGCGCAGTTGCCACTTAGCCACGGTCCCGACGAGCATCGCACCGCTCTACCGATCACCCCACGCTCCATGTTGAAGATCGTATCACTGAGCGATCTATGACAACTCGTGCATTGCATGGAAGCTCCTCCGCCTCCCTCGCCCACCTCGTTATCCCTGTGGACAAATGAAAACGTGCCTGGAAATGGTGGCGATGGTGCCGCCGGTCCTGGTACATAACTAGCTCATTTAGCTAGGTGTGTTTCTCAACTGTTAAATTGCATTTGCTGTGCAGAATTTCCATCCGTGCCCTACCACTGTGTGCTTCTAAGAACTACCAATCCGATGTAGTGAGTAAGTCAGGTTTACTTTTATAAGTCAGACTGTCTTCTGTAAGTCAGGTTGTCTTTCGAAAGTTATTCTGTCTTTTCCACTGTCTTTGAAAAGACAATTTGTCTTTTTAAAGTAAAATGTTGTCTTTAAAAGTAAACGGACATGCCTTTGACTTCTTTCAAAAGACAAATTGTCTTTGTCTTTCTTTTGTCTTTTTTTGTCTTTTTTGTCTTTTTTGTCTTTTAAAAGACCGAAAAAAGTACCGACGCTTTTCCTAATGCTCCCACTCCTTGCTGCACAGAGAACATTTGTTTTTCAATTGTTTGTAAGTCATCATGAAGTCCCATTGAGGTCACCGTTAACTTGAAATGAGGTGGTGGTAGTGGTGTCAAGGTTCGGTTCGGTTCGGTTCAGAGACATATTTTCCTGAACCCTGAACCTGAACCTAGGTTCTGGTTCAGTTCAGGGACATATTTTCCTGAACCCTGAACCTGAACCTATTGTAGGTTCTGGTTCAGTTCAAGTTCGAACTGGTTCAAACCCATATTTCTTTTATGTTTAAAATAACAGAAGTAAGAGCAAGAAATGTGTATAAATCCCAATTGCTTTGACCGATTATGTGTGACAGTTAATGCATAGTCTCAATATTCTACCATAATCAAGGTTGAAAACCTCTAAAGGGGTAGAGTCAAGTGTGAGGATAAGGTGTTCATAGGAGAATTGAAGTCCATTAATAGCATTAGGTAGAGTAGAAGCAGGAGTAGTGACAACAAAAGCAAAAGCAGAGGATGACAGAACAGAGGCATAGAGATAAATCGATAAACATGTATATGCAAAGAAAAGTACTACATAGGGTTCTGTACCCAAGGTGCACTTTAATGGATTTCAAAAAAAAAAAGCAGAAGCAGAAGCATAAGAAGAAAAGAGACAGGATCCAGCACTAAAATTTGCCACCCAGTAAAGAGTTCAGTTCAAGGTTCGAACCTTCTACTCCTAGCTCGAACCTTGAACTGGACCCTCAGTTCAGTTCAGCAGAAAGCCTGAACTTTGAACTGAACCTAGGGTTCAGTTCAGCAAAAGTTCAGTTCGAACCAAAGTTCAGAACTGAACTTTGACACCACTGGTGGTGTCGCCGTAGGATCACATCGTGAACTTCAATCACACCTTTCAAGCCGCGGAATTACTCCAGGTCTCACGCCTCATCTCCTCTGCATGGTCAGTTAAAGGTAGCGGAGGCAGGCGAGGTGGCGCATCTGGATGCGTGCGCGCTGCACGCTCGGTCGCCGTGAGGTCATATTGCGTTTCGGTCGCTAAAACGAGCGCAGATGAAGCGTGAATTAGACATAATACAGAGACAGAAATGGATGATGACGACGTACGTAGTGGTACCGGTCCATGCTGTTGGCATTGCGAAGGCACGACCGTGAGCCTCGTGGACATCATCTCAAGTACAGAGGCGAACAACCCCCTTGTTCGCGCCGCGCATCCAGAGCTGACGATGCTTGTGCTCTCTTCTTCCAGCACGGCAGGGTTACTCGGCTGTGCCACCTTCCGGAGTGATTCGAGGGGATGTTGAGAGACTGGGCTGAGGGCCACCCGACCCGGTCGCAAGTTGATGTTGAAACTTTGATATTGACAAGTGTGTGGACAAGAGGGAGAGGTAGAGCGGCAGTGTGAGCAGCAGTGACAGTACTAGTGGGCAATTGGATTCATCATTCAGGCAGTAGATGCAAATGCGGACGATGGCTGCCTTATCGAGCACCCGAGTACACTCAATCTGGCGTTACCGTGGTTGCCACCACAGCACGAGGACACAAAACTAATTCTTTATTCCATCTCCTGAAGCGGCCGATGAAACAAACTTCGACAACCCTGAAAGATCTCGGGCCTGTTCTAACAAACCCTCTCCTTGAATCGTAGCCTATGTGTCGTCCTGTGGTACGCCAGAGGATGCGAACACCCATGTCCCACTAGCCCCAGTCCGTTCGATTGTAGCGATGAAGAACGCCCAAAGCTTTACATACAGGCTTATGTTCGGGCCAATCAGCACCCTGACATTCCTGGTACTCATAAGGATGTTTTCATGCTATTGCAAAGTCGAGAAAATAGAGATACGCACCCTAGAACAATATCGGCTATGGCATTTTGCACAACCTAATCGGCTAACATTCCCGCAGGACAGACACCTACGAAGATCTCCCGCATCGCTGCGTCTTCTGAGGCTGTCGTTGAGCTCCCAGAACTTAGCCAATGAGACAGGAAGCAGCTGAACGAGGATGGCCATTATAAGTCAGACAAGAAACAATTTGAGAAGCGCACCTTCACTGTACTGATATCATCCACACTATAGTAGAACTGGTTGTTCGCTCCAGGCAGTGGCTCTGCATCCAGAATACACATAGTATAACCGCGCTTGTAGTCGACACTATCAAGAATTGGATTTGAGGTATTGATCACGACATTAAACCATTTACCCGTGATGTCAACCGTCGAATATGTCAGTCTGGAAGAAGCGAGGGGGCCCATTATCTTTTCGTAGAATGAAAATCCATGTTACCACAAAGTACAGCGTTTGAAACTGCGGACAGCAGACCTACCTCAAGAAGCATAACCCAGCTCTCGCCTTCTTCCGTGTTAGGCGGTCTAAGAGGAATGTTGTCGCCATCTGGAAAAGCGAAGATGTCGTTCAGATCCAGAGCGTATTTCTTTCTCGATCCTGCAGCCATTCTTGTTTGGCAACGGATGAGTCGAGATGAGTCGGCGCTAATATTGAAGCGATAATGGGATTTTTGCCCTCAGGGAGACGCTGATGGGCGTCTGAGGTCAAGGAGGATCGCGGATCATGTGCCCCCTATCGCAATCAGCCGAGCGGTCAGTTACACGTACGTGCTCCAACAAGTATTTTTCGGTGATCCGATTTCATTCAAATACGAGTCGTTTTTTAAATCTTCCAGGGCTCTAGTTGGAATCAACATGGTGATGGAAATACACCATGCCCCAACTCACCATCACCGCGGCGTGTGGAAATGCTCTGTTGAATGAAGTGCTGGTATCCCGTGTCGCCCGCCGGCCGGGACCGGGTTTTGAGAAGTGAATGCAAAATCACTCATCTGCTTGCTATGAGTGGGTATTATTGCCAGTGATACCGTATGATACAGCACCGTCGACAGTAAAGTCTGAACTCAGAAAGCCAACCCCAGCGCCGCCTACTAAGCTGGAGGCAAATCAGGCAATCGCGTACAATCTCAGTGTGCGTCTCCCCTGTTTTCTCTTGATTCCCTCACTTCATACTTGTTGCCGCCTTCCTTCCTGCGTTCTGCTTCTCGGCGATCCGACATTGACTCCTTGCAATTGCTGTCCACAGCATTATGCACAAAGTGAAGTCTCAGATGACGAATATGAGACTTGAGCCCAAGTCCTTTACTCCAGATGATTCTAATGTGCACTGTAATATCTCATTATCACCCTATTCGACCCCAACCCCTTTACCTAGTACTGCATCCCGCCCAGAAAGCGAGGTTCTTAGCAAAGATCCTCACACGGCGCCCAGACGACAATGTCACGACATCGTAGCACCCCTTTCGACATGTCGCCGAGCCCCCAATTCCAGTCGACTTTGACCTTGCACCAATCGAGCAATGTGACCCCGGCCGAGGGAGAAGAAGGAAGAAAATACCTGGGCTGTGGCATTGGTAGAAGAGCGGCGTCTTCGAGCTTGAGGCTGACATCGCAGGTGCGAATGATAATCTCGAGTGCAACTCACCATCCTGGGTTGTGATAGCTCTCGTTCAATGACCATGTTGGCAGTTCTGCCATCGAGATCTTAGAGCTAGCTGAAAGCGGCCCGAAAAAGGACCCTGACACAGGGCTGTATCCTGAGGACGGGCGCGCTACTATGGCCGATCTCGCAACGTTGCCTCAGTCTCACATCCCCACGTGTGTTCTGAGTGTTCATAATACTCGTCATCGCCGCCAGCATTATTCCGCTATACGGCACCATCGGGCTGTTTGCCCCACGTGGTGCACGATGGGGCCTACGAGTTCCAGCAGAGATGTTCGTGTTCGCTGTATATTTCGGTGGGTTGTATGGCACGTTACAGAGCTACGCGCGGGCTTTATATGCAGAGATCATTCCTCCTGGAGAAGAGGCACGATGGTACGGCCTGTTCTCCATCACCGATAAGGTATGTGTGTCTTCCCGTCGGCAGGACAGTTTTGAACCATACATTGGTCGGGGGGTTCGCAACAGTCTTCGTCTTTCTTTGGGCCTCTCGTCGTCAGCCTCGTGGCTGATTTGACTGGTAACATCTGAATCTGATGATCTGATATGTGTTCCTGTTTCTCCTGTTCATGTTTTGGGCGGCGCTTGGGGCGGCGCTCCCGGTCCTCGCTGGGGTTGACGTCGAACGTGGGCGGGCTGATGCACGGGCGTGGTCATCATCACATAGGAATGACAGAGACGAGGTGGAAGTGGACGCTGTTCATCAGTAATCCTGCATCTCAGTTTCCAGAGGTTGCTCAAGTTGAGCAACTACTGAAAACCTGCTAAAACCCGGAAACCTGGACACTTGGAAACGTAGGTCCATTTTCCCGGTAACCTGACTGAACGGCCCAGGATGGAAACCCAGGAAACCCAAGAAACCCACCAGAACCTATGTAACTTCAGATTTAGGCCAGGTACTCGTTTATGGTATAGTATGATATCTACAACTGTAGTAAGATACTAGTAACATTTTGATTGTCCGAGTAGAGTACTGTACTGTTACGACCAACTCTTCGGTCACGCGTCACAAACCTGTGTGAAGTGAAGAGATATGGCCCGGGTCATAGGTCACAACCATTTTTGAAGAGTATGACGAAAATTACTCAAAATTTCCTAAAAAGGAATCTTAAATGTCATAACATATTTATGTTAAGTCTACTAGACTGTCGGCAAGAACAAAGAGTCAAAGACCAGTAATGTGTGGATGCATGCATACTAGTGCCGTGCTGTGGTGGCTAATGCTGATCGTCACCATCCAGAGTTCAAAAGGAGGGGGAGTCGGGGCATGGAATGAGAGGCTGTGAGGGTGGGAAGGTCTTCAATTTGCTCGCAGTTGTTCCGGTCCATTCCAAGTGTGCCTCCGATGAAGAGATTTGAGGTCTGTCACACAAATCTACCAATTATGAAGAGTCAACCAGGCATCTGAAACGGTCACATGTCACAACCCATGAAGAGTTGGTCGTAACGGTACAGTAGTATGAGTTTCCTGGTTTCTGGGTTTTCAGGTTCTCGGAAACCTGAAAACCAGTGGAAACCAGTGGAAACCCAGAATTTAATTTCCTAATTTACTGATGTTGTTAACCAGGATCGGTAGACGAGAATTATCAGTTCTTTTTATTCCCACGATGCTCTGACCCTGTCGGGTTGTGATGTTCTATAACTGTCAAGAAGTAGAAAAGACACGTCTGACATTGGGGTTCGTTCTCATTTCGTAGTCATACATAGTGATGGCAAAGTTCAGTTCAGCTTTATGGTTCGAACCTGAACCGAACTGAACTGAACCCCCAGGTCCGGTTCAAAGCTTGGAGGTACAGCCTGAACTGAACCTACGGTCTGGTTCTAGGTTCTTAAAATTCTGTGGAAATGAGAACCCGTCCGGATGGGTTCGAACCCGTTCGAACCACCATGTGTTAGGAGCTATTAGACCCTAGCAGCGGCCGGAGTTTTTCAGCAATTATAAAGGAGCTCAATGGTGACCTCGCTCAGGTGATATGCGGCATATGCCTCTTCTATGTTGTCCTTCGCGGCCTTAGTACTATCGAGGATGACATGACCATCCTTAATGTCGTCCAAGAACCCATCCCCCAATCCTTCCATAAGACTGTGACTCCCGGCTGGAATTTCAACGGCAATGGTCCTGATCATGGTCGTTTCGGGTGTCAAAGACAAACCAAGACTCCTGTCGCCATCCTGCAGTGGTACCGGAGCCGGAGTTGGAGTTGGAGGAGGTGCTGAGCGTACTGAACCAGTCAGCGTTCTGCATCGAGAGGACATGCGCCGCGGGCTCTTGCTCTTCCCTTTATCCTTGCTCTCTGCTCGGCTACTCTAGTCTGCTCATGTGCATCAGTACACTGGCATGTGCATGGTCATTGTCGAGTTGCGCTTCGGCCATCTCTTCGACGTTTGATAGATGCGTTGGGCGCAGGTACGTCGATGGCGTCACAGTTCTGGTTTGTGGTAACGGCGGTGTAGCAGCAGGCGAGACCTTGTCGCTGTCGTCGTGGCTGTGCCAGTGGCTGCAAGAGACACTTGAGAATGCGACCAGGTTGATGGAGATTCGGCCCACAGTGACGACGACGATGACTGAGAAGCATTTGAAGCAGTGCCCTTCTAGTGAAAGGTGATGGGGCGCGAGAGGTGAAGATGAGGCGGCCGGGCAATGAAGCGGCGCCAGAGCAAGCGGCGATGGGAGCAATGTGCAACTGCACACACACGAGAGGGATGAGGGAAGAAACTGGAGACGATGACGATAACATTCCGGGCACCAGAGAGGGAGCTTAAGTACATACAGGGCTCTTTGTATCTACACATCAGGTATAGTATGATCAGGGCGAAGCACGTCGAGGACGAAAGACAAACGATGAAAGGGAAGTGAGTCAAGTGACTACTGTACTGCTACCGCCGAGGCCGGATCCACTGCTATACGAGTGAAGGATGCGGGGCTTCGACACGCTCCTCGCAGGTGAAGAGGGTTTCGCTTTCTGGGTGAAGCGGAAGATCGATGCTATTGATGGTCGTCGGGGTGATGTATGGGTAAGCGAAGGGCTGGTGCTAGAGGGCGAGCTCACGCGGATGACGGGGGGTGGAGTATCACCAGGGTCTCGGCCCGTGCTGCTGATCATGATGCAAGTATATAAACCTAGGGTGAGTTAAAGCGGACGCGCACAATTGTCTGTAGGGACAATGTAACTCAGTATCGCGCGTGCGGCACGATGACTATATCTGTATTTACCTGTAGGGACAATGTAACTAATCTATGTGAGTATAGTATAATGATAACTGGGTCGGATGGCTTGCTCACCTCAGTATCGCGCGTGCGGCACGATGACTGAGGGAGCTCGCCCACTCCTGTGCTCTATATGTACGGCGAGGGCACACTGCCCCGAGACTACGGTAAGTGCTAAATAAGTCTATGTACTAACTACTGAATAGGTGCACGCGTGGTGCTGTCAAAGGTGGCATCCACAATGCATGCTGTAGTGTGTGCGCGCGGGTGTCACATACCCGGGCGCTCCGTCGATCCGTTCCGCGCCCACTTCAACACTCCCCCTCATTTCGCGCGCAGTCCGAGCCCTGCGGCGAAATGCTTCACCTTTGCTGAAGGTAGGGCTTTGGTGAGGGTGTCGGCAACCATATCGTCGGTCGGGCAGTAGATAAGGCGCATGGAGCCTTGCTCGATGACCCAACGGATGAAGTGATAGCGCACGTCGATGTGCTTGGTGCGCGAGTGGTATTGGTGGTCGCGGGTGAGGGCGATGGCTGATTGGTTATCAGAGAAAAGGGTGGTTGGTGGTTTGATAGGCTCGAACACCTCGGATAGGAGGCTTCAGAGCCAAAGTGCCTCCTTCATGCCGTGCGTCGCTGCCACATACTCGCTCTCAGTCGTAGAGAGCGAGACGATTTCCTGGCGCTTGGAGGACCAGGAGACGGCGCCGCCATCGATGAGGAACGCGTAGCCCGTGATGGCGCGCCTGTCCTCGGCCATGCTGCCATCCGCGTCGGCGTAGCCCTCGAGGACTCGCCTGGTTTCCCCATACGACAGCCAGAGGTCGCGCGTGCCGGCTAGATAGCGGTAGATCCGCTTGACTGCATCCCAGTGTGCAGGTCCGGGGTTTGAGGCGAACCTCGCGACGGTGGCAACCGCGAACGCGATGTCTGGGCGGGTGGCAAGGGCTGCCCAGTTGAGGGCGCCGACAGCTTCGCGGTATGGCTTATCGCGCATGATCGCGTGCTCGGCTGTGGTGGTGGGTGACTGCTCTGAAGAGAGGCGGATGGATGGGTCCATTGGAGTGGAAAGAGGCTTGAGGTCGTCGAGGTTGTAGCGGCGCAGGATAGAGTCAATGTACGCGCGCTGGGAGAGGTGGATGGTGCCTTCTCCTCGATTTCGCTTGATCTCGACTCCAAGCATCCAGTGCAGCTCGCCGAGGTCGGTAACCTCGACGTGCTTGCGTAGGCCGGCCTTGAACTCCTCGACGAGGCGCAGGTTGCTGGCGGCGATCGTGCAGTCGTCGACATGGACCGCGACGACCGTGAGCTCGTTTTTGGTCTTGTCTGTCTTGTGGAAGACGGCCTGGTCGACTGAACACTTCTGGAAGCCAAGGGATTCGAATATGGACGAGAGCTTCTGGTACCAGCGGCGGCCAGACTGTTTGAGACCATAGAGGGTCTTCTTGAGGCGGAGCACGCGGTTGCCCACGTCACGTGGTTTGTAACCAGGCGGGTGCTGCATGTACAACACCTCGTTGTCGTTCAGCTCGCCATTCAAGTAGGCACCCTTGATGTCCACTTGGTGCAGCTCAAGACCGAGTCGGTTAGCCATCGCAATAATGGCTCGGGAGGATGCTAGTCGGGCCACAGGTGCGTAGGTGTTGTCATAATCGACTCCCCCTATCTGACTAAAGCCTTGGGCGACTAGCCTTGCTTTGAAGCGGGCGATGATGCCTGCGGCGTCCTTTTTCGCCTTGAAGACCCACTTGGAGCCGATGACATTCGCTCCTGGTGGTGGCTCCTCAAGCACCCATGTCCCCGCGGCCTCCAATGTGGCCAACTCCTCCATGATCGCCTTCTCCCACAGCAGCCAATCGGGCCTGCGCTTCGCCTCAGCCAACGTGCGAGGCTCCAACGCCTCCGAATCGGCGGTCTCGGCCATGAAGGTGTACTCAAGGCCCTCAAAGTCCTCAAGTAGTGATGACTCGCCGTCCACTACCGCCCACACTCCCCCTGCTTCCTCGGCTTCTTCAGCCAGCGATCCTGGCATCTCTGGGCCAGGAGTCGTCTGTGGGGAGGCATTGCGTGTGGGGGTGATGCCCGCACTGGCCTGCAAGTCGCGGAGGATGCGCGAGGGCTTCCGGATACGCGAGGACCGACGGAGTTGGACGGGTGGTGGCTTCGGCTGCTCCTCCTCGTCTTCCTCCTCCGCCGCATCTGCGTCTGTTAGGCTGGGCATGTTGGGCGGATCGGTCGAGGGTGATGATGTGGGGGTATCCGGGGCGGCAGCTCGCTCGCTGTCTGCTGCTGGTGCCTCTTCATCCTCCCCCTCGAGCGGTGCTGACGTCCCAAAATAGACATTTCGCTCGACGGTGACATTTCCAGGGCCGGGCCAGTAGACTCGGTGTGCCTTGGCGTCGACATCAAGTCCGAGCCAACGGGCCTCGCGCGCGCGCACATCCAGCTTCGAACCATTGGAGCTGTGTACCAGGACCGGGGTTCCCCATGTGCGAAGGGCGGACAGGTCCGGTGGCTGGCCGTACAACGCCTCGAATGGTGTTTTACCATCGAGCGCGCGTGTGGCTGTCCGGTTCTTCAGCCAGGTCGCATGGCGTAGTGCCTCGCCCCATAAAGACTTGGGCAGGCCGCTGGTGTGGGTGAACGCGCGGATGCGCTCAAGCAGGGTGCGATTGAGACGCTCCGCGATGCCGTTCAACTGCGGTGTGTCGTGCGTCGTCAGTTTTCTTGCTGTGCCTGCTTTTGCCAGATGCTGATCAAACTCCCCGCTCAGGTACTCTCCCCCTCGGTCAGATCGCAAGACTTTGATCGCCCGACAGTGGTGCTGGGTGGTAGCCCAGGCCTCGAACGACTTGTAGGCCTGGAGGACCTCATCCTTGGTGCGCAGAGGGTACGTTATGGTGTACCTTGTCGCGTCGTCCGTGAAGGTCACGAAGTACCTTCGGCCTTGGCGAGTGGCGATGGTGGCCGGTCCCCATACATCGGTATGTATCTCATCTCCGAAATTTTGGGCTGGTGGACTAATCCTGACTTTGGGTATAGGCAAGCGGGTGGCGCGCGCGAATATGCACGCGTCACAGTCCATTTCCGGCGAGTCCGGGTCCAGTTCCACCCCTACGACGGCGCCGCTTTTGACAAGTTTGCGAGCACTCTCGACTGCAATGTGTCCCAGGCGGCGATGGAGTTCCATGACCGATACAGGCTCAACGGCGTTGGCAGAGTCCAGCGCATGCACGACTTTATACAGTCGTCCATGGGTGCGAGGGATGCGACCGATGCGCTCCCCCTGAGGAGACACGAGCTCAAGCTGGCCAGCTCCAATATGGGCGTGGTATCCCTCCTCGTCCAGTGCTGCAATCGATACGAGGGTGTAGCTGACGGCGGGCGCGTGCAACGCTCCATGGAGGGTTAGGGCCGACTCAGTGCCCTCATTCGGCACTTGTACGACGAGCGTCCCGCGTCCTACGGCCGGGAATCGCTGTTGATTGGCGGTGTTCAAGAATACTGGGGGTGCCAAAGGTGCGTAAGATACGAAATCGGACTTGTATGGGCTGATATGTCGTGTTGCGCCCGAGTCGTATAGCTCGACACGGATACGATTGTCATCATCAGCTGGGGTGATAACTGCCCCTACCCATTCTTCATCCGCCAAATCTATCTCCTCCCCCTCACACTGCGGCGCGACTTCAATGTCGTCTGATGCGCCCAGCAGTGGGTCCGGCTCCGCGCCGACGATTGAGGCGAGATCAATGCTCTCCTCCTCGGCCATCCAGAAACCGTCCCCTTCAAAGTCATAGATGACATTTGCCGAGCCCACTGGCTTGTTCTCGGGCTTAGAGCTGGTGCCTGATGCCTGCGCGGTCTGCGAACCAGCGCTCTCCTCCTTGTCTTTCTTGGGGGAGCGGCATTCCTTTGCCCAGTGTCCGGGCTTGCCACAGTTGTGACATTTGCCCTTGCGGCGTTTCTTTCTCCCATCATCGGATCCGGTGGCTGCTAGGGCCTCATCCGAGGTGCCTTCTTTCTTCCCTCCATGGCCATGTTGTCCCCGCGTACGCCGAGTCTTCAACCTGTCGGCCTCCTCATTTATTTGGTTGATGAGGGCGTCGACGTTGACAGATGATGCGTTGGAGACGATGAGGGCCGAGGAGAGGAGGTGCGACGCGAATGTCGCCAGTTCGCTGGGGATACCTCGAAGTATGGTGCGTTCATATTCTTTGTTTGTGATGATTACTCCTGCAGCCGCTAACTCCTCTTTCTTGTAGCAAAGGGTGGCCAAGAATTCTCGGATATCACCTCCCTTCGCGCACCGCATGTCCAGGAACGCCTGGTGGAGATCGGCCTGCGCGTATGCGCTCTTGGCCTGGTACTCCTTGGTCACGGATTCCCAGCGCTCTTGGGTTGTTGCACAACTGTTAAGGCGCATGACAGTGGTGTCGGGAAGGCGTTGCGAGAGAAGATAGCTCGCCACGGAGTCCTCGTACTCCCATGCTTCGGCCGCGTCAATTTCCGCTTCCGTTGGGTTGTCGACATCCTTCGGCCTAGGGCAGGCCTTACTTCCAGTGAAGTATGGCCACCGGCGAGTGACTTGCATGGCGCCCCGGAAGCGCATCATGAAGATGGCCCAGTTGGAGCCGTTTGGTTCAAGTCGGGGGATGTTCGCCGGGAGCTTCTCAATGGAGGTTGGGGTGCTGTTAGACATGGTGGTGGCGGAAGCAGATGATGAACTGGCAGTGGTACTAGCAGGCTTGGCAGGGCCCATAACCTGATGCAAGTATATAAACCTAGGGTGAGTTAAAGCGGACGCGCACAATTGTCTGTAGGGACAATGTAACTCAGTATCGCGCGTGCGGCACGATGACTATATCTGTATTTACCTGTAGGGACAATGTAACTAATCTATGTGAGTATAGTATAATGATAACTGGGTCGGATGGCTTGCTCACCTCAGTATCGCGCGTGCGGCACGATGACTGAGGGAGCTCGCCCACTCCTGTGCTCTATATGTACGGCGAGGGCACACTGCCCCGAGACTACGGTAAGTGCTAAATAAGTCTATGTACTAACTACTGAATAGGTGCACGCGTGGTGCTGTCAAAGGTGGCATCCACAATGCATGCTGTAGTGTGTGCGCGCGGGTGTCACATACCCGGGCGCTCCGTCGATCCGTTCCGCGCCCACTTCAACAGATCATGGGGCGGCCTTGACTGTGTCCGACAGACTGGTCGTCATAAGTGGACAATGCACTCGTCGACGCAGATGAATGTGGGTGGAACGGTATGGGCAGCTGAGAGGTTGGCTGTTGTCCACGCGTGAGCGATCGGAGCATATCTGGCACGCAAACCGCTCATTCCTATTCGACTGTAACGTCGCTTCTTCACAGATGATGGATTACGGCCAGACTCCTCGGACGGTAGTAGTGTGATGGTGCTGCTCGTTGGCAGTCGTTGCTTCGCCCCAGCGCCAGTTCCTACTATCTGCCGCGGTCCGCCGTTCCTTCCTCGGGAATCTGCAAGCATGGTCGGGGATGAATCGAACTTGTTGAGCATATCGCAGAGGAGCCATAATTGTCTCTGGCTCAGGTCGTTACGACCCATAGACACTCGCCACTCCGCTGGCAGGGGAGTTAGAATGCGTCGAACGAGTAGCAGCGCAGCTAGCGCGAGGACAGGGAGTGGCGTGGGAACGGGCGGAGCGGGCCGGCGTGTGGCTGACTGACGAGCTCGAGAACAGCAAGTGAAAAGTGAACACGCTCGGGCACTTCGAGTGCAATGGAAGACTGGAAACCACAACAACTTTATTCGGGTGCACATCACACCTTTAAATACCAAAGAAAAGCGGCTCAACACATGAAGACGAAGTGAGATACATCAAGGCAAAGAAATGAAGACATGACATGTGGGCATGAAGATAACGAGCGACCAGGCATGATTGCGCGGGCTAGAGAAGACGAAATGGCGCCCCCATAGGGACTGCCGGGGGCGTGAGCTCGGCGGGCGTGCGATGGGCGCACGAGCTGTGTGGAGAGCGGCACAAGGTGTGGTCGATCGGCCGCTCCTGATAAAACACTATACATATAAGTAAACCTGAAAGAAAGTCTCGGGGCTGTAAAACAATGTGCCAGTGGCGCTCGAAAGTGAAAGATACTGATCAGGGATACCAATCCCTTGATCGCCGCACCTGCGCGAGCTCAGCTCTAGCGCAGTGGCAGCTCTCCTCCCCCTCAACCTCAAAGGCGTGATCGGACCATCACCCCTTGCTGCACCTCCGCGGGAGCCCCTGCATCCCCGAAATCCATCAGAAGTCACCGAGGGACCAGAGAACGCCATAGGGAAGGGCGGTGCGGCTTCATCTCCCGCCAAGGTTATCGCGAGCCGCTCACAACTTCTTCGACCACAAATGGAGTCACCATACTATTGCATAGACTGCTGTACGGCCTGTGGCGCGGGCGCTGGTGGACCACCGCTAAGTTCGATGAGAAGCTCAGCACATTCCCAGGAAATCTTGTACTTATGGTCCAGATGGAAAAAAGCCGCCGCAAATTGCCTTTGAGGACCGGTGGGCTCGAGGGAACTTGAAGGATTCAGGCTGGTGTTTGACCGCGCTCGGGAACGGGGACGAGGTAGATTGAAGAATGTCGGAGATGTGGGACGCTGTATTTCTGTTGTTGCTGTATAAGAAGTCACCACAGGGATTGCAGAAATAGATTTCCAGCGTCCATGGTCCTGCAATGCCACTTTAACCTAAAAAAAGAAGGGATTCTAATTTCGAAAAAGTTCAGTTCTTGGTTCCAGTAGACCTGAACGCGAACCGGACCCTGCTAGAACCAGAACCATCGGTTCCGTTCAGGGTTCATTCACATTGCCCGAACTGAACCTTTAGTCCAGTTCTGGGTTTGGAAGAAACAGTCCAAGAACCGGACTGAACCGAACTTTGCCATCACTAGTCATACATCAAATCACGGGAAGATGCCACAATGTCCTGGCAAGACCTCCCATTTACAAAGCGGAGTTTCAAGATATAAAGGGTCAGGAAACAGCAATCAATAGGCATCTGGAGAATCGGTCGGAAATCATAAGAGGACAGATCCGAGTCTATAAAGACTATGTAGGGAGGGACCTAAGTGGGTTATGGTAAGGGAGTCTCTGTGTATTCCATTGGGCTGGAGACAGCAGACGTGGAGTTCCAGAAAAGGAGGCCGCAGGGCTGCAGGTTGCGGGCTGCGGGGGCGGAGGATGCAGGGCTAGAGAACGCACGGGTGGAGGCAGCAGGGGTGGAGGCTGAATCAATGATGATCACAGGGTTGGAGGTCGCAGGGGAGGCCGGATCAGTGAAGGATTTTCAAAGAGAAACGGAAACATTGAGTTTAATTTGAGAACCACACCGTAAGTGGTTGCAGAGCCGTCCTCTCGCATCCCTTGAACTTCTGCCGAAAGCCGACTCTGGAACTGGGAGTCTGTGTCAAAGTCGATATCGGTTCGTACATCCAGAAGGATCGCGAGTGTTTCCTTGAAGGACGTAGCATCTTCGGTAGGAAGGTCGTCCTTCTGATCCGTGAGGACTTCGTCAATAAATGATTTGAGGTTCATCCGGTCCCACGTGGCAACGTCAGTTGTGTCTGGTGCGTGATCAATGACTTTATCTAACCAACGTAGCGTTGGCACACTGAGCGGGTTTCTGACAACTTGTTTTGCAACCAATGCGCAAATGGAGCGAGAAGTAACACGGATGGAGATGTTATCGTCGTCCCACAAGTTTTCCATAAGATCAGTATTTGCAAAGTGGGTCCGCATGAAATCCAAATCCGAATCGAGGATGGGGTCCTTGGCAATGTGGCGGATAGCATGTAGACATACTAAGAGGGACCGCCTGTGTACATCCGGGTCAAGCCAAGCAGCACGGCGCGGGCGTGTGCCTGCTACACTTCGGAGGAGAACGAGAAGGGATTCTCGGAAGGAAATGGACTTGATAGATGGAATGAGGTCGGGGATTTTGTGTATTGGTATACTGGCTGCAAACTTTAGAAACGTGTGTCTATCGCTCAGCGCAAGCTGGTTGAACAGCCAAGTGAACCTCCCGCGGTCTCCATCTCTCAACGTTGTTACGGCACGAATAAAGATGCTCTTCTCTAAGCCATACGTGAAATACTGCCAATGATTCGAGACAGAGCGTCCACTTGACTGAGCTGGTTGATTGAGAAATCCACGAAGTCCCAGTATACACCTATGAAGGAAAGATGCTGCGAAGGAGAGAAATGCGTGACATGGGTACCACAATATTTGGGATATCGGGGTCCTATACGGGCACCTCACGTCAAGACAAGGAAGGATGCTGAGCGCGAGGTATGCCAGTCCAGAAACTCCGACAGCAACATCGACAGCGATGGCCACCTTCTTGTTGATCGTATGAAAGGTTACCACGAGGCCAGCGAGAAATAAGTATACGGAGAGGTGAAGGAGTGTCGGAAGCATTTCGACTATAAGGGGGATTTGGTACGACTTGGTGCCTCCGAGCAATAGCGAGCGGACGCGCGCGCGGTGCCTCGGCACGTTCGAAGACTTTGGTGTTTCGATGTATCTACGTGCCCACTGTTGGAGAAGTGTCGCAATTAAGGCGCATGTAAGGCTCAGTACGAGGCTTATCGACCACAGTATGATGACCCAAACCATGGCTGTTCCGGGTGACGATGGTTGATTCGACGTGTTGGAATTGGCGCTATTTGGGGAATTGGGAAGTTGGTGTGAAATCTGCTGAAGAAGAGCTACTGTCTGATCGCCAGAATCGGAGGACAAGTTCTTGTAGAATTCAATGATGAATGCGCCAACAATTGCGGAGAATAGACCCGTCTTGGAGCTTGTCACTGAGACGAACATAGGGACTAGTAGTAGATTAAGACTTACGAAGACAACGATACTATTTGCATCCTCTTTCCAGGCATCGGTGATCCGATTATCCTCCTCTTTGACTTTATCCAAGAAAATCTTCCACATCTCCGAATCATCATCATCTAAATCTTCCCGGACTGCAGCTGGAACCTGGACTGCAGCTGGAGCCTGGACGGCAGCTGGAGCCTGGACGGCAGCTGGAGCCTGGACGGCAGCTGGAACCTGGACGGCAGCTGGAGCCTGGACGGCAGCTTGGACCTGGGCTGCAGTTAAAATCAGCACAGTGATGAAATATCCACGATGCCCCAACTCACAATCAGGTCGCTGAGGTTGCTGCACAGGCCGCGCACGCACGGGCGCACGGAATGAAACCAATGTATGATCCGCCGAGTTGGTCCTATAAGATTCGACGCCGGAATAGCGGGAAGGCCGTTTCGTGCGTACGGGAGGGTCATTCATGTTAGTGTTGATCAATTGAAGTTGATCGATTGTCTACTTACTGTACCGCGACCGATCATTGATGTGTGATGCCGCATTTGGACTAGAGCCACACCGAACCAAACAACGTCCCAACTCCCGGCCCGTGCCTCCCGTACCCCATGGACAACTTGAAAGTGGCGACGTCCACCAACAACCTTCAGCGAGAGCATGGCTTTCAGGCTCCCAGTTACTAACCCCGTCGTGCTCTCCCACTCCTTGCCGCACAGAGAACATTTGTTTTCAATTTTTTGTAAGTCATCATGAAGTCCCATTGAGGTCACCGTTAACTTGAAATGAGGTGGTGGTGTCGCCGTAGGATCACATCGTCGCTTGAGTGAACTTCAATCACACCTTTCAAGCCGTGGAATTACTCCAGGTCTCGCGCCTCATCTCCTCTGCGTAGTCAGTTAAAGGTATTGGAGACACGTGAGGTGGTGCATCTGGATGCGTGCGCGCAGCACGCTCGGTCGCCGTGAGGTCATATAGCGTTTCGGTCGCTAAACCGAGCGCAAATGAAGCGTGAATAAGACATAATACAGAGACAGAAATGGATGACGACGGCGTACGTAGTGGCACTGGTCCATGTTGTTGGTATCGCGAAGACACGACCGCGAGCGTCGTGGACATCATCTCAAGTACAGAGGCGAACGACCCCCTTGTTCGCGCCGCGCGTCCAGAGCTGACGATACTTGTGTTCTCTTTTTCCAGCACGGCAGGGTTACTCGGCTGTGCCACCTTCCGGAATCACTCGAGGGCGTGTTGAGAGACTGGGCTGAGGGCCGCCCGACCCGGTCGCAAGTCGATGTTGAGGCTTTGATGCATTGACAAGTGTGTGGACGAGAGGGAGAGGTAGAGCGACAGTGACAGTGGGCATTGGATTCAGGCAGTAGATGCAAATGCGGACGATGGCTGCCTTATCGAGCACCCGTGTACTCAATTCTCTGGCGTCCGTGGTTGCCAGCACAGCACGAGGACATAAAACTAATTCTTTATTCCATCTCCTGAAGCGGCCGATGAAACAAACTTCGACAACCCTGAAAGACCTCAGACCCGTTCCCACAAACCCTCTCCTTGAATCTTAGCCTATGTGTCATCCTGTGGTACGTCAGAGGATGCGAACACCCATGTCCCACTAGCCCCAGTCCGTTCGATTGTAGCGATGAAGAACGCCCAAAGCTTTACATACAGGCTTATGTTCGGGCCAATCAGAACCCTGACATTCCTAGTAATCATAAGGATGCTTTCATGCTATTGCAAAGTCGAGAAAATAGAGATACGCACCCTAGAACAATATCGACTATGGCATTTTGCACAACCTAATCGGCTAACATTGCCGCAAGACAGACACCTACGAAGATCTCCCGCATCGCTGCGTCTTCTGAGGCTGTCGTTGAGCTCCCAGAGCTTTGCCAATGAGACAGGAAGCAGCTGAACGAGGATGGCTATGATAAATCAGACAAGGAACAATCTGAGAAGCGCACCTCCACTGTACTGATATCATCCACACTATAGTAGAACTGGTTATTCGCTCCAGGCAGTGGCTCTGCATTCAGAATACACATTGTATAAACCGCGCTTGTAGTCGACAGTATCGAGAGATGGATTTGAGGTATTGATCACAACATTAAACCATTTACCCGTGACGTCGACCGTCGCATATGTCAGTGTAGAAGAAGGGAAGAGACCCATTATCTTTTCGCAGAATAAAAATCATGTTACCACAAAGTACAGCATTTGAAACTGTGGACAGCAGACCTATCTCAAGAAGCATAACCCAGCTCTCGCCTTCTTCCGTGTTAGGTGGTCTAAGAGGAATGTTGTCGCCATCTGGAAAAGCGAAGATGTCGTTCAGATCCAGAGCGTATTTCTTTCTCGATCCTGCAGCCATTCTTGTTTGGCAACGGATGAGTCGAGATGAGTCGGCGCTAAAATAGAAGGGATAATGGTGTTTTTTGCCCTCAGGGAGACGCTGATGGGCGTCTGAGGTCAAGGAGGATCGCGGATCATGTGCCCCCTATCTTTTTTTTTTGAAAGCGTTATATTTAGTAATTCCGAACAAGACTACTATATATGTGCTAGATAGTGAGTGAAGTGATATCAGCCCTATTTAGCGCGCTATAGCCAGGACAGGCAAAGCCCGGCCCGGAGGAGGGTAAAATGCTTTGACGCACACCCCTGGTGTTGGGGTAGTGTGGGACTCAGATCGTGAATCTCGGTGCTTGGATTTCAGTCACTCCTACCCACTAAAAACCTCGTGTTGGTGCAGCCAACTGTGGCATGATATTCCTCTGGTGTCGAGCAGTTTTGTCCATGTGGCGTTTACTAGTGATGTGAATTTCTTATCTTGTTTAATCTTTGTTGCGGTTATCCTGTCGGAGGTGAGTCTGTTGTTGATTATTTTTAGCCATCTGGCATTTACTTCTTGATCTTGGTGTGGTCTGTTGTTCCGGTGTATGACTCTTTCGCATCTGAGGACCCATATTAGGTTGCTTGCTTCTGAGATTAGGATCTGTAGTAGCCGCATCCGGCCCCTGGTTTTTATCAATGTGGTACCATTTCCCTTAGCCGTCTTGCCCTTATGTTTTGGCAGGCCAGTCACCTGGCCTGTTTCCTTATGGGGGGGCAGGGAGAGTCGGCGCACGCAGGGGTGTTGTCAGATTCCGCACAGTCAGAGGCAGGCAATCTCGCGTAATAGGACAAAGGATGAGATAGTCAGTGGTGGAACTTTACAAGCTGGGTTTGGGATGGAGGGTGCACGACATGTGGGTGTGAGAGGAGCCTGGGACGCGAAGCCTTGCGCGTACAAATGGGCAGGTGAGGGGGGGCGATTATTGATTGCCACACGAGGGGGATTGAGGTGGGTGGAATCGGGTGTGGACGGGTCAGCATGGTTGACAAGTTGACGAGAGATGTAGTGGGCGAGTTGACGAGAGTCGATGAGTTGATGGTGGGTAGAGTTGACTCTGATGGCAGATGGAGTTGGCGAGAGACAGGGTTGGCAGGTTGAAGGAGACAAGGTGGACAAGTTGACGAAGGATGAGGTGCCAGTGCTGATAGTTGACAAGAGACGAAGTTGAGGGTGACAAGTTGGATGACAATATGCGGAAGCGACGGGTCATGTGTGACTACAGTGTGAGGGCAAGACGATTGATAATGATATTTGATAATGGTGGTGTAATTGGTGATGCAATGAGATAATAAGGATGAAGAGACGACGAAATGATTGTGTGCAGGGATGAACAATCGACAATCATGGTGATGTACAGTAATTGATGGTGCGATGAATTAATGGACGATAAAGCTATCGATAGAGATTGGTGTGAGGCGATTGTATGCGAGGTTGGGGCGATTGGGCGATTGATACAGCTGTAGGACCAGGATCCTAGGAGTTTCCGATGGGGCACGGGGGGTTGTTCTTCGTGATCGTGTCAGACTAGTGGGCCTGTTATCGGTGGTTCATGTGGTTTGTTAATTGTCTGTACCTAGGCACCTGTGGAGGCTGGGCTTGTGTGGTAGGGCAGTGGTTGCGGATGGGGTGTCATTGAGTGCTCTGTTTTTCCTTCTGTTGGTGCCATCGTTTCTGTCTCTCGTGTGGTGGTGTGGGTGAGTTTGGCATCTGCCATTTTATTAGAATGGTTACAGTTGTACTGTTGTACATGGTGTTCTAGGGATTGTGTGTTGTGTAGGTGTGTTCGTTTAGGGGGGTCGTGCTGTTGAGGTTCTTCACGAACACTTCTTGCCTCAGACTGAGCCGTGGGAAAAGCGACCTGATATAGTAGTACTAGTGGTGGTATAGTAGCAGTTCAACCGTTCAAGGAGCCCCCGCGGTCGGGAAGTGTTCTTTCGTATGTCTACTGGGTGTGTCACTCGTGTTCCATTTTAGTCTCAATGATTCCTGTCAAGTTCACAGCGTGGAGTTGGGACAGTGGCACAGTGCACGAGATGGTCAGTGTGCGTTGTGGTCTGTTCCTGTCTGGTGTGCCTGCTCTGGTTCTCGTTCAGTGTTGTTGGGTTTCTGGTTCATGCTTGGTTCTTTCGGGTCTCAGTTCTTTGCTTGGTTCTGTCAGGTTTCGGTGTCATCTATCCTTTTTTGTTTGGTGTTAGTTTTCGGGGTCGCGCGCGGGTCCCTTATCCCTTTTTTGGGGGGGTGTACGTACATGTTGGCTTTCGGGTGTCGGTCTATGCAGGGTGCTTTCAGTTTTTTTTTTTTTTTTTTTTTTTTTTTTTCAGCTCTGTTTGGGGTTTTGGTATCTGTGCTGTTGAAGCGTCAGTCATTGTTGGTGTTTATCTTTTTTGGCAGTCGTTTTCATGTCGTGAGGGTGGGGAAAACTCTGTCGTTGACATCTCTGGTCCTGTCTGTTGCTATCAGTCTGGTTTTTGGGCACTAGGTTGTTGTGTGGGTTTTTCACTCTCTCATCGGTTCACATTGGTGACTCGGCCTGGTGTGGGCTGGTTGGGTGTTATTATGTTCTATCATATTCTATGTTTTCAGGGCCGTGGTGTGCGTGTTCTATGTGAACATCCTTGCCACGGCAGGTGTGTGGGAAAACCACTACCTGGTGTTGGTAGCGGTTCAAGGACCCCCCTCATGTGCCCCCTATCGGAATCAGTCCGAGCGGCCAGCTGCACGTGCTCCAACAAATATTTTTACTTTCAGGCATCGATGATCCGATTATCAAGGGGGTCAGGAGCCCCTTGCCGATTATCCTCCTCTTTGATGTCATTCAAACACAGATCTCCGAGTCGTTGTCTTCTTCCAGGGCTGTAGTTGGAATTAACATGGTGATGGCAATACACCATGCCCCAACTCACCATCAACACGGCGTGTTCTGCCAGTGTTAGTGTTGAATGAAGTGCTGGATCCCGTGTCGCCCGCCGGGCCGGGTTTTGAGAAGCGAATGCAATCTGCTTGCTATACTGGTGCTGAGTAGGGTATTGTTGTCGGTGATACCGTATGATACAGCACCGTCGACAGTTAAGTCTGAACTCAGAAAGCCAACACCAGCGCCGCCTACTACGTTGGAGGCATCGCGTACAATCACAGTGTGTGTATCCCATCTTTTCTCTTGATTCCCTCACTTCATACTTGTTGCCGCCTTCCTTCCTACGTTCTGCTTCTCGGCCAATCCGACATTGACTCCTTGCAATTGCCGTCCACAGTACTACGCACATAATGCACAAGGTGAAGTCTCGGACGACGAATATGAGATGAGCCAAGTCCTTTACTCCGGATGATTCCAATGTGCACTGTAATATCTCATCATTACCCTATTCGACCCCAATCCCTTTACCTACTACTACATCCCACCCAGCAAGCGAGGTTCTTACCAAAGACATCAGGAAAAGTGTCAGTACTTTGTCTTTTCAAATTTGTCTTTTCTTGTCCTTTTTGTCCTTTGTCTTTTATAAAGCAGCTTTTACTTTTACTTTCTGTACTTAAAAATCTTTTACTTTTTACTCTGACTTTTTTAAACACAGAATGACTTTTTTAAACACAGAACGACTTTTTTGAAGACAGGAATGACTTTTTTTAAACACAGAATGACTTTTTTAAACATAGAATGACTTTCTGAAATATATAATTACTTTCTGGAATGTATAATTACTTTTTAGTGACTTTTTAAAACATATAATGACTTTCAGGAGACATTTCCAAACACATAATGACTTTTGAAACTTATGATGACTTTTCAGATGACTTCACACACCTCAACCTGTTACTTGTTTCCATGCACGTGGACTATCTACATACACACTCTCATAATTACATTACATAATAGGAAGACAGAGACCCAGCTCTGGCGCTAGGGGCGCCCCACCGCCGACACGTGGGAACCACAGAAGAGCATTAGGGTATGGGAAGCCAGGCTGCCCGCTGTAAGGGGGAGGTGCTCCGGGGAGGGGCGATGGGGCATGGGAACGATTGAGCGGTTGGGGATATTGGCCCAGAGGAACAGCGCCGGGTATGGGCGATGGAGCACGGGATTGGTTTCCCCCGTACGAAGGCATTGCACTGGGAATGGGCGATGGGGCACGCTGACTATACATCCCAGGGCCTGAACCACCCATAGGATTGGGCGAAGGAGCCCTGGAGCATGAGAGGATAGCATGCTCGGGTGCGCTGCAGGTATGGAGAAGGAGCACGGTAGATGTCAGAGCCATGCCCGGACAGCAGATATGTGGGGTTTGACAGGAATACCCTGCTCCTGGGGCAGAAGTTGCCAGCGAAGGCGGCGCCCGGCTGGACTAAACCTTTCGAACGCATGTCTTTGAAGGCTGCGCATGACGTGATAACAAGGGTGATCTGCACGAATTGAGTGGCAAAATGGTGGGAGGTGTGCCCAGAGCTCTTCACTGCTGCTATTATTCATCAGACACCGCTGGGGGTAGGGTGTTGATACTTTGCATCCTATTGCTAAGGTGGAGGATGTGGCGTTTGAGCACGCTGGGAGGTCGTGGCCAGTGGGGTGTTAAGCCGTGCAGTAAAAGACACCTAAGTTCAACATGTGGCGGCGAAGTTGAACAATGGGCCGCTCCGGTCCGAGCGTGACGCGTGACCCACTACAGTAACTTACTCTCGCGTTGGTTACTAAGTCCTCTCAATTTCCCACCTTTGTCTCAAGCTGTCCCTCCACCACTTAACGGATCGGAGGAATCGCACTCATCCTCCACTCGTGCTCCACAACGAGACTCTGCCACACCGTCTGCTGAAGCAACACCCACTGGTGTGAGGGATGCTTTCTGTCTCACTGAACCCGAACCCGCTTGGCCACACGACTCACCCAAAGCCGCACCAAGTTGTACAATTCGCACATTTCTCCGTCAAGGAGTCCCTAAGATCGGAGCGACTCGCGGCAGCTGCCGATACATCTAAAGATATGCAGCCCCAATGCGCTCTCTCAGAAGGTCGTTTCTTTTTTATTTTATTTTTAAAAAACCGGGTTTTTCTCCTTACAGTACGTCACGACAGAATACCTCCTTCACCCCGTCTTCCAGTCATGCAACGAAAAATGCCAAAGTTGTCATCATTGCCCTTGGCTCCCTCCACCGCCTCATTGCCTTGCGCACCGTCTCCCTCTCTGCAATCTCCTCTCCCTCGTCACCGACTTCCCCACCATTCACAGCAGACTACTCGCAAACATACGTGCTTTCGTTCTGTGCTCCCTCTTCTCTTCCTTGACGGATGGATCGACGGGCATACACTGTGAAATAGGCCCTCCTTCTGTGTTTCAAGCTGCATGAATCTAGGACAGCTGTGGTGTCGTCAACGGCGGCGGCGACGCTGCGCCAATTGGTCACTGGGCCATGTTCGTCGTCGAAAAGGTCGTAGCCTCGTAGGGGAAGATCGCCGCATGCTAGCTCGCCAATTAGCTTGAATCGATGACTCTTCCGGACGGGACGACACAAGCGCTCGGTCCCGCCGTGCGCGACGCGTTTGCTATCTTCGAGGACCTCAGTCTGTTGGGTAACGGAAAGCGTCCACAATTCCTACAACTCGAGTACCTCCACGAGACATTTTCTCTTGAGCTGATCGAGAGCGTACTCGCGAACTACCACGAACTCTTCCGCAAGGTGTGTCTCTCCTCCCCTTTTCCCATTCGAGACCTGTATGTCAGCAGCTGTCCTCAAATCACTCTCATGTTCACAGCATTCCGAGCTCGTACTCTTATTACAACACTACCTCTTCCCTCTGCTCCTCAAAACACTCTTTGAGCGCTCTGCTTTCCCGCTTGCCCTCCGCGGCACCCGTGTCGTCTTCCTCAGGCTCTTGCTCAAGCAATTCTCCTCCGAGCTCGAGGCGGAGGCCGAAGTCATACTCACACTACTCATCAAACTTATCAGTGGCGAGACTGACACCTGTAAGCCTCAGTGTAACCGGCTCCTGGGACGAGGCTAGCTTGTACGCCTCGTGGACCGGGGTAAGTTCCTGAACCGGGTTAGTACTGTATGGATTGATCGGATCACTTGTCATTGATGCGTGTAGTGCCTCGTTCTGATGTGGATGGACAGCTGGCCAGCATCGTGTTGTTTCAGATTGCTGTGCCCCTCATGTTTGGTTGATAATACTTTGTACTGCGTTTGTAGTTTCCTTAGGGTACTTAAGGACGACCGACTTGGCCAGGTAGCGGCAAGTTGAGTCTCCTGTCTAAATACCAGAAGTCTCTTCTCCTCCTACTCAAAGTGGGGTCTTATCGACGCACTGATAAGGCGGGAACTCGCTGCTCCTCAGTCCACTAAAGTCGCTGTAAAGACTTAGCTTATGACTCAGCAGCCCCACGAGGGACACGGTCACTCTACCCAAGTACCCCTTCTGCCAAGAGGTATTCCCCGACTTAGTGCACAAGGGAGGATGCTGCACGTGCTTCGACACCCCCAAAGCCAAGGAGGAAGCAACTACCACGGACCCAACTGAGCTCTAATTGTCTCGTCCATACCGGCTGGTGACATTAGACTCAACTTTGTTAAAAACTACGGCTAGCAGCAGCAGAGACAGCGTAGACATCGACCACCCAGAACACCTAACGAAAGAACAGCTACTTGTCACAAGGCCCAACTCGAGAATCAGAAGACTCGGAACAAACGACCCGGCCAACAAGAAAGGAAAGGCTATCCAACTATTCTGCAGAAGCAGCGACCTACAAATCAAGGACGCCGGACCAGTGACCCTACATAACGGAGTGTGGCATCGCATCCTACCAGGGGCGACCAGAAAAGACTTTGTGCTCGGAGGACCCGAGCCCAGCATACACAATTTCGACATCAGCATCGAAACTAGCGACGCAACCACCCCGAGCATCGTAGTAGAAGAACCGGCCAAGGAGAAAGAACCGGCCAGAGAGAAACCAAGCAGGGACTCCTCAGACGAAGAGGACAACCAAATAGATGAGCAAATCCGTCGAAGCCCGATCCAAGGAAGCACATCCTTCGCACAAGTAGTAGCGACAAAACAGAAACCCCGAACCGTGCAAACCACCCTAAAACAGCCCCAAAAGACCACCGCAATGGCTACCCAAACCACCACCCAAACCACCACCACTGCAACAACCGCCGCCCAAGCCAATGTCACCAAAGCCTTCCAAAAAGCCCTCCAATGCGCCCCTCCACCAGGGGGAGGCGGTGGAGGAGGAGGCGGTGGAGGAGCAGGACCGAACCCACTCCAACCGGTGGCCGTGGCGCAAGATGTGCGAGCAATGGGCAAACTCCCGGAGACGTTCGATGGCGACAGAACTAAGGCCGACGATTTCATTGAAGAAGTAAAAGGATACCTGCGCCTCAACGCAGATGTCAGCGGCTTCAACTCCCCCATGAAGAAGATTGCCTTCACCCTCACCCACATGAAAGGAGAAGACGTCACGGGATGGACCAGAGATATAGGGGCTATGCTCGACGCGCTAGACCTAGTGTTTCGGCGGCTACAAGAGCCAAGCCGAGCTGTTAGCCGAGCCACAATTAGCCGGGCAGTCAGCTTGTTAGCCAAGCTGCGCCGTGGGCACCCATGCCACTTAGCCGCGCCGCCAAAATAGCCGGCGTTTCTCCGGCTAGAGTGCGGCTCAGCTCCCAATCCAGATCGCGAAAATTGTAGTCAAATCTTAGTTCCCATACATCAAACTACAGCTCTACAACAAAATCGACGCGTGATACATCATCGCCTACATGTACCTCAAAGCCCAACGTCTCAAACTACGAAAACATGCTACTTCCAGGACCTTGTACGAGTGGCCCGAGCGGGTGTTTGATGTATGTACCGAGACGGTTTAGCAATCGCGCGAGTCAAAGAGCGAAGGCTAAATAAATCTAGTTAGTGCCGCTATTCATAGAGGGCGAGGTCACTTACACCCGACTAGTGAAGATAGGTGCACGGTCCACGCTGACATGGGGTGGTGCTTTGATGGGCTGATCAGTCACGGTTTCCGAGCACTGTAAGAGGATGGAATGAAGGAACTGATAGTCCGGTTTCTTGTCAAAGCCAAGAGAACGGACATAGGTGACGAATTTGCAGAAGGGAGCGGGTAAGCCTTCGCACAGCTCTTCCACTGTGATCGATGTTTTCTTACGGAGGACTACCTCCTCGTCGTTGCCTGCGGAATTGCTGGTCCAAGGCAACTCGCCGAGTGCTGAATAAATGATGGTATAGGCGAGAGACTCTAGGTCATCACGACGCGACTGGACATTGCCTTGCTGGCCACTGATGGATGCGAACGGAAGGGTACCAACGATCGAATGATTCGTTGTGAAAGGGATATGTAAATAAGTTGCGGGATTACGGAACAATCGTGCCAAGCCGAAATCGATGAGAAAGAGGGTAGGAGGAAGGTTATCAGCACGAATCATGAAATTCCCAGGTTTAATGTCACGATGGATGTAGTGTCGATCATGAAGTGACTGGACTGCTAAGAGCTGCATGTGAGGGTGTGTTTAGGTTTAGTATGATTGTTTGTTTTATATAACGTACCATTTGGGTGGCGTACGAGAATGTCTTTCTGTGGTCAAACTCAAGCTGATTGATCAGGTCGCCCAGTGAAGTTCCGAGATGATCGAGGACAATAACTTCATATATACTTTCCTTGCCGTACCAGAGTACTCGAGGGATTCCTCTGCCACCGGCGATAGTTGTATACACGTTGTGTTCATGACTGAGCCTTGAAGGTAAGCCGCATGGGTGCCCTATCTTCACAGCAACATCACCCCCCGTCGCAATGTCTTTTCCTAGATAGACACTCCCTAACGAACTCAGGAAAGTGTGTCAAACTCGAGTCAGAGTCGAGCTCACCAGATCCCCCAGTACCGAGTAGGTTACATACTCTGTACCGGCCACCAACACGCACAATATCTGACTTCGAGGGAGAGAATCGCTTCTCCGAGGTATGTCGTGGATTTCGAAGGCGCGTAGTCGTCATCAACGTTAAGAGAGAGAAATGATGGGTAAAGTCAACTTGGGGGATGCGTCGGTTCACTAAATTGCGAACTCCGATGTCAAATACACACCAACAATATCGCACGCAACTGCTGTGCGATCATCTCTGTCAGTACAGACAGTAACGTGGCCAAGGAAAATATATTCTCATTGCAGTGACGTAAAAAAGCTGGGGTTAAGACTCGCAATCATCGTAGTTAATAAGGTCATTCAACAAATTGTCAAACGAAACAACAGGATCATCCACAAAGAGAGAGCTAAGCTCGCCAGTTGGCACCGACATACTCATGGCAGCTTCCGATATTGACCATCCGTTCATGAAGTTGAGGCGTTCTTTCTTGAGTGAATATTTCAGCATTTGAAGGGCCTCCATGAGAATTGGGCTGATTCGGTTTCGCTTCGCAGTGTCCGTGTCCTTTGCTGACGAGAACACACGCTCGCAAGGGACGGACGTTGCCTGGATTGGGAGATAATCCATCGCGATTGAGAACAGTGTTGGGAGTTCCAACCTATTAGCCTGTTGAGGGAGTTAGTTGTAGTACCAAAACCCCATTCAATTATAGGAATCACCTCACCTCCCAGAACCGCAGGATGTTGGTCTCCTCAGACGAGATTGGACCCGAAACATATTTTTGGAATTCAACATCCACACTGGACACATTACGTGTGGACTTTTTTTTGTATACAGAATCTTGGACTTTGAATCGCGTTGGAGCCACAGAAACCACTGGATCGGGTTGGACAGGGGAATCCGTCGTTGTAGCTTCAGACGTTGACGACTTCTGGCTACGGTACTGACGCATCTGCAAGTCGTGAGAAAGATGACTGAGGAGTTGAATTGTGTAGTCTTACGAGCGCCAGAATGATATCTTTGGCACGCCGGATATAGTGACCTTCCCATTCAGCTTGGATCCACGAGAGGCGCATAGCAGGGTTGAGGACTGTTCAATGAAGTCAGAGGTTAGAGCGACAAATCTTGATTCAAAGACTGACACATTGTGACGACATAAGCGTCTGTATCGTCCATTCGAATGTAGTATTTCTTTGCCCACCGCAGGCCGATTTCCGTCCAGGGCCGGAGCATCTCGTGCTGTTCCCCGAGTTTTTCCCATTCTGTCATAAACATCTCAAAACTGGATATCGCACGTGACAAAACCGGCGTGGATTCGGACGACATGCTTGTTGACACGCGTGCGGAACCTGTTGTCACATGAGTGACTGTCCATGGGTTAAATAGACGACTCACGCTCAAGACAGTTTCTAACCCTTCAAGGATGTACCAATCAATTTCCAACAGCTTCCAATCGGAGAAGTCAACCAATTCAGTGTTAAGATACCGATCGAGAGCCTACATTAGATATTTGATTAGTCTCCACTGTAACACCGTCCAGTCGCTGAGATGAACTTACCGGCCGGAGAACTCTTAGACGTCGCAGCATCATAAAAACCGAATCCCACCTCGTCTTCACATCCCTCAGAAGTTGAAGCTCGGGAACTTGGACGATACGATGTTTGCCACTCTGAGTTTTTTCAGAGAACCATTGTCGTTCGTTTCCGTCTTGGATGAACTTACGAAAGCCTTCCCTGCGTTGGTCCGAAGAGCGTAAAAGACGAATAATTCTGCGAGCACTGCCTGAGGGGATTGCGCTTGATACCCGCAACCCATTCCTTAAGGTTAGAATGGTCATCAGTAGCAATCACCCAGCTTCAACTCGTCAATATGGTGATCACCAATATCAATGTCACCACCATCCAATTCATCCTCAGAGTCATCGCAATCTATGTGGTTTGAATCGACGGCAACTTTGAGCTCGGAGAGATACCCCTTTGAAACAGATGTCATCGATGAAATGACGTGAGACGAACAGATGTTAATGATGTGTGCGTAACACCGGACGCGATGTTTAAGGTGATCGAAGTCAGCTGTGGCGAACGCCTCACGTCCGGTGAGCAGAGACTCTAGCTCTTCCATGGCTACAGCGTTGTTCTCGGCGTTGTCGAGCGTAAAGTGGCCGATCTACAAAGAGTAAGGCAAACGTGCGAATAGATATCATATGAAATACATACCTTGAGTGTAACATTAGCTCGATCAAGTAGGTGTAGGATATTCTTCGCTATATTGACGCCTGTGTGTTTCTTCTTGAGGCGATGAAAGCCGATAAGTGCAGCATTAAGTGCGAGGCGTCCACTTGACTCAGTCACTTGAGATCCAGTGTGCGGTCAACGCTAAGTAGGCCTCTAGGTTCGCGTTTGACCAGACGTCTGAAGTGAAACTGATCCGCCCGCAGGATTTCTATGACCGAAGACAGTTGACAAAGCGGAAAGACAAAATGACTATACCCACAGAAAGGTCCGATTTCAACCGTTCGAATGAATTCCGCCATTCACTGATGACTGCTTCCCTCATCTTATCGCGGCGAGGGATGTCGGCGTCAACGAGAGTCTTGCAAAGAACCATACACATCTGTCGAAACTCGGGGCATTCTACAACACGAATCGACTGAAGACTAGTGAGAGTGTGAAAGCACGCGAGATCGTCGGGACTCACCTGATCATCTGCAACTACGAAGCGAACGAGATGCTCCAGGAACGCCTCTGGTGAAAATGATGGGAGCTCGGGGTCGCGTTTGTTGCGAGCATCGTGGGTAGATGGATCGCCCAATTCGCTCGATAGCTTATATGACCACTTGTGCTGTAAAACAGCGCCATCGTACTCCTCAGCGTGTATTTGGCGGAGATGCCGTCGAAGATTCGTGTTTCCGGTATTTGGCCCGTAGATATAATTAGCTACACCATCGGGGAGCGTAGACTTATCGGTGCCATATATCTCGCTGCTTGTTGTAAGAAAACAGAATAGATATTCGAAAGTCCTGTACGTACGAGCATAGCTTGCAGATTTTAGGTGGAGGCGTTTCTCCGTTCGAAGAACGCTTGCCTCTAGTACGACCCATGCCAGTGAAGAAGTGCACAAGATCGAGGGCTACATTTGATTTAACTGGTCTATTGAGGGCGTCAGCTTGTTGGGGACTCGTTCTCTGAGGCTCTAGCTTAGGCGAGGGATTTGGAGGACCAGATATGTCAGATATCTCGTCGTCATCGTCTATCCCCTGCAAGTCGAATTCTTCGGCACTGACGACTGCGTCGAGTTGGGTGGTAGTTGCCTAGATTAACTGGTGAGTCTCTCAAGACTAAAGGTACATAGAGGGCCCAGAAAAATCACCTTTGATCGGGTCTGAGACGAGCCAACGGGACGTGCGCTCGGGCGACGAGAACCACCCTTGGCATTGACTCGTCCCACAGCCACAGGTGCAGCTACTGATGACGGTTCAAGGGGCTGTTTTGTCTTGCATGGAGCCATGGCACGAAGAGAAACCAAAGGATCAGTGAGAACGGGGGATTCAAGAGAAATGGGGAATCAAGAGAACAGGGGATTTGTGACGCCAGTGCATTGCTTGTGGGCCGAGACTTGTGCTACCCACGGGCACTCCACGGAAAATGACCAAAATAACCAAATAGATTACGTCCATGACATTGACATTGAATTGCGGGTCCGTCGGCAAGCATTGGGCGAGCGACTCAAAATCAAAATGTGTGCACTGTGCAAGCGCCGAACCGCTGGGCCTGGGAACGATACTTTGATGGCGTTCTGACGGTCGCTAAACCCAAAGTGAGTGCAAGTGAACAGGATAACTAAGATGAGATGAGGACCTTGGGAAGTAAGATGGGCAGTGAATGGGTGAGCCGCAAGCAGCGAAGGGAGTGCACGTGCACATGCCACGATGTCAGTCTTGTCAACCGTTATCAGGTTAGATCGTGTACGTTCAATTGAGTCGCGTACGTTCATGTGAATCAGATTCATGACTCAGAATACTCGGATCGGATCACATCACACTGGACAGACAGGCAACGCACGCCGCACATACAGTACAAACGTGAGAGATGCAACAGTACCACTGCTATACCACTGCACCACTGCTAACCCTGCCGCTTGCTCGCCGACACCATATAAAAAGCCTACTCTTCGGCCACAGACCTCGACCGCTTGGAACCGGAATGGGTGATGCAAACCATATTTACATGGCAGAATATGCTGAGAGCTGGCCTTGTCACTGGAGGGCCACTCGTTGTCAAGGACCGTCTTGAATTAACTGAGCGTCGGGACTCACCTGATCATCTGCAACTACGAGATGCTCGAGCAGCGTGGGTGGATGCATTGCCAACTTCGCTCGATAGCTTATATGTCCATTTATACTCCAAGACCGCTTTGTCGTACTCCTCAGCGTGTGCTTGGTAGAGATGCCTTCGGAGATTCGTGTTTGCGGTGGTTGGCCCGTAGATATATCTGGCTACACCGGGGAGCATAGACTTATCGAATCCATATTTCTCGCTGTTTGTCATAAGAAAGCAGAATGGATATCAGAAAGTCTGTACATACGAGCATAGCTTGCAGACTTTAGGATGGAGGCAGACCTTGCTTCAAAATTATTGGGCCGCCTTGAGTGGGTTGTTCAATACCAGTGAAGAAGTACAGGAGATCGAGGGTTGCAATCACGTCAACGGGCCCATTGAGGGGGTCAGCTTGTTGGGAACCCGTGTTCTGAGGCTCTAGCTCAGACAAGGGATTTGGAGGACCAGATGTGTCGGATATCTCGTTGTCACCGTCTTTCCCCTGCAAGTCGAATTCTTTGGCATTGGCGACTGCGTCGAGTTGGGTGGTAGTTGCCTTGGATTAACCAGTAAGTCTCAAGACTCAAGGTACGTAGAGAGCCCAGGAAAGTCACCTTTGGTTGAGTCAGAGACGAGCCAACGGGACATGCACTCGAACAACGAGAAGCATCCTTGGCATTGGCTCGTCCCACAGCCACAGGTGCAGCTACTGATGACGGTTCAAGGGGCTGTTCTGTCTTGCACGGAGCCATGGCACGAAGAGAAAACGAAGGATCAGTGAGAACGGGGGATTCAAGAGAAATGGGGAATCGAGAGAACGGGGGATTTATGGCCTAAAATCCCGAAGGCCAGTGTATTGCTTGTGGGCCGAGACTTGCGCTACCCACAGGCACTCCACGGGAAATGACCAAAATGACCAAATAGATTACGTCCATGACATTGACGTTGGATTGCGGGTCTGTCACCAAGCATTGGGCGAACGACTCAAAGTGAAAATGTGGTGTTGTAGACTTGTAATCTTGGCGCTAAATACAGCATTCTTTTTTGGATACTGAGTGAAAGTGAACGGAATAACAAAGACAAGATGAGGACCTTGGGAAGTAAGAAGGGTGAATGGGCGTGCACATGCCACGATGTCAGTCGAGTCACCGTACGTTCAAATTGAGTCGCGTACGTTCAATTGAATCACGCGATTCATGACTCAGAAATACCCAGATCGGATTGGATCGGATCACATCATACTGAACGGCACATTAGGCAGTAACTTACGTACAGAACAAACACGAGAGAAACATAGTAACCACTGCTAACCCTGCCGCCGCTTGCTCCCAGACACCTTATTAAAGGGACCCCCCTCATCCGCTACAGGCCTCGACCGCTTGGATTGTGATTGGGAATAGAAGTGGATCGAAGCATTCGATCGTGCAATACTCTGAAGACTGGCCTTGTCATTGGAGGGCCACTCGGCGTTAAGGGCCTGCTCGAATTGCTTGAGCAGGGTGTCATAATCCTTCAAAAACGTCAACCCTATTTCATAATTCTTGTCTTCTTCCTCTGGATTCTTGCGTAGACTACGACCAGAGAGTATGTAGGGGTTGAGCTTTGTAGGCGGCGCTTGGTCTGATGGCCGTGGACGATATTGGCCGGCGACAGAATCATACAATTCCATCGCAAGCTCGTGAAGGATAGGATTGTCGCGAATTCGAAATCCTTTCTCCCTCAGCGGATTACCTGCTTTCAGCCACGTCGACTTCTCTGTGCTTCCGATGTTAGAATATACCTTTGGGTTCATCACCCCGTTGATGAAAATTGAGCGTGCGCTCTCATCCCAGGTAGTTGGCACCCGTGTCACAACAATCCACATAAGAACCCAGAAAAATGATTCAAGGTCATGACTGAATGTGTGGCGGATCTTGGGGCGTTCGATAAGCTCAGCAGCCATAAACTGCCAGGTTCCCTGGCGGAAAGATATGTCAGGAGTCGGGAATACTGGGTCATGTAATAACTTACAGTGCGTGTTTGCTGGCGTGCGGTACTGCCACTGTGTTCGTCATCTCGGTCGATCACCTTGGAGAGATCCCAATCGATGAGTAATCCGCCCTGAATCTTCGATTCATGCGGGTCATTATGGTCCAATTCATCGTCGCAGGCGATCAAGATATTTCCTGGACTAATGTCTTGATGAAGGATCCCAATGTCATGAGCAGCTTTGTGAGCTACAATGTGAATCAGGTTACATAGACAAACTGCTAAGAAAATAGTCATCTCACCTTTCAGGGCAGCATACATTGCATTTACAAACTCCCGAGTACATTTGAATTCCTCCAACTTCCTCCCTATGGTACCTAGGACAATACGGTAGTGCCGATGAGGAGTTAGTTTATAATTCATGTCGTTGCCGACTTTGTGAGTTTGAGTTTGGTGATAGATGTCGGCGCCAACATCACCAGCCGATAAGCAGGAAGGAATGTTGTCAACTTTTCCCCGATGGAGCAGATCATAGAGCTCCCCTTCTGGTTTGATGTCCTTCAAAAGGACACGCCAAGAGTCCTTGACGAGGACACGACGCCTTTCTTTGACATCCAAGGCGAATAACGACCGAGTCCACCGACCTACGGGGATATCCGGTCGAGGTTCTGGGCTGGAGATGATATATCGGCGCTCTGACGGTCGATCTGAATCATCTGGTATGGTTAGGACTAGAAACGACTCCACGTCTTTCAGTTCAGGGACGATGGCTCTGGCAAGTGCAATTTCTTCCGGGGTGGATGATGAGTGAACCGTTGTCACCGCCGGTGTGGACGAGACGATTAGAGCTCCGTTGTGTCCGTGGTAGTTACTTCCTCCTTTGGCTTGGGCGCGTCGAAGCACGTGCAGCGTCCTCCCTTGTGCACTAGATCGGGGAATACCTCCTGGCAGAAGGCGTACTTGGGTAGAGCGACCGTGTCCCTTGTGGGGCGCTGAGTCATAAGCTAAGTCTTTACAGCGACTTAGTGGACTGAGGAGCAGCGAGTTCCCGCCTTATCAGTGCGTCGATAAGACCCCGCTTTGAATAGGAGGAGAAGAGACTTCTGGTATTCAGACAGGAGACTCAACTTGCCCCTACCTGGCCAAGTTGGTCGTCCTTAAGTATCCTAAGGGGACTACAAACGCGTACAAAGTATTATCAACCAAACACAAGGGGCACAGCAGTCTGAAACAACACAATGCTGGCCATCTGTCCATCCACATCAAAACGAGGCACCACACGCATCAATGACAAGTGATCCGATCAATCCATACAGCACTAGCCCGGTTAAAGAACTTACCCCGGTCCATGAGGCGTACAAGCTAGCCTCGTCCCAGGAGCCGGTTACATCACCTCCCCACTTAGACTAGATGTCCGCATCTAGCCCATGTTCCCCCTGAACTGCGTCGTCCTCCTCCCTCTGAACCCTCGGCCGCGTGTGTCGGGAACTCCCACCGTTCGGAGGTTACTTGCCCTCCGGTCCAGTCGGGCCAGTTCGAGGCGCGTCCTTGACGCCTCTTGAGCCTCTCGCATACCCCATTGCTTGGCTTGGAGATGGTCGATGCGGAGCTTGATGTCAAGGAGCGAAATCTCGAGCTCCCTGAAACGCGTGACCTCGGCTTGGAGGGCCCAATCCCCGTTGTTCCGAACCTCCTGGGTGAGCATGCTGTAGACGCTAGAGCTGCCCTTGAGGAGGGCGAGCAGCCAGGGAGGTAGGGGAAGGATGATGTTGTTAAGGTATTCCAGGGGTAACCCTAGGGTATGATTTGATAAACCCTAACCCGTACCCGCGAACACCGTACCCGAACGGTTAAGGGTACGGGTACACCGTTTTGTTTTACGGGTTCAGGCACGACACCGTTTTCCTTCACGGGTTCAGGCACAAAACCGTGCGCGTGTAAGACACCGCGGGTGAGGTACGAAACCGTACAACACCGCGGGTTTTGTATATGAAATGTACTACGAGTTACAACTACTACAGCTAAGTTCTATCTACCCGTGCTCCTTGCAGAGACAGCCACTACCACATCCTCAAAAACGACAAGACCGCAGCGTGCCCATGAGCCAAAACAGAGAAAAGCGCGAATTGAGGGTGGCGAGAGTTTGTTGCGCGTGAAAGGGAGAAGGTGGCGGCCTTGCGAGAACACGCGTTCGACGGAGGTAGAAGTCGCTAAACATTATATTAGTGATTGAAATGATTATATAGAATTATACTGCACTTACCGGGGATGCTCAAGTAGTCCAAAGCCATGCGATGAAGGTTGGGGTAGACATGTTGATTGTCCACCCACCACTTCAAAGGGTCCTTCACATTCTCGACAGGGTGATTGAGGTATTCCTGGATCTCGCTGGCACGGGGAGCAGAGGTAACAGAAAGGTCGCCGAAAGATGCAAATCCGCCATTGTTCTCGGTCTTCGAGTTTTTTGTGGGCGTCGCATTGGATTCATCGGCCACCTTCTCGTATTCTGCAATGTACTCCTCCCGGACCAGCGACTCGGCTTCTTCGATCCACTCTCCCTTCCACTTCTGGTTGCGGAAGTATTCGAGCTTCATTCCCGGATGTAGGACCATGGCGATACGATATGTAGAGGAGGAGTCAGTAAGCGAGTAGTAGCGGTCCATCTTCTTGCGTGCGAGCTTCATGGCGGCTGCGATGGAGGGGTGGTATACTTTCCCGGTTTGGTAATTAAGGTGGCTTGTTATCCGGTCCATAGCAGGGATGATGGCGGCGACACTAGCAGAGTCTTGGGAGAAGAAGAGCGTCGCGTTCTTGTATTGGAGTAAGACCGCGACGAGGTCCTCGGCAATAGACCACTCCTCCATTTCCAGTTCGAACTTTCGGAGCTTGAGGGACTTGTCGGCTGTCATGGCATCGATGGCAGTGCGATATCTGATTGCAAAGTCGAGCATGTAGTAAGTAGAGTTCCAGCGAGTGACGACGTCGCGTGGGAGGATGCGTGGCTTGAGCTTGAGCTCCTTGCAGTATCTGCGCCATGCAGGGAGGGCGATGGTTGTTGATCGTACGATGGCAAAAGCAAGGTGGCGAAGCTTTGTTACCACTTTACGGACAGCAGCTGTGTCCGCCATAACCTCCTCGCGTGCATCTGGATCCAATTCGTCCAACTCGTCGACACCATCGTCGAGGTTATCTGTGCTGTCTAGGTCCAGAAGGTCTTCATCTTCGTCCTCGTTTTCGTCTTCATCTTCATCTTCATCTTCACCATCTTCGCTGTCGTCGCCATTGATGTCCAAGTCGAGGGGATCAATATCATTGTCGTCACGTTCGGTTGCCTTGCCTAGCCCAGCATTGAAAGGACACAAAAGGGTTTTCGCAGAGAGCTGCAAGGTGTGGTTGAAGCAACGAACGCGATGCTCCATCACAAACGAGTTGTCCATATTCGCGAGCGCTTCCCCCTGCGTGTTGTTCGACGTTGCGTTGTCAGCATTCACAGCAAGGACCTGTAGAAACAATTAGCTTGAGAGCATAACACGAGACTACAAACTTACCCGATGTTGAAGCCCAAACGTCTTGAGCATCTTCTGAAATGCCCGAGCCAATGCCACGCCGGTGTGAGATTCAGGAACCTCGATGATATCCAATAAAAAGGCCAACATGGCCCCATTGTACTCAAAGTGCACAGTCCAAGCAACGAACGCATGGTGATTGGTTGACGTCCATGCATCGGTCGCAAAATGGACACGCCCTGGGTGATCATTTAGGAGCTTGATGATACGTTCGCGGCACTTCACATAGGCCGCGAGAATGTCACGACGAACGGTGTTCGGAGATGGAACCTTGAGGTGGGGGTGTCCTGTTGTGAGAAGATTGACAAGCTCGGGATCGGAGACAATAGTTGCTGGGCGATTGCTTTCGGCAACCCATTTTGCAATGTGGGCACTGATGTATATGAGTCAAAGAAAGGTATGTATAGCGCATGTACTCACCGGAACTCAGGGCCTGAGTGTGCACGATGAGAATACACAACGGGTTTTTGCCCTTGACTGGCGAAGGCACTGAAAATGTTACCGCTTCGCTGGCTACCAGACACCCCGCCTACAGCCTCGTTGACCGTATCCTCGCCAAAGCAGCGAACTGCATGGTGCCGAAGGTTGGCAGTCGAAGACTTGTCACCTTTGTCTTGATAGCGCCGAACGCCTCGTGCCTCGGTTTTGCATTTCTTTGAGGAGCAGGTGAAGAAGTGGGCGACACGGCCATGGTGTACCTCAATCGTTACTTTAGGTTTGAAGAAAGAATATATAGGAGACCTCCAAGTTTCCTTAACCGCCGCTAAAATTGAAATGAGTAAGACAGCAAGGAAAAAATAGTAAGTAAACGCACCAAGTTCCTTCTCAAGGTCATCTAGCTCCTCGTCGGATCCAACTGCGATAACCTCCAGCAATCCATTGGTCTTGATGCTGGCTTGATCGTCGGTAGTTGGGTCCTCTACATCACTGATGACTGGAGATGAAACATTGGACAGCGCATGTTTAGCCCGCTTAAGAGGCCGAACGATTGCACCGGTGCCTTTCTTGATACGCTTGATGCCTTGCCCGATTGCCTTTGCACTTGATGTGGCTGCACTGGATATAGAGGAAGTGCGGGAGTGGAGTGATGAACGCGACGACTTCGCAGAAGACTTCGTTGAATTGTTAGGCATCCGCGGACCGTGGGATTATAAAAAAAAAAATGCTCACCTTTAAGTGGGTGAGCCAGATCTCGATGAATTGCTCCTTTTCACTAGCCTCGATGAGACCTGACGAAGCCATTGGCGGCCTGAGGCCTGAGAGGTTAGGGCGTGCCTCGTTCTCTTTGCGACGCACGATCGGAGCGGAAGCAAAGATCAGCCACAAGCCACAAGCCACAAGTGAAAACTGTATAGTTTTCCCACGATATTATGTGAGGTCACCAAGCCTTTCTTTGGCAAAAGTCGTGTATAAGACATGTATATAATGGTATAGCTGATTCAGTATTCTAATGAGCGTCGAATTCTGCAACACATCCCCAGTTCCCACTGCATAAGGGTCCTATTCCATCAATGAGCCTGTCAGAGCAGCCGAGGCACTGGTTGTAGAGGAGGCGAGTGAGGGGAAGTCGGTGAACAGGCATTCATGCCGCGAGGAAAGCAACAGAAAACACAACACTAAGGATGCTCGTGAGTTGTGAAAAGTGGGATCGTAACAGATCGTGTACCATTGGATCCGAATGCCTTGGTAGGATTAGCTGTCGATGCTGCCCGCATGGGAAGCACCCGAGCCTGTCGGAGCAGCTGAGGCACCAGTTGTAGAGGAGGCGAGTGAGGCGAAGTCGGTGAAAATCTGCGTGCTCTGGTATGTTTGACAGTTCGAGCTGGAGGGTATACGGGGCATATAGGGAAGCGACCCAATGGAAACAGTTTCGGCAGGTTGAGAGTAAGAGAGTGTTTGCCCGCCTGAAGTGTATACTCCAGGAATATCCATGAGGCCACTATCGCATACTTCGAATGTACCGTTTTGTGCGGCGTTGGACATGTTGTAAGGAAGACCAATGCGATCAAGAGTATGTTGACAATACCCTACAGGATTTGTGCCGTTGGGGTTACAGATCTTCATTCCGACAATGCCCCCGCCTACGAATTTGGTCCAATTGAAGGTATTCACTGGTGTGCAGTACTTGAAGGCCGGTAAAAGTGTCGGCGATGGGAGGGGTACAGATGCAAAAATCAGAAATGTTATTGACGAGTGTGGTAGCCGGATTGTGTCCCGCGGAGAATTTGATTGGGATAAACTTGTTGGGGTAAGGCAGTGTACGGAAAGAAGTTCGAGACCAAGAGATTTGAGGTATAGAGAAAACCGTGTACCCGCGCAAACGGGTACGGTATTTCACGGGTACGATAAACCCAAACCCGTACCCGTACCCGGGAATACCCGTGACCCGATACTCACGGTGTTACCCATACCCCTGTCACACCTTAACCCCTCCGGTGCGTCCTCTCTTGGCTGGGCGCGAGCCAGTGCCTCTTCGAAGCGGATCTTCTGTGTCGCCATCTGCTCGCACCAGTTGTCGGACTCGGCACGGTAGTCGGCCTCTCTTTTACGGATGGTGGCCAGGAGCCCCTGGGCGATGTGCATGAGGGCATTGGGGTCATTTGGTTCAAGTTGGAGGCCGATGGCGGCAGTAGACGGCGAGAGGGGTGGTGCCATCGGGGGCGGCGTCCCTTTGGGCGAGCAGACGGAGGGGCTGTTGGAGGCGTCGGACATAACTCACCCGTGGAATACGCAGTACTGGTCGGGGCAGAAGCTGGAATGTAAGAGGACGTGGCTTTGGGGAAGTTTGTTGACGTAGAGGTAGATGAAGTGGCGATAGGGCTGTCCGGGGGCGAATTCGGAGTAGGCGGGCTTTTTGTTTCTGGTGACGGTGCAGTGGAGGCGTTTGATGAGGGGTCGCTTGGGTAGACGTGGGACGATGTGGAACTGTAGATGTAAGAGTAAGACTTGCTGGAGCGGCCGGGAGTCTTCTTTGTCGGTGCGGATGTACTCAAGAAGAGGTTGGTTGATTGGTCGGGGAGCCAGGGTGGAGAGGATGGTGGTCTTAGCGTTCCTTGTCGTCCTTTTATCTTTTCGGTCGGGCGCTTTCAGTGATACTCCTTGATCAGGTCGTCCGCGTGGACCTGGTCAGCAGGTTCCCATGTGTTGTCGTGATCGGGGTATCCCTTCCATTTGATCAGATATTGGAGGCGCTTGGTGCACCCATATTGCCGGTGACCTTCGATACGTTCTACCTCGAATTCTTCTTCCCCATTGATAAGGTCTGGTGATGGTCGGGAGAAGTTAGGTCCGTGGGCGGCCGTCTCATGATAGGGCGATAACAGGGATGCATGGAACACGTCGTGGATGTTCCAAGAGATGGGGAGCTTCAGTTTGTACGCCACTGGTGAGACTTCTTTGATGACCCTGAAGGGTCCATATCGTTTTGGGGCCAGCTTGGTCTTCTGATGCCGGACTTTCAGGTGGGTCACCTCGAGCCAGACTTCTTCTCCGATTTTGTATTGTGACGGGATCACTGATTTCCCTTTTGCGGCCCTGTTGATGGCATCAATGGCCTGGGTCCGTCTTTCGTTCATGACGGAGATTCGGTCTTCAGCGGCCTCATTCTTCGACGGGGGTGTTTCCACTGGGAACAGTTCTGGTTCATACCCTAGAAGGATTTGATTGGGCGATAGGCCAGTTGTTTCATTTCTCTGGTTGTTGTGTACCACCGACGCTATTGTTAGCCAGTGGGTCCAGTCTTCGGGGGCCGATGAAGTCACGAGTCGGAGGTATTGTTCTACCCACTGGTTCTTCCTTTCCGAAATTCCATCGGTCTGTGGGTGGAAGGCCGTTGATAGGTTCTGTTGGGTAGTTAGTTTTTTTGCGAGTTCTCGGCCAAAGTGGGAGGTGAAGCGTGGGTCTCTATCGCTGATGACTTTAGTGGGGAGTCCGAACCATCTGTAGACGTTATCCAGGTATAGTTGAGCTATCCCTAGCCCCGTTATCGTTGTGGAACATGGAAGGAAGATGGCCGCTCGCGAGCATCCGTGGTCAACGATGGTGAGGATGGCGTCCTTCCCTTTGTGCATCGGGAGCCCCGTAATGAGGTCCATTGCTACCTGTTGAAAGGGGAGGGTCCGTTCGTCAGTTGTTATGCGGAACAAGGGAATCTTTTTCTTGTGAGTTATGATTTTATTTTGTTGGCAGGTTGCGCATCCTTTGACGTAGTTGGCGATCCATTGGTTCATTCCTGGCCATCGTGGTCCTTGCCTCGCTCGTCTTATTGTTTCGTCTCTTCCTGGGTGTCCTGCAATAGCGTGGTCGTGAGCGAGGATCATGGCCATCCTCTTTCTTTCCTCGGGGAATGCTGTGGTTTCCAAGTTTGACCGATTAATGAATTTCGATGGTGGGAGCACAGTGATTCCTTGGTTGTCGTCCTTTCCCTGATCTATGCCTGGTGGTCGTGACAGCGCATCGGCTGGGACGTTGTCCTTTCCTGGTACGTGTTGTATTTCGTAGTCGTACTCTTGGAGGTCTGCGTGCCAGCAGTGCCGTTCGTCTGTTCAGGTTTCGAGGTGATTTCCAGTACTGGAGGTTGGCGTGGTCGGTCAGGATGGTGAACGGTTCTTTTGTCCAGCCCAAGTATGGTCGCCAATGTGCGAGGGATTTTATCACGGCTAGCAGCTCCCTCTCGTAGATGTCGTAGTTTCGTTCCGCTGGAATGAACGTTGCGGAGTAGTAGGCGACTGGGTGCGTGACTGGTTTCGTGCGTTTGGCTAAAGTTGGTGAGGTTTCTCCCCTTTGCGAGAGTACGGCGCCCACGCCGTATGCGGAGGCGTCTGTTTGAAGGTAGAATCGTTTGTTAAAGTCAGGTTGTGTGAGTACCGGGCTGCAACACATCCTGGATTTAAGTTCCTCGAACGCTCGGTGCTGGCTTTCCCCCCAGTGCCAATCAGTGGTTTTCTTTGTGAGGTCTAATAATGGGCGGGCGATTTTTGAATAGTTCGGGACGAAGTATCGGTAATAGCCAGTGAAGCCTAAGAATTGTCGTACTTCGGTCGGGGTGCGGGGGATCGTCCAGTCCGCAACCCCTTTGAGTTTCGTGGGGTCCATGCGTATTTTGTTCTTTCCGACGATCACCCCTAGGTAGTCGATCTCGTCTTTTGCGAAGTCGCATTTTTCGGGTTTCAGGTATAGGTCGTTTTCCTCGAGTTTGTCGAGGACGAGGTGGGTGTAGTCCGTGTGTCTCTGTCGATGCTGTTTTTCGGTTTCACCTTCCCTTGGTTTAGTGTGGATGGCGATGTCGTCCATGTATACCGATAGCCATCCCTGTGCGACTTCTCTTCAGGAAGATGGTGTTCATCATCATCTGAAAGGTGGCTGGTGAGTTGGTGAGGCCGAAGAACATGACGGTTGGTTCGAACAGCCCTTCACTAGTGAGGAAGGCTGCTTTCCACTCGTCCCCCTCCTTGATGCGGATGTTGTTGTACCCCCATCTTACGTCGAACTTGGTGAATAGGGTGCATCCACTAAGGCGATCGATGGTCTGGGGAATCAGGGGGGAGACATTTCTGTTTTTCACGGTCCATTTGTTGATCGGGCGGTAGTCCTGTACCGGGCGTAGTTTCTTGTCTTTCTTTTTGACGAAGAATAAGTTGGCGGCATAGGGGCTCCACGATTCTCGTATGGTTCCCCTTTTCAGGTGTTCGGCCACAAACCTGTGCATTTCTTCTCGTTCGGCTTGGTTGAGGGGGAGGAGTCTTGCGGGGAGTGTCGCAGGGGCGTTGGGCAGTAGTTCGATGGCGTGGTCCCATACAGTGTGTTTGGGCAGTCGTTGCGACTGTTCTTCGCTGAACACCTTTTTGTGTTGTTTGTATTCGGCTGGAATGGCGTGCGGTGGGTTTTCGTTTGGTTGGGCAGGGTGTACCGTGACGCGTCCAATGTAGTATCGGTCCTGGTCAGGTTTTCGGGGGGTGTTTCGGTTTCTTGGTACGAAGACTGCCTTTTTGGCGTTGTGGGCTCGTAGGATGATCGGTAGTTGGGTATGGTCGATCCAGCCCTTCCTCCAATCTATCTTTGGTTGGGCTGCGGCGAACCATGAGTATCCTAGGATCGCCTTGTGGTCGCCTAGGTCGGAGAGGAAAAACCTTAGCTGGGTTCGCGTCGATCCGGTTTGTACTTGTAAGTCGGTGTAGAATTTAACTTCGCCATTTCGGTTTTCCGTTCCGTCGACGTTGAACAACTTCCGTGGCCTCGCTAGTTGTTTGATCGGCACTCTCAGCCATCTAGCGTAGGTGAGGTTCATAAAATTTTCTGTCGCCCCGGAGTCGACTAGGGCGATCGTCTCGGCTCTTTTCACGATTGAATGGATGTAGCATCGGACTGTCATTGATTTTCGTGCTGATATATACATCGCTATTGCTATTGCTTCCCTGCTTAATCAGTGCCGACCTGATTAAGCTGTGGGAAAATCCTGTGGGCTCTCTTCTCCTACTTCCTTTGCCAGCTGTTGTTTCTCGTCAAAGGTCATCGCGTTGATTTCTGCCTTGAGGAAGGCGACCCTGTCCACCTCGGGGCTGTTCCCTTCATAGACGGTTTCTTCGCTTGGGTCGAAGTCGATGAGGTTTGCCCTCGCCTTTCCTTTACTTGGGCAGGCTCTGGCGAAATGTCCTATTTCTCCGCAGTTAAAACAAGCGTTGCTGGTGTTCCTGGGAGGGAAGTTGGCAACGTTGGCCCTGGAGCGCCAGTTGTTTCGTCCTCGTGCTTGCGATTGCCCTCCTCTCTGTTGGTAGGAGTTGGGTGCCCTCGACCTACTGAGGTCCATTGGTACGGCTTGGTTGTTCATCCATCTCGGGGCATTTGATGAGTGGTACGGTTGCCGGTATGGTTGTGGGTTTGCTGGTTTTTGGAAGAAGGGGCGTTGTTGTCCCCTGTTTTGTTGGAAGGGGAAGTTTGCCCTGTTGTCTGCTTTGGCTGGGTCGTGTCGTATTGCGAGTAGGTCGCGGATGGTTCTCTGGGCGATGGTGCTTTCGATGGCTCTTTGTTTTATGGCTTCGTATCCCCTTACTGGTGGGCTGGCCATGACGTCCGTCATTGTTTTTGGGGTAAGACCGAGCAAGAAGAGTCGGGTCGTTGCGTTGTCTCCTGCGGTGTAGCCAGCCCTGCGGGCTAGCTCTTCGAACTTTGATATGTATAGGTCTATCTCGCCTGGTTTCATGGCCAGGTTTTGCAGAGCGGTGCGGGCTCGATCTTCTTTGGCTGAATCAAGGTATTGAGCCACGAATTCCGTCAGGAATTGTTCCCATAACAGGGGAATGTTATCGGCGACGGGGTCTAGCGCGTCGAGCATAGCTCCTATATCTCTGGTCCACCCCGTGACGTCTTCTCCTTTCATGTGGGTGAGGGTGAAGGCGATCTTTTTCATGGGGGAGTTGAAGCCGCTTACATCTGCGTTGAGGCGCAGGTATCCTTTTACTTCTTCGATGAAGTCGTCGGCCTTAGTTCTGTCGCCGTCGAACGTCTCCGGGAGTTTGCCCATTGCTCGTACATCTTGTGCCACGGCCACTGGTTGGAGTGGGTTCGGTCCCGCTCCTCCACCGCCTCCTCCTCCACCTCCTCCTCCGCCGCCTCCTCCACCGCCTCCTCCACCGCCTCCTCCACCGCCTCCTCCACCGCCGCCTCCTCCGCCGCCACCTCCTGCTGGAGGGGCGCGTTGGAGGGCTTTCTGAAGGCTTTGGTGACATTGGCTTGGGCGGCGGTTGTTGCAGTGGTGGTAGCTTGGGTGGTGGTTTGGGTAGCCATTGCGGTTGTCGTTTGGGTTTGTTTTAGGGTGGTTTGCGCGGTTCGGGGTTTCTGCTTTGTTGCCACTACTTGTGCGAAGGATGTGCTTCCTTGGATCGGGCTTCGACGGATCTGCTCGTCTATTTGGTTATCCTCTTCGTCTGAGGAGTCCCTGCTTGGTTTCTCTCTGGCCGGCTCTTTTTCTTTGGTCGGTTCTTCTACTACAATGCTCGGGGTGGTTGCGTCGCTGGTTTCGATGCTGATGTCAAAGTTGTGTATGCTGGGTTCGGGTCCTCCGAGTATGAAGTCTTTCCTGATTGCTCCTGGTAGGATGCGGTGCCACACTCCGTTGTGTAGGGTCACTGGTCCAGCGTCTTTGATTTGCAGGTCGTTGCTTCTGCAGAACAGTTGAATGGCTTTTCCTTTCTTGTTGGCCGGGTCGTTCGTTTCGAGTCTTCTGATTCTCGAGTTAGGCCTTGTGACGAGTAGTTGTTCTTTCGTCAGGTGTTCTGGGTGGTCGAGGTCTATACTGCCTTTGCTGCTGCTAGCCGTAGTTTTAACAAAGTTGAGTCTAATGTCACCGCCGGTGTGGACGAGACGATTAGAGCTCCGTTGTGTCCGTGGTAGTTACTTCCTCCTTCGGCTTGGGCACGTCGAAGCACGTGCAGCGTCCTCCCTTGTGCACTAGATTGGGGAATACCTCCTGGCAGAAGGCGTACTTGGGTAGAGCGACCGTGTCCCTTGTGGGGCGCTGAGTCATAAGCTAAGTCTTTACAGCGACTTAGTGGACTGAGGAGCAGCGAGTTCCCGCCTTATCAGTGCGTCGATAAGACCCCGCTTTGAATAGGAGGAGAAGAGACTTCTGGTATTCAGACAGGAGACTCAACTTGCCCCTACCTGGCCAAGTTGGTCGTCCTTAAGTATCCTAAGGGGACTACAAACGCGTACAAAGTATTATCAACCAAACACGAGGGGCACAGCAGTCTGAAACAACACGATGCTGGCCATCTGTCCATCCACATCAAAACGAGGCACCACACGCATCAATGACAAGTGATCCGATCAATCCATACAGCACTAGCCCGATTAAAGAACTTACCCCGGTCCACGAGGCGTACAAGCTAGCCTCGTCCCAGGAGCCGGTTACAACCGTAGAATCATGGCCGCGAACTTCGGAATCTGCGATACCATAGCGGACGAGAAAGTCGAAAAGGTGTGGTTGCGAATTGTAATATATCGGTTCGGTGACGACTGCACCACTACGGTCCCATCGAATGAGTCTTGCATAGTCTTTCATAATGAGAACCGAGAATGTATGTGTGCGGTACTGAGCGCTCATTATCGCCGTGGCATACGCCGTGATCTGGCCTAGATTTGATCGTGAACCAGATGTCAGGTGTAGGAAGGAGTTTAAGTCGTCGCCGCTGTTGGAAGTGTGGTCCCTGGGGTTAGACGGAACTTTGAGGACAAATGGGTCCGCCTCCGATTTCATCTCGATGACAAAATCCACGCGAGAGAGGTCGAGATCATCTTTTGTCCTTTTCCCATGCATATATACCGAGCAGTCGGGCTTCAGTTTGAGATGGAATTTGCCACGCGGTGCTTTGTCTGAGGAACGGGATGTGTTGACTATGATTAAACTTGGGACATGCGGAGAAATGGCTTCAATCTAAAAGGGTAGGATTAGTCACAGAACAAGTGCGGTGGGCGACGTGGGTCAGAACTCACAAATTTATCATACGATGCACTCTCCGTTTGTGAGAGCGATTTAATGAAATCGTCGAACAATCCCGTGGGGAATTGGGGAACAGAGGAGGGATCCGAGGGAGGGGGTAGGAAACGATTCAAAAAGGCTTCCGCGCTTATCGGTCCAACGAAAAAAGGGCTCATTTCAGTTGCAAGACGGGAAAAAATTGAAGTTCTATCTTCATATCTGTCGATATACCTGTCAGTGGTGGTGCTCCGTGTGTGAACAGGAGTCCCAGGTGGTAGAGAAGCGTTTGAGGGGGGGGGGTGCTCATAATGGCAACGGGTGACGTGGAGCCGGCTTGCGCCGGCTTTCAATGGCTTGCGCCGATTTTCCCAAGTCGACTAAAAAGGTCAGCTCGGTGACATGCGGCGCGGCTCGGCTAGCATTTTAGCCGACTCAGGCACCGGCTTTAGCCGAGCTTTAGCTGGAGCTGCCGAAACACTACTCTGGACTTGCTCAACAAGTATGCATTCATGGATTGTGAAGAAGGTACTTCCGTCACTCTTGGTTTTGGTCTACTCCTGCGCGAGTGTGAGAGAGCAAAGGAGGTGGAGGGTGACGATGAAAATTACCCAGAATTCCTTCAGCAGTCTCTCCTTGGTGATAAAAGGGCCAGGCTAATTGTTAAGGCCATCGGGAAGGTGATTGGCAGGTTACCATCACCAGACACTGAGGAGGAGAGGCCAAAGGAGAAGGAGTTGGATGGTGGTGCCAAGGCCCAGAAGGGGAAGGCCAGAGCTGGTCAGAAGAAGCTGGCAGCAACCCCTTCCTTGGCCCCATCTACTAGTAAGCCATCTGGCACCCAAAAGGATGACAAAAGCCCTGCCGGAACTGCCCGAAGCCAGCGACAGAGAAAGCCTAGCAAGAAACTTCGTGATTCTAACTAGGAATGTTGCTCCCTTCTCCCCTGGTAGTAGCAACTATGTACTTGTATATAGCCATGCTATCAGACACTTACAATTTAGTTTCCTACTTGGGCCACCACTCACATTTCTCACCCATTTGTGTGTCTTCCTTCTCTCAGGCTGAGAGTCTCAGCCCACTGCACCTTGGTCAGCCAGAACCAGCAATAATATATAGCATCCCAGATCTGATACCAGCTGATTGCATCATATTTACCATGGTCTGCCAGTACCAGGAGTGCATAAGGTATAGTATCACACATGTGGTACCGGCCGAGCATGCCACATCTGCCATGGTCGGCTGGTACCAGGAGTGCATAGGGTATAGTGTCACACATGTGGTACCGGCCGAGCATGGTAGATGTGGCGTGGTCAGCCGGTACCAGGAGTGCATAAGGCATAGTGTCCCACATGTGGTACCGGCCGAGCATGCCACATCTACCATGATTGGCCGGTACCAGGAGTGCATAAGGCATAGTGTCCCACATGTGGTACCAGCCGAGCATGCCAAGTCTACCATGGTCGGCCGGTACCAGGGGTGCATAAGGCATAGTGTCACACTCCTGGTACCAGCTGAGCATGCCACATCTAACATGGTCGGCCGATACCGGGAGTGCATAAGGCATAGTGTCCCACATGTGGTACCGGCCGAGGACACCACATCTACCATGGTCTGCTGGTACCAGGAGTGCATAAGGCATAGTGTCATGCATGTGGTACTGGCCAAGGGTGCCATATTTACCATGGTCGGCCAGTACCATATCCACGTAGTATATGTGATCACACATTTGGTACCAGCTGATTACACCAAACCCTCATCAGGAAAACGTCAAATTACTTATTTTGTCTTAACCCCATCTTAACTTGTCTTAAGTGGCAAATTAAGTAAATTTAAGTAAAATTTGATTAAGATGGTCATTACTTAATTTCAGTAGAGTCAATTTCTGAAACCTCACTTAATGCACTTAAATTAAGTATATTAAGACACTAAGTCACTTTCAGGGAATTAAGATTTTTGTGAAAATAATATATTTCAACATCTAACTAGGTAAACAAATAAGGTAACTAAGCACCTAAGGATGTTTAAGGCACAAAATGGGACATCAAATGCTGCAAACCGTTCGTATACCCGTACCCAGCCACTGTACCTGACCATTAAAGACATAAAAATGTCTGCATGGTGCAGGACCAGTTTGAGGGTGGGCAAGGCAACTTGTTCCCAATCGCGAGTTTGCACAAATGTATTCAGGGCGGGCATCACTCCACTCAGAGGCAGAGAGGTGCAACTCGCAGTGCTCTTGACAAGATCAGGTGTATACATGCGGACACTCCACAATCCCCTTTACGGCGCGTGCCCAGTCGCGGTGCGTCTTAACAGACATGAGAATAGACTCAGTCCCGCCAGATGTTGTCGCACCTGCGCCAGTGGGGTTGTTGTACATGCGTAGGCAGATCACTACGATCTCTGCTTCCATTTTCCTAATCGCAGGAAAGACGTCTGGATGCAAGGGGTTGGAAACACAGTACCGCTGAAATGCAGCGATGAGAACTTTTTCCATGTCGTCACCACCATCTACAAAGCACCCTGTTCAACAAGAAAGGCTGAGAGTAAGAAGATAATGCGCACGGTACACTGCGCCGGATAATTTGCCCTCCCTGTAATCTGTGTGCGAGGGTGCCTCCTGGTCCATTTGCTTCATCGAGTCGAGGATCCATTCCAGGGTAGAACCTCTCTTCGGAAGGGTGAGGTGGCGTACCACATCCTTGCCTTGTGGTAGAAGTTTCCGATCGATCTCAGTTCTCGCAGCCTCCATTTCCACCTCCACTCTCTTGCGCACAGAGGACAGCTTGATAATAAGCCGAAAGGCTCTCTAAGGCAAAGGAGAAGGTCTCAATTGAGGAGAAGGTGTAAGGGGAAGAGAAATGGGGAGAACCTGAGCAATGAACACGTAAAGCTCCCTCAATGACCGAAAAACCCCCCATGCGTAGACGTGTCGCCAGAGTGGAATTCATGCCTTGTGGTGACCACAGGCCTCGTTGATTCTTGCCAGCCTGTGCGACTGTGGACCTTGATCGTCTCGTTGAGCGTCGTCACTACGCTAAGTGGCCGGACCCCCTTGGCAAGGGGAGAAAGTTTGATGGCCGCAGTGAGGTCATCACCGGCGGCCCAGGCTTTATGTGGGACCATGATAGAGTACATTATCTTTTCCGGCCATGTGTTCTCAATTTCGAGCGACTGCTGGTATTCGACAGCTTCTGGGACAAAGGATCGCAGCAACGTGACCACTTTTTGCGTTTGTAGATTGTGGGCAAAGCTGGGGCACGTTGCGGTGGCACGAAGCTTGTATGTGACGGAAGCGCCTCCATACGCATTCGTGTAGAGCGTAGATGGGAGAGAACCGCCGAGGTTTAACTGGAAGGGAAAGAGATGACGACCGGCTTTCAATGTGTGGCTTGACGCGTATGGAGGAAGATAGGACAGAGCGCGTGGGTAGGAAATCACCTTCGAGCAACGAATGCGATAGCTCTTCCTCGTCGGAAGGAGATGAAGCACCCGAGGCAAGGACAAGGTAGCGTGCCGAGTTGGCCTCGTGGTCGCGTAGATTGAGCTCATAGTTGTCATAGGCCCATAGTGACGAGGAGAACGAAGGCGAGCGGGGCGATGTATGTTATAAGGAAACCTACTGAGGATGTAGGAAAGGGGGGATAAGGATGTCAGATCGACTCAAAGCGACAATATTACAGAGAGAACAAGAGCACACCAGTTCTGAAGGCAGGAGCGAATTGGAATAGGGCGACGAGGAGGAAATAGAGGTGGAAGAAAAACTTGAACTGCTCGTAAATGACAATGGGACCTGTGATGGTTATTGTCAGCAAGGCGTGCGCTGACCGAAAAGGTTGGGCACTCCGACGACACGTTGATGCATTCTTTGGTCGTGTTACCATGCGGTGGGATGTGTCATTGTCAGCCATGTTTGCCAGTGGTGGGGGTGGATGTGCTGGGTATATGTAACCGGCTCCTGGGACGAGGCTAGCTTGTACGCCTCGTGGACCGGGGTAAGTTCCTGAACCGGGCTAGTACTGTATGGATTGATCGGATCACTTGTCATTGATGCGTGTAGTGCCTCGTTTTGATGTGGATGGACAGCAGGCCAGCATCGTGTTGTTTCAGATGGCTGTGCCCCTCGTGTTTGGTTTCTAATACTTTGTACGCGTTTGTAGCTTTTCTTGTGTACTTAAGGACGACCGACTTGGCCAGGTAGCGGCAAGTTGAGTCTCCTGTCTAAATAACAGAAGTCTCCTCCTTCTACTCAAAGCGGGGTCTTATCAACGTACTGATAAGGCGGGAACCCTCTGCTCTATAGTCTCCTAAGTCGCTGCAAGGACTTAGCTTATGACCCAGCGTCCCACCAAAGACACGGTCACTCTACCCAAATACACCTTCTGTCAGGAGGTGTTCCCCGACTTAGTACACAAGGGAGGACGTTGTACGTGTTACGACACGCCGAAGCCTAAGACAGAGGCAGCTACTACGGACACGACCGAGCTCTAATCGTCTCCTCCGTACCGGCGGTGACATTAGACTCAACTTTCTTAAAACTACGGCTAGCAGCAGCAAAGACGGCGCAGACACCAACCACCCAAAATACCTAACAAAGGAACAACTGATCGTTACAAGGCCTAACTCAAGGATCAGAATACTCGAAGCACACGAGTCAGCCAACAAGAAAGGGAAACCCATCCAACTGTTCTGTAGGAACAGCAACCTAGAAATCAAAGACGCTGGACCAGTAACCATACACAACGGAGTGTGGCACCGCATCCTACCAGGAGCAAACAGGAAAGAATTCGTACTCGGACAACCTGAACCTAGTATACATAACTTCGATATCAGCATCGAAGCCAGCGACGCAACCACCCCGAGCATAGTGGTAGAAGAACCGGTCAAAGAGAAAGAACCGACCAGAGAAAAACCAAGCAGAGACTCCTCAGACGACGAGGACCACCAGATAGACGAGCAAATCCGCCGAAGCCCGATCCAACGGGGCACGACCTTCGCACAAGCAGTAGCGACAAAGCAAAAACCACAAACTACCGGAACTACCCTCACCCAACCCCAAAAGACGACCACAATGGCAACCCAAACCACCACCCAAACCACCACCACCGCAACGACCGCTGCCCAAGCCAACGTCACCAAAGCCTTCCAAAAAGCCCTCCAACGCGCCCCTCCATCAGGAGGCGGCGGCGGAGGTGGAGGCGGAGGAGGCGGAGGAGGCGGAGGCGGCGGAGGAGGAGGTGGAGGCGGAGGCGGTGGAGGAGCGGGACCAAACCCACTCCAACCGGTGGCCGTGGCACAAGATGTGCGAGCCATGGGCAAACTCCCGGAAACGTTCGACGGCGATAGAACCAAAGCCGACGACTTCATCGAGGAAGTGAAGGGATACCTACGCCTCAACGCGGACGTAAGCGGCTTCAACTCCCCCATGAAAAAGATCGCCTTCACCCTCACCCACATGAAAGGAGAAGACGTCACGGGATGGACTAGAGACATAGGAGCCATGCTCGACGCACTAGACCCCATCGCCGACAATATCCCCATGCTTTGGGACCAGTTCTTAACAGAATTCGCCGCCCAATACCTCGATTCGGCCAAGGAAGACCGAGCCCGCACTGCCCTACAAAATCTAGCTATGAAGCCAGGCGAGATAGACCTATACATATCAAAGTTCGAAGAGCTGGCCCGAAGAGCCGGCTATACCGCGGGAGACAACGCAACAACCCGACTCTTCCTACTCGGTCTCACCCCAAAAACAATGACAGACGTCATGGCCAGCCCACCAGTGAGGGGATACGAGGCCATAAAACAAAGAGCCATCGAAAGTACCATCGCCCAGAGAACCATCCGCGACCTACTCGCGATACGGCATGATCCAAAGGTGAACGACAGAGTAAACTTCCCCTTCCAACAAAACAGGGGACAACGACGATCCTTCTTCCAAAAACCAGCAAACCCACAACCATACCGACAACCGTACCACTCGTCGAACGCCCCGAGATGGATGAACAACCAAGCCGTACCGATGGACCTCAGCAGGTCGAGGGCGCCCAACTTCTATCAACAGAGAGGAGGGCAACCGCAAGCCCGAGGACGAAACAACTGGCGCTCCAGGGCTAATGTCGCCAACTTTCCTCCCAGGAATAGCGGCAACGCCTGCTTCAACTGCGGAGAAATAGGACACTTCGCCCGAGCCTGCCCAAGCAAGGGAAAGGCAAGAGCGAACCTCATCGACTTCGACCCAAGCGAAGAGACCGTCTACGAAGGGAACAACCCCGAGGTGGACAGGGTCGCCTTCCTCAAAGCCGAGATCAACGCGATGACCTTCGACGAAAAACAACAGCTGGCGAAAGAAGTAGGAGAAGAGAGCCCGCAGGATTTTCCCACAGCTTAATCAGATCGGCACTGATTAAGCAAGGAAGCGATAGCAATAGCGATGTATATATATCAGCACGAAAATCAATGACAGTCCGATGCTACATCCATTCAATTGCGAAAAGAGCCGAAACGATCGCCCTAGTTGACTCAGGGGCGACGGAAAACTTCATGAACCTCACCTACGCCAGATGGCTGAGGTTACCAATCAAACAACTAGCAAGACCACGAAAGCTATTCAACGTCGACGGGACGGAAAACCGAAACGGCGAGGTCAAGTTCTACACTGACCTGCAAGTGCAAACTGGATCGACGCGAACCCCGCTGAGATTCTTTCTCTCGGACCTAGGAGACCATAAGGCAATCCTAGGGTACTCATGGTTCGCAGCAGCCCAACCCAAAATAGACTGGAAGAAAGGTTGGATCGACCACTCCCAACTACCGATCATCCTACGAGCCCATAACGCCAAAAAGGCAGTCTTCGTACCAAGAAACCGAAACACCCCCCGAAAACCCAATCAAGACCGATACTATATCGGACGCGTCACAGTACACCCGGCCCAACCGAACGAAAACCCACGACACGCTATCCCGGCCGAATATGAACGACACAAAAAGGTGTTTAGCGAAGAACAATCGCAACGGTTGCCCAGACACACCGTATGGGATCACGCCATCGAACTGCTACCCAACGCCCCCGCAACGCTCCCCGCAAGACTTCTTCCCCTCAATCAAGCTGAACGAGAGGAAATGCATAAGTTTGTGGCCGAGCACCTAAAGAGGGGGACCATACGGGAATCGTGGAGCCCCTACGCCGCCAACTTCTTCTTCGTCAAAAAGAAGGACAAGAAACTACGCCCAGTACAGGACTACCGCCCGATCAACAAATGGACCGTGAAAAATAGAAACGTCTCCCCCCTGATTCCCCAAACCATCGATCGCCTCAGTGGATGCACCCTATTCACCAAGTTCGACGTGAGATGGGGGTACAACAACATCCGTATCAAAGAAGGGGACGAATGGAAAGCGGCGTTCCTCACTAGCGAGGGGCTATTCGAACCAACCGTCATGTTCTTCGGCCTCACTAACTCGCCGGCCACCTTCCAGATGATGATGAATACCATCTTCCGAAGGGAAGTCGCACAGGGGTGGCTATCGGTGTACATGGACGACATCGCCATCCACACTAAACCAAGGAAGGGCGAAACCGAAAAACAGCACCAACAGAGACACACAGACTATACGCACCTCGTCCTCGACAAACTCGAGGAAAACGATCTATACCTGAAGCCGGAAAAATGCGACTTCGCTAAAGACGAGATCGACTACTTAGGAGTAGTCGTCGGAAAGAACAAAATACGCATGGACCCCACGAAGCTCAAAGGGGTCGCAGATTGGACAATTCCCCGCACCCCGACCGAAGTACGACAATTCCTAGGCTTCACTGGCTACTACCGGTATTTCGTCCCAAACTACTCAAAAATCGCCCGCCCACTGCTAGATCTCACAAAGAAAACCACCGATTGGCATTGGGGAGAAAGCCAGCACCGAGCGTTCGAGGAACTTAAAACCAAGATGTGCTGCAGTCCGGTGCTTACACAACCCGACTTCAACAAGCGATTCTACCTCCAAACAGACGCCTCCGCATACGGCGTGGGCGCCGTACTCTCGCAAAGGGGAGAAACCTCACCAACTTTGGCCAAACGCTCAAAACCAGTCACACACCCAGTCGCCTACTACTCCGCAACGTTCATCCCAGCAGAACGAAACTATGACATCTACGAGAGGGAACTGCTAGCCGTGATGAAATCCCTCGCACACTGGCGACCATACTTAGGATGGACGAAAGAACCGTTCACCATCCTAACTGACCATGCCAACCTCCAGTACTGGAAGTCACCACGGAACCTGAACAGACGAACGGCACGCTGGCACGCAGACCTCCAAGAGTACGATTACGAAATACAACACGTACCAGGGAAGGACAACGTCCCAGCCGATGCGCTGTCACGACCACCAGGCATAGACCAGGGAAAGGACGATAACCAAGGGATCACCGTACTCCCACCATCGAAATTCATAAACCGGTCAAACTTGGAGACTACACCATTCCCCGAGGAGAGGAAGAGGATGACCATGATCCTCGCCCACGACCACGTTACCGCGGGGCACCCAGGAAGAGACGAGACAATAAGACGAGCAAGGCAAGGACCGCGATGGCCAGGGATGAACCAATGGATCGCCAACTACGTCAAAGGATGCGCAACTTGTCAACAAAACAAAATCATAACTCACAAGAAAAAGATCCCCATGTTCCGCATAACTACCGACGAGCAAACCCTTCCCTTCCAACAGGTGGCAATGGACCTCATCACGGGACTCCCGATGCACAAAGGGAAGGACGCCATCCTCACCATCGTGGACCACGGATGCTCGCGAGCGGCCATCTTCCTTCCATGCTCCACAACGATAACGGGACTAGGGATAGCCCAACTGTACCTGGATAACGTCTACAGATGGTTCGGGCTCCCCACCAAGGTTATCAGCGATAGAGACCCACGCTTCACCTCCCACTTTGGCCGAGAACTTGCAAAGAAGCTGACCACCCAACAAAACCTATCGACGGCCTTCCACCCGCAGACAGACGGGATCTCCGAAAGGAAAAATCAATGGGTAGAACAATATCTCCGACTCGTGACCTCGTCAGCCCCCGAAGACTGGACCCACTGGCTAACGATAGCGTCGGCAGTACACAACAACCGGAGAAACGAAACGACCGGCCTATCGCCCAATCAAATCCTTCTAGGGTACGAACCGGAGCTGCTCCCAGCGGAAACGCCACCATCAAGGAACGAGACCGCTGAAAATCGAATCTCCGTCATGTACGAGAAGCGAGCCCAGGCCATCGATGCCATCAACCAAATCGCAAAAGGGAAATCAGTGATCCCATCGCAATACAAGGTCGGAGAAGAGGTCTGGCTCGAGGCAACCCACCTGAAAGTCCGGCATCAGAAGACCAAGTTAGCCCCGAAGCGGTATGGACCCTTCAGGGTCATCAAAGAAGTCTCACCAGTGGCGTACAAGCTGAAACTCCCCGTTTCATGGAACATCCACGACGTGTTCCACGCATCCCTCTTATCGCCCTATCATGAGACAGCCGCCCACGGGCCTAACTTCTCCCGGCCATCACCAGACCTTATCGACGGAGAAGAAGAATTCGAAGTGGAACGCATCGAAGGTCACAGGCAATATGGGCACACCAAACGCCTCCAGTATCTAATCAAATGGAAGGGGTACCCCGATCACGACAACACATGGGAACCTGCTGACCAGGTCCACGCGGACGACCTAATCAAGGAGTACCAACAAAGGCGCCCGACCAAAGGGATAAAAGGGCGACAGGGAATGCTGAGACCGCCATCATCCCCAACCTGGCTCCTCGACCAATCAACAAACCCCTCCTTGAGTACATCCGCGACGACGAGGAAGACTCGCGACCACTCCAACAAGTCTTACTCCTACACCTGCAATTCCACATCGTCCCCCGTCTACCAAAGCTACCCCTCGTCGAACGCCTTCACTGCACCGTCACCCGGGACAAGAAGCCCGCCTATTCCGAATTCGCCCCCGGTCAGCCCTTCCGACACTTCCTCTACTTATACCTCAACAAGCTCCCTCAAGACCACATCCTCCTGCACCGCTGCTTCTGCCACGACCAATACTGCGTGTTCCACGGGTGAGTCATGTCCGACGCCTCCAACAACCCCTCCATCTGCTCGCCCAAAGGGACGCCACCCCCAATGGCGCCACCCCTCTCACCATCTACTGCCGCCGTCGGCCTCCAACTCGAACCGAACGACCCCATCTCCCTTATGCACATCGCCCAGGGGCTCCTGGCCACCATCCGAAAGAGGGAGGCTGACCACCGTAGCGAGTCCGACAACTGGAGCGAGCAGATGGCCCTGCAGAAGCTCCGCTTTGAGGAGGCCTTGGCCCGCGTACAGCCAAGGGAGGACGCACCGGAAGGGTACGTACTCAACATCAAGGAGAGGGCCCCCAACTTCGTCATCCCCATTCAAGACGGGTACTACCAACCCGCATGGTGGGTTAAGCAGCTCGCCGACGGTAGGGTCGCAGGGCTCCCCAAGAGTCACTCCCCGGGCGAGACTCCCCACGTCGCCGAAGTATACGCGGAGCGCGACATCGATAGCGAGGATGAAGACGTCGTCCTCCCTCTGCAGCCCTGGCTGCTCGCCCTACTTAAGGGCAGCGCCAGCATCCACAGCATGCTCGTCCAGGAAGTTCGGGACAACGGGGACTGGCCCCTCCAAGCCGAGGTCGCACGTTTCAGGGAGCTCGAGATCTCGCTCCTCGACGTCAAGCTCCGCATCGACCACCTCCAAGCCGAGCAACGGGGCATGCGGGAGGCCCAGGAAGGGTCAAGGGCACGCTTGGAGATGGCCCGGTTGGGCAGCAAGGTGGGTAACCTCCGAATGGTGGGGCGCCCCGAGCAGCGCATTCGGGGGTATCGCGGGAGGAGGACGACCCAGTTCAGAGGGGGCATGGACTAGATGCGGACATCTAGTCTAAGCAGCGGCGTGGTGTAACCGGCTCCTGGGACGAGGCTAGCTTGTACGCCTCGTGGACCGGGGTAAGTTCCTGAACCGGGCTAGTACTGTATGGATTGATCGGATCACTTGTCATTGATGCGTGTAGTGCCTCGTTTTGATGTGGATGGACAGCAGGCCAGCATCGTGTTGTTTCAGATGGCTGTGCCCCTCGTGTTTGGTTTCTAATACTTTGTACGCGTTTGTAGCTTTTCTTGTGTACTTAAGGACGACCGACTTGGCCAGGTAGCGGCAAGTTGAGTCTCCTGTCTAAATAACAGAAGTCTCCTCCTTCTACTCAAAGCGGGGTCTTATCAACGTACTGATAAGGCGGGAACCCTCTGCTCTATAGTCTCCTAAGTCGCTGCAAGGACTTAGCTTATGACCCAGCGTCCCACCAAAGACACGGTCACTCTACCCAAATACACCTTCTGTCAGGAGGTGTTCCCCGACTTAGTACACAAGGGAGGACGTTGTACGTGTTACGACACGCCGAAGCCTAAGACAGAGGCAGCTACTACGGACACGACCGAGCTCTAATCGTCTCCTCCGTACCGGCGGTGACAGTATATGAGAAGTCGTCAGCGGTATTCAAGTTGAAGTTGATGCTTTGATGTGTGACGCGTCACAAATTGAACCGTGGAACAATTTTGGACTTAGCGGAATTTCCTCACAGTGAGCCGCCACAGCTCACAACTGATCCAGCGTCTTCGTTCTTGGCCAACCGTCCCACATTGGACTCTCATGAGCGAGTGGAAGCTCGAGTTTCCGGCGCTGGCGTGCACCATCTCATCGCGCACTCCGCGCCACTGCCTCAATTGTCGAGCCGTTGGCCTTGCCGCATCGATCAAACCGGACATTGATGACTTCTTCGTCACACTCATTTCTCCAGTAACCCCACCAGCCTCGCCCCATTTGGATCGTCATCCATATTTCTCTCCCCCGTCCAACCCCTGCCCACCTGTTGGCTCAACTGATTCCGACTTTGGTGCATACCGCACCGGTGCAGCGCAATCACAAGGTCAAAACGAGTATTCCATGTCTGCATGGGTTTGTGTGCGCGACGATGGCTTGTATGTGCTCAGGGACAATGTACATCTTTCGATGTACACATCGACCGTGCCATGTGCGTACGTTCGTCCTGTTCCCATTCCCAATGCATGCTTTCTTCCTTCCTTGGCTCCACACCCCCACCGCCATCCACCTTCCTTTTTCTCTCTCCTAGCAATACTCACACCAACACCTGTCGGCTCCCTCGGCACCCATGCCAACATTTCCCCTTACACCAACCAGTGCCATCCCTCTCGAGGAAGAGCAGCAAGGCAATGTGTTTGCTGGTGATCACCAGCGGCTCACCGCTGACCCTACTATCTACACTCTGTCATCCGATGGGTGTCTGTTTGGGTTTCTTCCCTACAGGACGGGTATTGCACCCACGTTCTGCCATGATGCCATCATCATCGGTCCTTGTCCCCATCCACAGACACCTTCTCAGGCCACGGCGGTGCAGCAACACCAACAACAGCTGGCCCAGCAACAACAGAGTGCTCGGGATGCCACAGACAACTGGGACACCAATCTCAATGCAGCAACAGTTGAAGAAGCTGCCCTCGGCGCTGAACGTACCGCAAATGCGGACACCTTCCAACGGCGATATACAGTACTGTAGACTGTAGCTCGAAGATGGCAAAGCCGGATTAGTGGCACTAAAAGGCATCAGACAGTAGGCCAAATAAGCAAATACTGTATCATTGTTAAGTTGAACATCAATTGACAGGGGAAATTTGTATCGGAGGAAGTTGCAGTCAGACAAGCTGACTAATCACGCTAAATTGCGCCCTGAACTTTTAGACCCACGAAAAGTGCAACCTGGACTGTGAAACTGCGAAGGGGCCGCAATGGTGGTAATTCTACTATACTCGACGTCTTTTGCTACTTTTACTGACACTCTCACAGAAAATCTCTGTCCTGCAACTTGCACCTTCAGCCCACATACCCGCATGACCATGAGATCCAACGCCGACACATAGAAATTTAGATCCATTACAACATCCGTTTGCCCGAGCGCGCAAACGTACCCGCGCTCTAAACGCAGCCAAAATGGAGCGCATGTTTTCCAAGCCATTCATCGCAGCGCTCAAGGGCCATGCAGACGCAGTCGAAGTGCTCTCACGCCGTCCAAACACCATTACAGATGTCGCGAGTGCAAGCTGGGATGGAGGTGGGTTTTCCTTTGAGGCTCGTGCGATAACTTCCATAGTCGAGTAACCCGAACCCCGCCGCCTTTCACAGAGATTATTCTTCATAATGCTGGGAGGAGGACGCAACTCACCAAAATTGCGGGTGCGCATCAAGGGAAGATATCCGGCCTTTGCTGGGCAGATGACCACAGGGTTTTGAGTTGTGGCGTAGACAGAAATATCAAGATGTGGGATGTGGGCGCAGAGGCATCATTAGATTCCTCAGGAGCGGGGCCATCGCAGGTTCGTTTTTTCCTCCTATTCCATCTTCGACATTTTCTGACACTCTCGTAGCCAAAACCTCTTGCCGGGCAGTTTGCGCACACTTACCACCACCATTTTAACCGCGCCCTTGGCTTCTCCCCAGTCGTCCCCCACGCTGACAGCTACTAATGGTCAAACTAGCCCTGTCCCCCTGTCACTTAACGGATCAGAGGAATCGCACTCATCCTCCACTCCTGGGGACAACGTTCTCCGGACTTACAAGGATACACTTGCAAACTCTGAACATTCGTACCTTAGCAAAGCGAGAAGTAGGGCACCTGCTTGACAGTGCATAAACGTCTGCTGACCTTTATGGGACAAGTTTCGACTGTACGGATGAAGAAAATGACGAGGTGTTTGCGATGCTACAGCAACGTGCGTGGGTTGCTCTGCGTGTGTAACCGGCTCCTGGGACGAGGCTAGCTTGTACGCCTCGTGGACCGGGGTAAGTTCCAGAACCGGGCTAGTGCTGTATGGATTGATCGGATCACTTGTCATTGATGCGTGTAGTGCCTCGTTGTGATGTGGATGGACAGGTGGCCAGCATCGTGTTGTTTCAGATTGCTGTGTCCTCGGTTTTGCTTAGTGATACTTTGTATGCGTTTGTAGTCTTCTTGGTGTACTTAAGGACGACCAACTTGGCCAGGTAGCGGCAAGTTGAGTCTCCTGTCTAAATACCAGAAGTCTCTTCCTTCTACTCAAAGCGGGGTCTTATCGACGCACTGATAAGGCAGGAACCCTCTACTCCCCAGCCTACTAAGTCGCTGTAAAGGCTTAGCTTATGACCCAACGTCCCACAAAGGACACGGTCGCTCTACCCAAGTACGCCTTCTGCCAGGAGGTGTTTCCCGACTTAGTGCACAAGGGAGGACGCTGCACGTGCTTCGACGCGCCGAAGCCCAAGGAGGAAGCAACTACCACGGACGCAACTGAGCTCTAATCGTCTCGTCCATACCGGCGGTGACATTAGACTCAACTTTGTTAAAACTACGGCTAGCAGCAGCAAAGACAGCGTAGATACCAACCACCCAAGATACCTAACGAAAGAGCAGCTGATCGTCACAAGACCTAACTCAAGGATCAGAATACTCGAAGCGCACGAGTCAGCCAACAAGAAAGGGAAAGCCATCCAACTGTTCTGTAGGAACAGCGACCTAGAAATCAAAGACGCTGGACCAGTGACCCTACACAACGGAGTGTGGCACCGCATCCTACCAGGAGCAAATAGGAAGGAATTCGTACTCGGACAACCCGAACCCAGCATACATAACTTCGACATCAGTATCGAAACCAGCGACGCGACCACCCCAAGTATAGTGGTAGAAGAACCGGCCAAAGACAAAGAACCGGCCAAAGAAAAACCGAGCAGAGACTCCTCAGACGAAGAGGACCACCAAATAGACGAGCAAATTCGCCGAAGCCCAATCCAAAGAGGCACAACCTTCGCACAAGCAGTAGCAACAAAACAGAAACCACAAATCGCCCAAACCACCTTGACACAACCTCAAAAGACGACCACAATGGCAACCCAAACCACCACCCAAACCACCACCACCGCAACGACCGCCGCTCAAGCCAACGTCACCAAAGCCTTCCAGAAAGCCCTCCAACGCGCCCCTCCATCAGGAGGCGGTGGCGGAGGAGGAGGTGGAGGCGGAGGAGGCGGAGGCGGCGGAGGAGGAGGTGGTGGAGGAGGAGGAGGCGGTGGAGGAGCGGGACCAAACCCACTCCAACCGGTGGCCGTGGCACAAGATGTGCGAGCAATGGGCAAACTCCCGGAGACGTTCGACGGCGACAGAACCAAAGCCGACGACTTCATCGAAGAAGTGAAGGGATACCTACGCCTCAACGCGGACGTAAGCGGCTTCAACTCCCCCATGAAAAAGATCGCCTTCACCCTCACCCACATGAAAGGAGAAGACGTCACAGGATGGACCAGGGACATAGGGGCCATGCTCGACGCATTAGACCCCATCGCCGACAATATCCCCATGCTATGGGACCAGTTCCTAACGGAGTTCGCCGCCCAATACCTCGACTCGGCCAAAGAAGACCGAGCCCGTACCGCCCTGCAAAATCTAGCTATGAAGCCAGGCGAGATAGACCTATACATATCAAAGTTTGAAGAACTGGCCCGAAGAGCTGGCTACACTGCGGGAGACAACGCAACAACCCGACTCTTCCTACTCGGTCTTACCCCGAAAACAATGACGGACGTCATGGCCAGCCCACCAGTGAGGGGATATGAAGCCATAAAACAAAGGGCCATTGAAAGTACCATCGCCCAGAGGACCATCCGCGATCTACTCGCAATACGGCACGATCCAACCAAAGCAGACAACAGAGCAAACTTCCCTTTCCAACAGAACAGAGGACAACGACGCCCCTTCTTCCAAAAACCGGCAAACCCACAACCATACCGGCAACCATACCACTCATCGAACGCCCCAAGATGGATGAACAACCAAGCCGTGCCAATGGACCTCAGCAGGTCGAGAGCGCCCAACTTCTATCAACAGAGAGGAGGACAACCGCAAGCACGAGGACGAAACAACTGGCGCTCCAGGGCTAACGTCGCCAACTTTCCTCCCAGGAACACCAGCAACGCCTGCTTCAACTGCGGAGAAATAGGACACTTCGCCCGAGCCTGCCCAAGCAAGGGGAAGGCAAGAGCGAACCTCATCGACTTCGACCCAAGCAAAGAAACCGTCTACGAAGGAAACGCCCCCGAAGTAGACAGGGTCGCCTTCCTCAAAGCCGAGATCAACGCAATGACCTTCGACGAGAAACAACAGCTGGCGAAGGAAGTGGGAGAAGAGAGTCCGCAGGATTTTCCCACAGCTTAATCAGGTCGGCACTGATTAAGCAGGGAAGCGATAGCAATAGCGATGTATATATATCAGCACGAAAATCAATGACAGTCCGATGCTACATCCATTCAATCGCGAAAAGAGCCGAAACGATCGCCCTAGTCGACTCCGGGGCAACGGAGAACTTCATGAACCTCACCTACGCCAGATGGCTGAGGTTACCAATCAAACAACTGGCAAGGCCACGAAAATTATTCAATGTAGACGGGACAGAAAACCGAAATGGCGAGGTCAAATTCTACACCGACCTACAAGTACAAACCGGATCAACGCGAACCCAACTAAGGTTCTTCCTCTCTGACCTGGGTGACCACAAAGCGATCCTGGGGTACTCGTGGTTCGCCGCCGCCCAACCAAAAATAGACTGGAGGAAGGGTTGGATCGACCACACCCAACTACCAATCATTCTACGAGCCCACAACGCCAAGAAGGCGGTCTTCGTGCCAAGAAATCGAAACAAACCCCGAAAACCCGACCAAGACCGATACTACATTGGACGCGTCACAGTACACCCCGCCCAACCAAACGAGAACCCACCGCACGCCATCCCAGCCGAATACGAACGACACAAGAAGGTGTTCAGCGAAGCGCAATCGCAACGACTGCCCAAACACACCATGTGGGACCACGCCATCGAACTACTACCAAACGCCCCCGCAACGCTCCCCGCAAGACTCCTTCCCCTCAACCAAGCCGAACGAGAGGAAATGCACAAGTTCGTGGCCGAACATTTAAAAAGAGGGACCATACGAGAGTCATGGAGCCCCTACGCTGCCAACTTCTTCTTCGTCAAAAAGAAGGACAAGAAACTACGCCCAGTACAAGACTATCGTCCGATCAACAAATGGACCGTGAAAAACAGAAATGTTTCTCCTCTGATTCCCCAAACCATCGACCGCCTTAGTGGATGCACTTTATTCACCAAGTTCGACGTGAGATGGGGATACAACAACATCCGCATCAAGGAAGGGGACGAATGGAAGGCGGCCTTCCTCACTAGTGAGGGGCTGTTCGAGCCGACCGTCATGTTCTTCGGCCTCACTAACTCACCGGCCACCTTCCAGATGATGATGAACACCATCTTCCGGAGAGAAGTTGCACAAGGATGGCTATCAGTATATATGGATGACATCGCCATCCACACCAAACCGAGAGAAGGCGAAACCGAAAAACAACATCGACAAAGACATACAGACTATACGCACCTCGTCCTCGACAAACTCGAAGAAAACGACCTATATCTGAAGCCGGAAAAATGCGACTTCGCAAAAGATGAGATCGACTACCTAGGAGTGATCGTCGGAAGGAACAAAATACGCATGGACCCCACGAAGCTCAAAGGAGTCGCGGACTGGACGGTCCCCCGCACCCCGACCGAAGTACGACAATTCCTAGGCTTCACCGGCTACTACCGATACTTCGTCCCGAATTATTCAAAAATCGCCCGCCCGCTACTAGATCTTACAAAGAAAACCACCAATTGGCACTGGGGAGAAAGCCAGCACCGAGCGTTTGAGGAACTTAAATCAAAAATGTGCTGCAGCCCAGTACTTACACAACCCAACTTTAACAAGCGATTCTACCTTCAAACAGACGCCTCCGCATACGGCGTGGGCGCCGTACTCTCGCAAAGGGGAGAAACCTCACCAACTTTGGCCAAACGCACGAAACCAGTCACACATCCAGTCGCCTACTACTCCGCAACGTTCATTCCAGCAGAACGAAATTACGACATCTATGAGAGGGAGCTGCTAGCCGTGATGAAATCCCTCGCACATTGGCGACCATACCTGGGCTGGACAAAGGAACCATTTACCATTCTGACCGACCACGCCAACCTCCAATACTGGAAGTCACCCCGAAACCTGAACAGACGAACGGCACGCTGGCACGCGGACCTCCAAGAGTACGACTATGAAATACAACACGTACCAGGGAAGGACAACGTCCCAGCTGACGCGCTGTCACGACCACCAGGCATAGACCAGGGAAAGGACGACAACCAAGGAATCACCGTACTCCCACCATCGAAATTCATAAATCGGTCAAATTTGGAAACCACACCATTCCCCGAGGAAAGGAAGAAGATGGCCATGATCCTCGCTCACGACCACGTCACTGCAGGACACCCAGGAAGGGACGAAACGATAAGATGAGCAAGACAAGAACCACGATGGCCAGGGATGAACCAATGGATCGCCGACTACGTCAAAGGGTGTGCAATCTGCCAACAAAACAAAATCATAACTCACAGGAAGAAGATTCCCCTGTTCCGCATAACAACTGACGAAAAGACCCTCCCCTTCCAACAGGTAGCAATGGATCTCATTACGGGACTCCCGATGCACAAAGGGAAGGACGCCATCCTCACCATTGTCGACCATGGATGCTCACGAGCGGCCATCTTCCTCCCATGCTCCACGACGATAACAGGGCTAGGGATAGCCCAGCTATACCTGGATAACGTCTACAGATGGTTCGGACTCCCCACTAAAGTCATCAGCGATAGGGACCCACGCTTTACCTCCCACTTCAGCCGAGAACTCGCGAAAAAGCTGACCACTCAACAAAACCTGTCAACGGCTTTCCACCCGCAAACAGACGGGATTTCCGAAAGGAAAAACCAATGGGTAGAACAATACCTCCGACTTGTGACCTCATCGGCCCCCGAAGACTGGACCCATTGGCTAACGATAGCGTCAGCAGTACACAACAACCGAAAAAACGAAACAACTGGCCTATCGCCCAATCAGATCCTTCTGGGGTACGAACCGAAACTATTCCCAACAGAAACACCACCATCAAACAACGAGGCCGCTGAAGACCGAGTCTCCATCATGAACGAAAAACGGACCCAGGCCATTGACGCCATCAATGGAATCGCAAAAGGGAAATCAGTGATCCCGTCACAATACAAAATCGGAGAAGAGGTCTGGCTCGAGGCGACCCACCTGAAAGTCCGGCATCAGAAGACCAAGCTGGCCCCAAAACGGTATGGACCCTTCAGGGTCATCAAAGAAGTCTCGCCAGTGGCGTACAAGCTGAAACTCCCCGTCTCATGGAACATCCACGACGTGTTCCATGCATCCCTCTTATCACCCTATCGCGAGACGGCCGCCCACGGGCCTAACTTCTCCCGGCCATCACCGGACCTCATCGACGGGGAAGAGGAATTCGAGGTGGAACGCATCGAGAAGCACAGGCAATATGGGCGCACCAAACGCCTCCAATATCTGATCAAATGGAAGGGATACCCCGATCACGACAACACATGGGAACCTGCTGACCAGATCCACGCGGACGACCTGATCAAGGAGTACCACCAGAGGCGCCCAACCGAGAAGATAAAAGGGTGACGAGGAATGCTGGAATCCCCATCTTCCTCACCCTGGCTCGCCGACCAATTAACCAGCCTCTCCTCGAGCACTTCCGCACCGACACAGAGGACTCCCGGCCGCTCCAGCAAGTCATACTCCTGCACCTACAGTTCCACATCGTTCCCCGCCTACCAAAGAAGCCTCTCATCGAACGACTCCACTGCGTCGTCACCAGGGACAAGAAGCCCACCTACTCGGAGTTCGCCCCCGGACAATCCTTTCGCCACTGGTGCTACCTGTACCTCAACAAGCTCCCCCAAAGCCACATCCTCCTACACTCCAGCTTCTGTCGCGACCAGTACTGCGTGTTCCACGGGTAAGTCATGTCCGACACCTCCAACAACGCCTCCGTCTCTTCGCCCAAGGGAACGCCGCCCCCGATGGCACCACCCCTCTCACCATCCACTGCCGCCGTCGGCCTCCAGCTCGAGCCAAACGACCCCATCTCTCTCATGCACATCGCCCAGGGACTCCTGGCCACCATCCGTAAGAGGGAAGCTGACCACCGCACCGAGTCCGACAATTGGTGTGAGCAGATGGCCTTGCAAAAGCTCCGTTTCGACGAGGCGTTGGCCCGCGTACAGCCAAGGGAGGACGCGCCGCAGGGGTACGTGCTCAATATCAAGGAGAGGGCCCCCAACTTCGTCATCCCCATCCAAGACGGGTACTACCAACCCGCATGGTGGGTTAAACAGCTCCCCGACGGAAGGGTCGCGGGGCTCCCCAAGAGTCACTCTCCCGACGAGACCCCCTATATTGCTGAGGTATACGCCAAGCGCGACGACGACAACGAAGAGGACGACGACGTCCTCCCCTTACAGCCCTGGTTGCTCGCCCTACTTAAAGGCAGCTCTAGCGTCTACAGCATGCTCGTCCAGGAGGTCCGGGACAACGGAGACTGGCCCCTCCAAGCCGAGGTCGCACGCTTCAGGGAGCTCGAGATTTCGCTCCTCGACATCAAGCTCCGCATCGACCATCTCCAGGCCGAGCAACGGGGCATGCGAGAGGCCCAAGAGGCGTCAAGGGCGCGCCTTGAGCTGGCCCGGCTGGGCAACAGAGCGGGCAATCTCCGAATCGTGGGGCGCCCCGAGCAACGCACCCGAGGGTACAGAGGGAGGAGGACGGCTCAGTTCAGAGGAGGTATGGACTAGATGCGGACATCTAGTCTAAGCAGCGGTGTGATGTAACCGGCTCCTGGGACGAGGCTAGCTTGTACGCCTCGTGGACCGGGGTAAGTTCCAGAACCGGGCTAGTGCTGTATGGATTGATCGGATCACTTGTCATTGATGCGTGTAGTGCCTCGTTGTGATGTGGATGGACAGGTGGCCAGCATCGTGTTGTTTCAGATTGCTGTGTCCTCGGTTTTGCTTAGTGATACTTTGTACGCGTTTGTAGTCTTCTTGGTGTACTTAAGGACGACCAACTTGGCCAGGTAGCGGCAAGTTGAGTCTCCTGTCTAAATAACAGAAGTCTCTTCCTTCTACTCAAAGCGGGGTCTTATCGACGCACTGATAAGGCAGGAACCCTCTACTCCCCAGCCTACTAAGTCACTGTAAAGGCTTAGCTTATGACCCAACGTCCCACAAAGGACACGGTCGCTCTACCCAAGTACGCCTTCTGCCAGGAGGTGTTTCCCGGCTTAGTGCACAAGGGAGGACGCTGCACGTGCTTCGACGCGCCGAAGCCCAAGGAGGAAGCAACTACCACGGACGCAACTGAGCTCTAATCGTCTCGTCCATACCGGCGGTGACAGCGTGCCAAGGTTGACGAGCAAACAGCAGACACGGCAATCCTCACAAAGTTGCGCACATACTTCGAGGAGTGTTTCTGTTACAATGAGCATGGTGTACCTTGCATCTGGAAACCGGATGATGATTTTGATGGCACATTCAAAAAAACGAGACTCTGCTACACCGTCTGCTGAAGCAACACCCGCTGGCGTGACCACTGTTTCCCCTATGCCAATAAAGCCAACACAACCGCACGCTGCAATTCACGCAGGCGCACAGCCTTACAGTGCCACAAATTCAGTTGAAGGGTGCGTTTACCAATGGCCAATCAGAGATGCCACCTTACTCACTGCCCAGCATCAGGTGACCTGTTGGTCTTGCGTGCAGCGACAGGCTGGGTACTGGAAGATTAGGGAATAGGTGTTAGCAAACTTAAGGTAGGGTAGGTATCTTTGGTTTGCTTAATTTTACTTACAGCAGTAAGTGTGTCTTAATGAGTTTTTATGACTTGATTACCTTAAAATCACTTTGATGTTAAAAATATTAAGTCAAACTAAGAGTTCTTAGTACTCTTAATTGTCTTAATGCAGATTTAAGAAACATAAGTGCACCTAAGTAGACTTAAGTAAATTGACGTTTTCCTGATGCTACCAATTACTCCCTGATTCTAACTGGGGGGGAGAATGGGCCGGCCAGACCCACATATGCATTCAGTCGGCCGGACATCGGGTAGTCCCACTTTCACGACCATTTGTACACGTCGGGGGAACCAGATGTGCGACTATTTTTGACTGAACTATGTGATCATTCGTACCTGCGATGTCTGTCTCAAGCTTGAAGACGCCGCTCTTCTGCCCATGCCACAGCCCAGGTATTTTCTTCCTTCTTCTCACGGTCGGGGTCACATTGCTCGATTGGTGCAAGGTCAATCGACTGGAATTGGGGGATCGGTGACATGTCGAAAGGGGTGCTAGAATGTCCTACCGGGCGCCGCGTGAGGATGTTTGAACTTGATGCTAAGAACCTCGCTATCTGAGCGGGATGCAGTAGTAGGCGAAGGGGTTGGGGTCGAATAGGGTGATAGTGAGACATTACAGTGTGAAGACATTGGAATCATCCAGGGTAAAGGACTTGGGCTCGGTCTCATTTCGTCGTCCGAGACTTCATCTTGTTTATCGCACTGAGGACAGCAATTGCAAGGAGTCAATATCGGATCTCCGGGAAGCAGAGCGTAGGAAGGAAGGCGGAAACAAGCATGAAGCGAGGGGAATTAAGAGAAAGGAGGGGACACAGACACTGAGATTGTATGCGATGCCTCCAACGTAGTAGGCGGCGCTGGTGTTGGATTTCTGAGTTCAGACATCGACGGTGCTGTATCATACGCCATCGCTGGCAACAATACCCTACTCAGCGTCAGCATAGCAAACAGATGAGTGCCAGTGATTTTGTATTCACTTCCCAAAACCCAGCGGGCAACACCAGCTCTTCATTTTGGGGCAGGGTGGATATTACCATCACCACGCTGGTTCCAACTGCAGCCCTGGAAGATTTAGATAACGACTCGGAGATGTGGAATATGTATTTGAATGACGAGAGGAGGATAATCGGATCACCGATGCTTGGAAAGAGGGTGCAATTAGTATTTGTTACGTTCAAGTCGTAAAGATATTTGTTGGAGCACGTGCAGCTGGCCGCTCGGCTGATTTTGATAACTTACAGTGGCGCGATTTTCCATTGACCTCAGACGCCCATCAGCGTCTCACTGAAGGCATTTCGCCCCATTATTGCTTCAATATTAACGCCGACTCATCTCGGCTCATCCGTTGCCAAACTCAACAATGGCCGCAGGATCGAGAAAGAATTACGCTCTGGATCTGAACGACATCTTCGCATTTCCAGATGGCGACAACATTCCTCGTAGACCGCCTAACACGGAAGAAGGCGAGAGCTGGGTTATGCTTCTTGAGGTAGGTCTGCTGTTCGCTGTTTCAAACACCGTACTTTGTGGATTTTAATTCTGCGAAAAGATAAGGGACTTCCCTTCTTCCAGACTGACATATGCGACGGTTGACATCACGGGTAAATGGTTTAATGTTGTGATCAATACCTCAAATCCAATTCTCGATACTCTCGACTACGAGCGCGGTTATACAATGTGTATTTTGAACGCAGAGCCACTGTCTGGAGCGAATAAACAGTTCTACTATAGTGTGGATGATATCAGTACAGTTGAGGTGCGCTTCTCAGATTGTTCCTTGTCTGACTTATCATAGCCATCCTCGTTCAGCTGCTTCCTGTCTCATTGGCAAAGCTCTGGGAGCTCAACGACAGCCTCAGAAGACGCAGTGATGCAGGACATCTTCGTAGGTGTCTGTCTTGCGGGAATGTTAGCCGATTACGTTGTACAAAATGTCATAGTCGATATTGTTCTAGGGTGCGTATCTCTATTTTCTCGACTTTGCAATAGCATGAAAACATTCTTATAAGTACTAGGAATGTCAGGGTGCTGATTGGCCCGAACATAAGCTTGTATGTAAATCTTTGGGCGTGCTTCATCGCTATAATCGAACAGATTGGGGCTAGTGGGACACGGGTATTCTCACCCTCTGACGTACCGCAGGACAACACATAGGCTACGATTCAAGGAGAGGGTTTGTAAGAACAGGTCTGAAGTCTTTCAGGGTTGTTGAAGTTTGTTTCATCGGCCGCTTCAGGAGATGGAATAAAGAATTAGTTTTATGTCCTCGTGCTGTGCTGGCAACCACCGTAACGCTAGATTGAGTACACGGGTGCTCGATAAGGCAGTTGTCGTCCGCATTTGCATCTACTGCCTAAATCCAATTGCCCACTGTCACTGCTGTTCACACTCAGGCTGCCGCTCTACCTCTCCCTCTTGTCCACACACTTGTCAATACATCAAAGTCTCAACATCAACTTGCGACCGGGTCGGGCGGCCCTCAGCCCAGTCTCTCAACATCCCTTCGAGTCACTCCGGAAGGCGGCACAGCCGAGTAACCATGCCGTGCTGAAAGAAGAGAGCACAAGCATTGTCAGCTCTGGACCCGCGGCGCGAACAAGGGGGTTGTTCGCCTCTGTACTTGAGATGATGTTTACGACGCTCGCTGTCGGGCCTTGGCAATACCAATAGTATGGACCAATACCACTACGTACGTCGTCATCATCCTTCTGTATTCTGATTCACGCTTCATTTGCGCTCTTTTTAGCGACCGAAACGCTAGATGACCTCACGGCGACCGAGCGTGCTGCGTGCACACATCCAGATGCGCCACCTCGCCTGCCTCCATACCTTTTACTGACCACGCAGAGATGTCGAGGATCGTGTTCGGGCCAGAACTCATCGCGCCACCGCCAATCGCCTCCTTGTCACTTTGCCCGAGCAGAGGCGCGAGACCAGGAGCAATTAGACGGCTTGAAAGCTGTGATTAAAGTTCCCTCAAGTGACGATGTGATCCTACGGTGACACCACTGGCACCACCTCAATGGGACTTCATGATGACTTACAAACAATTGAAATCTAATAAAAAAAAGATGACTCTTTTGGATGGATACTAGTTCGATATGCGACACCGTGAGAGTTGTGAGAGTATCGTCTGTGTCGGAGTGCTTGAGTAATTTGGACCAAAGTTGTCGCCGTAGAGCAGGATATGGTTGGTACTTTGCATTGCGTTATCACTACAAGCGTGGATCCCCAACTCCACGACTACAGCAGCAAGACCAGAACTCATGGGCATATAATTATTAGGGAACGTTTTCGACTCTCACGGCATTTCCTTCGCAGTAACGAGGGAGTTTATAACTTTGGTATGTGCGAGTTGCGTCTTCATCGATCCTTAGGATAAGCCCCTTGTCAGCGTCCTTTTTCAGGACATTTTCAGCCATCTCGATGGCAGTACTGTTAAAATGGTCATCCGACGAGAGTTTATCCCAATCTAGGAGAAATGGTCATTCGTACCTGCGATATCTGCCTCAAGCTCGAACACGCACAAGGTGAAGCCTCGGACGACGAGGATGAGACTGAAGTTTCTCCCCGGATGATTCCAACATTTCACACTGTGATCTCTCTCGTCATCACCGTATCTGACCCCCAACCCCTTCGCCTAGTACTGCTGCATCTGTGCCTCCTTCCCGGCAAGCGCGGTTCTTAGCATCAATTCCAAAGATCCTCACACCGCGCCCAGTGCGACATTCTAGCGTCCCTCTCGACATGTCACCGAGCCCCCAATTCCAGTCGACCTTGACCTTGTACCAATCGAGCAATGTGATCCCGACCGTGGGAACAAGGAAGAAAATACCTGGGCTGTGGCATGACCATAGTAAGTTACCGTGGACAGCGATTGCACGGAGACAATGTTGGATCGCCGAGAAGCAGAACCTATGAATGAAGGCAGGAACAAGCATTAAACGAGGGGAAAGAAAAGAGGGGAGACACACCCTAAGATCGTATCTGATTCGTATACAATGCCTCCTCAACGAGCGAGAGGGCCAGCTTAAATACACGCGGCGATGTCCCTACTAACAAATGTTCTCGGTGCGGAAAGGAGTGGGAGAGCACGACGGGCGTTAGTAACTGTGAGCCTGAGAGCCATGCTCTCGCTTGAGGTAAGCATCGCCACTTTGTCCATCATGGCGTACGGGGGTACGGGCCGGGAGTTGGCACGGGTCGACGTTGTTTGGTTCGGTGTGGCTCTAGTCCAAATGCGGCATCACCCATCAATGATCGATCGGGGATTCGGGGTCAACATCGGACCAATCCAACACTAACATGACTCACGGCGTCCCTTCCCCCTATGCCGCCGTCGAATCTTATAGGACTAACTCGGCGGATCATACATTGGTTTCATTTCCTTCACCCGTGCGTGCGTGGCCTGGGCCGCGGCCTCTACGACCTGATTGTGAGTTGGGGCATGGTGGATATTTCATCACTGTGCTGATTTAACTGCAGTCCAGGTTCCAGCTCCAGTCCAGGTTCCAGCTCCAGTCCAGGTTCCAGCTGCCGCCCAGGTTCCGGCTGCAGTTCCAGCTGCCGTCCCAGCTGCCGTCCAGGTTCCAGCTGCCGTCCAGGAAGATGATGATGATGATGATTCGGAGATGTGGAAGATTTTCTTGGATGAAGTCAAAGATGAGGATAATCGGATTACCGATGCCTGGAAAGAGGATGCTAATAGTATCATTGTCTTCGTAAGTCTTAATCTACGACTAGTCCCTATCTTCGTCTCAGTGACAAGCTCCAAGACGGGTCTATTCTCCGCAATTGTTGGCGCATTCATCATTGAATTCTACAAGAATTTGTCCCCCAATTCTGGAGATCAGACGGTAGCTCTTCTTCAGCAGATTTCATACCAACTTCCCAATTCCCCAAATAGCGCCAATTCCAACACGTCGAATCAACCATCGTCACCCGGAACAGCCATGGTTTGGGTCATCATACTGTGGTCGATAAGCCTCGTACTGAGCCTTACATGCGCCTTAATTGCGACGCTCCTTCAACAGTGGGCACGTAGATACATCGAAACACCCAAGTCTTCGAACGTGCTGAGGCACCGCGCTCGCGTCCGCTCGCTATTGCTCGGAGGCACCAAGTCGTACAAAATCCCCCTTATAGTCGAAATGCTTCCGACACTCCTTCACCTCTCTGTATACTTATTTCTCGCTGGCCTCGTGGTAACCTTTCATACGATCAACAAGAAGGTGGCCATCGCTGTCGATGTTGCTGTCGGAGTTTCTGGACTGGCATACCTCGCGCTCAGCATCCTTCCTTGTCTTGACGTGAGGTGCCCATATCGCACCCCGATATCCCAAATATTGTGGTACCCATGTCGCGCATTTCTCTCCTTCGCAGCATCTTTCCTTCATAGGTGTATACTGGGACTTCGTGGATTTCTCAATCAACCAGCTCAGTCAAGTGGACGCTCTGTCTCGAATTATTGGCAGTATTTCACGTATGGCTTAGAGAAGAGCATCTTTATTCGTGCCGTAACAACGTTGAGAGATGAAGACCGCGGGAGGTTCACTTGGCTGTTCAACCAGCTTGCGCTGAGCGATAGACACACGTTTCTAAAGTTTGCAGCCAGTATACCAATACACAAAATCCCCGACCTCATTCCATCTATCAAGTCCATTTCCTTCCGAGAATCCCTTCTCGTTCTCCTCCGAAGTGTAGCAGGCACACGCCCGCGCCGTGCTGCTTGGCTTGACCCGGATGTACACAGGCGGTCCCTCTTAGTATGTCTACATGCTATCCGCCACATTGCCAAGGACCCCATCCCCGACTCGGATTTGGATTTCATGCGGACCCACTTTGCAAATACTGATCTTATGGAAAACTTGTGGGACGACGATAACATCTCCATCCGTGTTACTTCTCGCTCCATTTGCGCATTGGTTGCAAAACAAGTTGTCAGAAACCCGCTCAGTGTGCCAACGCTACGTTGGTTAGATAAAGTCATTGATCACGCACCAGACACAACTGACGTTGCCACGTGGGACCGGATGAACCTCAAATCATTTATTGACGAAGTCCTCACGGATCAGAAGGACGACCTTCCTACCGAAGATGTTACGTCCTTCAAGGAAACACTCGCGATCCTTCTGGATGTACGAACCGATATCGACTTTGACACAGACTCCCAGTTCCAGAGTCGGCTTTCGGCAGAAGTTCAAGGGATGCGAGAGGATGGCTCTGCAACCACTTACGGTGTGGTTCTCAAATTAAAATCAATGTTTCCGTTTCTCTTTGGAACCTCCGCCCCATCCTTCACCGATCCGGCCTCCCCTGCGACCTCCAACCCTGTGATCATCATCGATTCAGCCTCCACTCCTGCTGCCTCCACCCGTGCGTTCTCTAGCCCTGCATCCTCCGCCCCCGCAGCCCGCAGCCCTGCGGCCTCCTTTTCTGCGGCCTCCTTTTCTGGAACTCCACGTCTGCTGTCTCCAGCCCAATGGAATACACAGAGCCTCCCTTACCGTAACCCACTTAGGTCCCTCCCCACATAGTCTTTATAGACTCGGATCTGCCCTCTTATGATTTCCGACCGATTCTCCAGATGCCTATTGATTGCTGTTTCCTGACCCTTTATATCTTGAAACTCCGCTTTGTAAATGGGAGGTCTTGCCAGGACATTGTGGCATCTTCCCGTGATTTGATGTATGACTACGAAACGAGAACGAACCCCAATGTCAGACGTGTCTTATCTACTTCTTGACAATTATAGAACATCACAACGCGACAGGGTCAGAGCATCGCGGGAATAAAAAGAACTGATAATTCTAGACTACCGATCCTGGTTAACAACAGCGTCCACTTCCACCTCGTCTCTGTCATTCCCATGTGAGGATGACCACGCCCGTGCATCAGCCCGCCCACGTTCGACATCAACCTCAGCGAGCACCGGGAGCGCCGCCCAAAACATAAAAAAGACGACAAATGTTGCGAACCCCCGATCAATAGGGTCGTTCAGAGTTCCCCTTATTTGCCACTTATTGGCTAATTAAAATGTCACTTATTTCACCACTTATTTGATAAGGAGGACAAGAAGGAGAGGAATAAGTGGGATAAGGAACTTTGTTGACGATTATTCTTATTGGCCCACTTATTGCCTCCGCTTATTGGGCCACTTGTTCGGAATCCAAACTCCGATTGATCTCCCGATTTTTTTCGTTACTACTGTTGTTCCTTCCCTCATTGTTCCTTCCCCCATTGCTCCTTCCCCCATTGCTCCTTCCCTTGTTCCTCACATCCATTTGGTTTATCATGGCTAAAACGACGAAACCCAAGGCAGCAAAGTCTCCAAAAAAGTCCCGTGCAGAATCCTCTCATACTGGGAGCCAAAAAAAAGGACGTGGACGCAGAAAGACCACTGCTGCTATAGCTAGCGATGCCCAGAAATCTGAAGCCAGCGACGATGAACTTGAAGAGCCTGCCACTGTTATTCCCACCCTCAAAATTCCAGCACGTGTAGTTTGGGATAAATACCCAGAGCGCACGGAGCGTTTGCTGGACTATCTGGACGCACATGCGAATGTTGCCATCAAACTCTTTGGGGACTCTACCCAGGCTGCAAAGTCGGAGGGGCGCTCCAAAATGACTGCCAAGTCGAACAAGGGTGCTGCGTATCTGCAAGTCGCAGATGGTATCTTCTCTATCAATGATGATCCAGGCATCCGAGCTGACTTTCAAACCAACCCAAGCAAGTATGCGAAGGCCGTCGACAACTACATCACTAACACGTACGTATTCAGCTAAGTCTTCGGTATCTGCTCACTATCTCTCTTAGGCTCAAAAAGCAGTATCGTGCCGTAAACGAGCGTATCGGAAGGACTGGTGCCGGCTTGAAGGCAGAAGACATCACACCAGGCAGTGAGATTGCCAACTTAATCGGTACGTGTAATTTATATATACTATGATGTTATTTATATGTGAACCCAACCGTTTGTAGAGAAGGAAACGGAGAACTTCAAGTGGTGGCCAAGGCTACACGGCTACTGGCGCACGTTACCGAACTTCAACCCATACACCGTTTCCTCCGACCGTGGGCAGGATTTGGTGGAGGAAGCACTTTTGGTGCTAATGGGAGGTGGCGCACATGGCGATTTGGGCTTGGAAGGTGGTGCACACGGCGATTTGGGCTTGGTATGTGTACAGTTTCTTTCATGGATATGCTTAATCTTGTTGCTTGTCCAGGATGAAGGCGATTTTTATAGCCCACACACCATCTCACCTGTCGATGACGATGTCATCCATTCAGCCAGCCCCACTTTAGTCACACCCTTCCCGTCTACTGCTGGTAGCAGCAGCAAGGTCAAAGCTGAGGCTACCTCCGTGACACCATCCCGGGCCAGCACCCCTAGGTCAAGAACGACATCAAAGCATAGCATCCAAGACGCATTCGCTGAAGGAACTGCGAAGGACAATCAGTTGCTTGAGTGTCTGGGGACACAGAAGCATGAGCGTGCGATAGGTGAGCTGGAGCTGAAGCGTCGCAAGCTCGAGAACAAGGCGATGGAGAAACAGCATCAGTGTGAACGGGAGCGCGAGCAGCACCAGATCCATATGATGCAGATGCAGATGATGATGACTCAGAACCGGCAAGGTATGCTGACAATGATGCAGGGCCAGAACTGGCCGTTAGAGAGATTCGGCCTGATGGCCGAGCTGAATGATGCCACAGTGCCATCCGACACCCTTAGTTCATACCCCGGCATGTAAATACAGTACTAGTACTGTATTCTGTAATCGTCACACGAGATGCTGTAATCGTCACACGAGATGCTGTAATCGTCATGCAACACACTGTAATCGTCACGCATCTCACATGTTCGCATCGGGCATGCATGGCCGATGCTCTGGCGATTGTAATCACACATGTCCGAGTCATCGTTGTGGTCTGATTAAAAAACTATGGGCGGTGTTCCGCCGTACAGGAAGGGCTACTAAACAAATCGTTCATGAGCTTATATCTGAAATGCTGCCCAGGCGTCTCAAGTCGTCGCCGCGCCTGTTCCAACGCGTTTCTGGGCTCGTCCTCTTCATCTGTATCCCCGTCGTTACCGTGCTCTCGATCCAAACCCATCCTCACAAGACCCTCTCTCCATCTCTCATCGATGTTATCGCCTTCGATACGGATAATGAGATTGTGTAAAACGATGCAGATGCGAGCCCACATAATGATGATCATGTGGCACTTGGTGTTGATGAGTTGGATCCGGATCTCCTTCAGGGACTGGAACGTCCCCTTTAGGAGGCCCATCGTGTGCTCGACGCGTATACATATCTGTAGTCAATGAGATTCAATCACCTCCGAGTCTAAATGAGTAACTCACCTTGGACACCCAGTAGTTGTATGTCCTTTGGTCGGCGGTGAGCTGTCCGTTGACAGGTTTCTTGAACGGCGCAACACTCCATGTCTCGGGTGTGTAAGCCGAGTCCGCCCACATCCATTCGCCAGGCGCGAATATCGTTTCGTGGTTTTGAAATGTCCGGGTGCTTCGGAAAGCCCACGCGTCGTGCACGCTGCCTGTGTGGCCCAATGAGTAATTGACGATCAGTAGGCTTTGAGGTACAGTCGCTCAAAAAACTGTCCCAATGTTTGGCTGTTTTGAAGAGATTGACTTGGCATAAGTCAGATAAATTACATAATATTTTGAATATAATGTATGTGATATTATGTCATCTCAGCTTTTGAACAAGCCCTAGATCATGTGATTTGGATTAAAACTGATGTAATGGTAAGTAAAATGAAACACACCATCATTGGGACAGTTTTTTTACCCTTCATTATTTTACCAATACACCCTCTGTATTGACCTAGATCACTATAAGACCAAGTCCAAAAGTGATAAGGAAGATTATGTGACTTTGTTTATACATATTTGACATGCTGAAATCACTTCAGCCATCTTCTTTCCTTTTTATAACCACATGTGTCCCACATACTCTATCCAGTGCTTTACTTCTTTATAAAGGCTATTTTCTGCATCAAATTCAGTCCAAAACTAGTCTAGGGAAGTCTACCATTGGAAGAATCAAGAAGGAAGTGGATGGAAACAAGGAAAAAAGCAAATGGGGTCATTTTCCCAAGCTTTTGTATTACGATAGCTAATTTATCATTTGCCAAATCACTACTGGAGAGCTTAATAATGCTGTTTAGGCTATCCATTTCATGATCAACATCCTTCCTAATCCTATCACACCCTAAACAGTCAAGAAGAGCAAATTTCACTATGTTATCAAGAAAAAAAGCCCCCTACTAGAAATACAACATTGAATAAACTATCTTAAATTTGCCAAATGCCATGAAAACTGAACAATAAAAGACTGAAGAAGTGTTCTGTGGTCAAATAAAGGGTCTTATCTAATCACAAGACCCTTTTCCAGTCTAGTGTTTCGGCAGCTCCAGCTAAAGCTCGGCTAAAGCCGGCGCCTGAGTTGGCTAAAATGCTAGCCGAGCCGCGCCGCATGTCACCGAGCTGACCTTTTTAGTCGACTTGGGAAAATCGGCGCAAGCCATTGAAAGCCGGCGCAAGCCGGCTCCACGTCACCCGTTGCCATTATGAGCACCCCCCCCCCCTCAAACGCTTCTCTACCGCCTGGGACTCCTGTTCACACACGGAGCACCACCACTGACAGGTATATCGACAGATATGAAGATAGAACTTCAATTTTTTCCCGTCTTGCAACTGAAATGAGCCCTTTTTTCATTGGACCGATAAGCGCGGAAGCCTTTTTGAATCGTTTCCTACCCCCTCCCTCGGATCCCTCCTCTGTTCCCCAATTCCCCACGGGATTGTTCGACGATTTCATTAAATCGCTCTCACAAACGGAGAGTGCATCGTATGATAAATTTGTGAGTTCTGACCCACGTCGCCCACCGCACTTGTTCTGTGACTAATCCTACCCTTTTAGATTGAAGCCATTTCTCCGCATGTCCCAAGTTTAATCATAGTCAACACATCCCATTCCTCAGACAAAGCACCGCGTGGCAAATTCCATCTCAAACTGAAGCCCGACTGCTCAGTATATATGCATGGGAAAAGGACAAAAGATGATCTCGACCTCTCTCGCGTGGATTTTGTCATCGAGATGAAATCAGAGGCGGACCCATTTGTCCTCAAAGTTCCGTCTAACCCCAGGGACCACACTTCCAACAGCGGCGACGACTTAAACTCCTTCCTACACCTGACATCTGGTTCACGATCAAATCTAGGCCAGATCACGGTGTATGCCACGGCGATAATGAGCGCTCAGTACCACACACATACATTCTCGGTTCTCATTATGAAAGACTATGCAAGACTCATTCGATGGGACCGTAGTGGTGCAGTCGTCACCGAACCGATATATTACAATTCGCAACCACACCTTTTCGACTTTCTCGTCCGCTATGGTATCGCAGATTCCGAAGTTCGCGGCCATGATTCTACGGTTCACTCATCATCCACCCCAGAAGAAATTGCACTTGCCAGAGCCATCGTCCCTGAACTGAAAGACGTGGAGTCGTTTCTAGTCCTAACCATACCAGATGATTCAGATCGACCGTCAGAGCGCCGATATATCATCTCCAGCCCAGAACCTCGACCGGATATCCCCGTAGGTCGGTGGACTCGGTCGTTATTCGCCTTGGATGTCAAAGAAAGGCGTCGTGTCCTCGTTAAGGACTCTTGGCGTGTCCTTTTGAAGGACATCAAACCAGAAGGGGAGCTCTATGATCTGCTCCATCGGGGAAAAGTTGACAACATTCCTTCCTGCTTATCGGCTGGTGATGTTGGCGCCGACATCTATCACCAAACTCAAACTCACAAAGTCGGCAACGACATGAATTATAAACTAACTCCTCATCGGCACTACCGTATTGTCCTAGGTACCATAGGGAGGAAGTTGGAGGAATTCAAATGTACTCGGGAGTTTGTAAATGCAATGTATGCTGCCCTGAAAGGTGAGATGACTATTTTCTTAGCAGTTTGTCTATGTAACCTGATTCACATTGTAGCTCACAAAGCTGCTCATGACATTGGGATCCTTCATCGAGACATTAGTCCAGGAAATATCTTGATCGCCTGCGATGATGAATTGGACCATAATGACCCGCATGAATCGAAGATTCAGGGCGGATTACTCATCGATTGGGATCTCTCCAAGGTGATCGACCGAGATGACGAACACAGTGGCAGTACCGCACGCCAGCAAACACGCACTGTAAGTTATTACATGACCCAGTATTCCCGACTCCTGACATATCTTTCCGCCAGGGAACCTGGCAGTTTATGGCTGCTGAGCTTATCGAACGCCCCAAGATCCGCCACACATTCAGTCATGACCTTGAATCATTTTTCTGGGTTCTTATGTGGATTGTTGTGACATGGGTGCCAACTACCTGGGATGAGAGCGCACGCTCAATTTTCATCAACGGGGTGATGAACCCAAAGGTATATTCTAACATCGGAAGCACAGAGAAGTCGACGTGGCTGAAAGCAGGTAATCCGCTGAGGGAGAAAGGATTTCGAATTCGCGACAATCCTATCCTTCACGAGCTTGCGATGGAATTGTATGATTCTGTCGCCGGCCAATATCGTCCACGGCCATCAGACCAAGCGCCGCCTACAAAGCTCAACCCCTACATACTCTCTGGTCGTAGTCTACGCAAGAATCCAGAGGAAGAAGACAAGAATTATGAAATAGGGTTGACGTTTTTGAAGGATTATGACACCCTGCTCAAGCAATTCGAGCAGGCCCTTAACGCCGAGTGGCCCTCCAATGACAAGGCCAGTCTTCAGAGTATTGCACGATCGAATGCTTCGATCCACTTCTATTCCCAATCACAATCCAAGCGGTCGAGGCCTGTAGCGGATGAGGGGGGTCCCTTTAATAAGGTGTCTGGGAGCAAGCGGCAGCAGGGTTAGCAGTGGTTACTATGTTTCTCTCGTGTTTGTTCTGTACGTAAGTTACTGCCTAATGTGCCGTTCAGTATGATGTGATCCAATCCAATCCGATCTGGGTATTTCTGAGTCATGAATCGCGTGATTCAATTGAACGTACGCGACTCAATTTGAACGTACGGTGACTCGACTGACATCGTGGCATGTGCACGCCCATTCACCCTTCTTACTTCCCAAGGTCCTCATCTTGTCTTTGTTATTCCGTTCACTTTCACTCAGTATCCAAAAAAGAATGCTGTATTTAGCGCCAAGATTACAAGTCTACAACACCACATTTTCACTTTGAGTCGTTCGCCCAATGCTTGGTGACAGACCCGCAATCCAACGTCAATGTCATGGACGTAATCTATTTGGTCATTTTGGTCATTTCCCCCTGTGGGTAGCGCAAGTCTCGGCCCACAAGCAATACACTGGCCTTCGGGATTTTAGGCCATAAATCCCCCGTTCTCTCGATTCCCCATTTCTCTTGAATCCCCCGTTCTCACTGATCCTTCGTTTTCTCTTCGTGCCATGGCTCCGTGCAAGACAGAACAGCCCCTTGAACCGTCATCAGTAGCTGCACCTGTGGCTGTGGGACGAGCCAATGCCAAGGATGCTTCTCGTTGTTCGAGTGCATGTCCCGTTGGCTCGTCTCTGACTCAACCAAAGGTGACTTTCCTGGGCTCTCTACGTACCTTGAGTCTTGAGACTTACTGGTTAATCCAAGGCAACTACCACCCAACTCGACGCAGTCGCCAATGCCAAAGAATTCGACTTGCAGGGGAAAGACGGTGACGACGAGATATCCGACACATCTGGTCCTCCAAATCCCTTGTCTGAGCTAGAGCCTCAGAACACGGGTTCCCAACAAGCTGACCCCCTCAATGGGCCCGTTGACGTGATTGCAACCCTCGATCTCCTGTACTTCTTCACTGGTATTGAACAACCCACTCAAGGCGGCCCAATAATTTTGAAGCAAGGTCCGCCTCCACCTAAAGTCTGCAAGCTATGCTCGTATGTACAGACTTTCTGATATCCATTCTGCTTTCTTATGACAAACAGCGAGAAATATGGATTCGATAAGTCTATGCTCCCCGGTGTAGCCAGATATATCTACGGGCCAACCACCGCAAACACGAATCTCCGAAGGCATCTCTACCAAGCACACGCTGAGGAGTACGACAAAGCGGTCTTGGAGTATAAATGGACATATAAGCTATCGAGCGAAGTTGGCAATGCATCCACCCACGCTGCTCGAGCATCTCGTAGTTGCAGATGATCAGGTGAGTCCCGACGCTCAGTTAATTCAAGACGGTCCTTGACAACGAGTGGCCCTCCAGTGACAAGGCCAGCTCTCAGCATATTCTGCCATGTAAATATGGTTTGCATCACCCATTCCGGTTCCAAGCGGTCGAGGTCTGTGGCCGAAGAGAAGGCTTTTTATATGGTGTCGGCGAGCAAGCGGCAGGGTTAGCAGTGGTGCAGTGGCATCAGGAAAACGTCAAATTACTTATTTTGTCTTAACCCCATCTTAATTGTCTTAAATGGCATATTAAGTAAATTTAAGTAAAATTTGATTAAGACGGTCATTACTTAATTTCAGTAGAGTCGATTTCTGAAACCTCACTTAATGCACTTAAATTAAGTATATTAAGTATACTAAGACACTAAGCCACTTTCAGGGAATTAAGATTTTCGTGAAAATGATATATTTCAACATCTAAACTAGGTAAACAAATAAGGCAACTAAGCACCTAAGGATGTTTAAGGCAGCAAACCATTCATATACCCGTACCCAGCCACTCCAATCGCCAGTTTGTGGAAATGTATTCGGGGTGGACGTCACTCCACTCAGAGGCCGAGAGGTGCACCTCGCGACACTCTTGACAAAATCAGGTGTATACATGCGGACACTCCGCCTTTTGCTGACGCGTCGCCCTTCATTTGGCCATGTCCTCTTTGAGCCAGTCATTACGCTGCACAATCTTCACCATGACGAAGTCACACCTTTTTGCAGGAAGGAAAACTCACCTGAGACTGTATCGTGCACAATGGTGCCCATACGCTTAGGTTTGGATGTAAGGGGAAGATCTCGAGGACATCGTAGGCGAGCGTGGTGCCGGATGGTGTGCGGAGTTCAATGCGCGTGCGGTCGCGAAATGTAAGTGTCAAACCGACTGACAAAGTCCAGTTTACGATGGCGACTTCGTCCGGTGAAGATGCTTGGTAAGTGACGGACCCATCGTCGTTGGTGACAGGAGTGACCTAGGACCGGGTCATTCATCATGAGGGAGGCGCGGGGCAAAAAATAGACTAGAACTTACGTTGTGGCAGAGGGCGAGGCTAAGAACGACATCACGTATGTGTGCAGACATGTCGCGGCAACCGCGAGTGGCCAACTGCACGCCAGTCGACAATGAACTGTGTCTGGCATGAGTCGTACCTAATCGAGGCAGAACCAATGAGGAAGGAATGAAGTGCGGGATATTGGCCCGGCTCACCGTCTACACCAAAAGCGGTGTCGAGTTGGTGGACAACTTCGTCCATCGTATCAATTATTTGCTCTTTTCACTTTAATGGCCCACCTGATAGGGATAATCGACGAGAATAAAATCAAGAATCGGAACACGTAGATGTACCAGAATCCACGGAACCCGTTCAACGCAACGAGCGCGACGGACAGCACGAAAGACACTGCACACAGAATCTTGGTTTACACAATCAGCACCCGCTGACCCAAGCAAGGCCAAGAACGACACACCTTGGCGAGTGACTGATTTCGTGGTCCAATAGCCCAACTTTTGTCTGTAGGTGACTCGTATTCATCACCGCGCGCGTCTCTGGCCCAGTATATACCACAAAACCGATAGCGGACCCCGCAGCAAGCACGGTATTCGCCCATAGCACGTTCTCCGCAGAGAGCGGCTTGATCGTCGGTACTTGGACCATGGGTACCTCGTTTGAGGACACAGTGGGCGGTGTGTTAATCGTAGATGTGCCAATAAATGCATGGATGTCCTTGCTGGGAGCATCTGCTGCGGGAACAGGAGGAGTATGAACAAACAGGGGGATATAATCAGCTATGAGAGATGCACCGTAGATCTCAGCGTCAAGGTTGAGGAGTTCATGGTCAAAGGGCAGCTTTTGCGTCGCTGGTACAGCGATGCGCAGCTTCCAATCAGTCTCGCCATCCAGCTGGTCGGTGCGGATGAAGCAAGTTCCTGACGAGTTGGACGTGCGTAGTAGGATGAGGTCGGCCGGAACCCGCTGGTTCTTCTCTAGCAGGACAAGATCGCCGACGCGTATGGAGGAAGATGGGATGGAGCGCGTGGGCGGGAAATTGCCTTCGAGCAAGGAATGCGATAGCTCTTCCTCGTCGGAAGGAGATGAAGCGCCCGAGGCAAGGACAAGGTAGCGCGCCGAGTTGGTCTCGCGGTCGCGTAGATTGCGCTTATACTCGTCATAGGCTTCCTTGCCCATAGTGACGAGGAGAACGAAGGTGAGCAGGGTGATGTATGTTATAAACCTACCAAGGATGTAGGAAAGGGGGATAAGGATGTCAGATCGACTCAGAGCGACAATATTACAGAAAGAATGAGAGCGCACCAGTTCTGAAGGCAGGAACGAATTGGGATAGGGCGACGAGGAGGAAATAGAGGTTGAAGAAAAACTTGAACTGCTCGTAAATGACAATGGGACCTGTGATGGTTATAGTTAGCAAGGCGTGCGCTGACCGAAAAGGTTGGGCACTCCGACGACACGTTGATGTATTCTTTCGGCCGTGTTACCATGCGGCGGGATGTGTCATTGTCAGCCATGTTTGCCAGTGGTGGGGGTGGATGTACTGGGTATATGAGAAGTCGTCAGCGGTATTCAAGATGAAGTTGATGCAACGTTGATGCTTTGATGTGTGACGCGTCACAAATTGAACCGTGGAACAATTTTGGACTTAGCGGAATTTCCTCACAGTGAGCCGCCACAGCTCACAACTGATCCAGTGTCTTCGTTCTTGGCCAACCGTCCCACATTGGACTGTCATGAGCAAGTGGAAGCTCGAGTTTCCGGCGCTGGCGTGCACCATCTCATCGCGCACTCCGCGCCACTGCCTCAATTGTCGAGCCGTTGGCCTCTGCCACATCGACCAAACCGGACATTGATCATCCGAGCCCTCGTCCCCCACCCTCTTCCTATAGCTCCCGCTCCCGCAAGCGTAGCAGACGCAAGAGCAAGGCAAGCTTGCGCCCCTCTATGCCCATTAGCGTGCGATCGCGCTCAAGCACGCGGGGAGGGTCTGCCGTGCGCAATGCATGCAGCAAGAGCCGCAGCAAGAAGGGCAAAGAGCCAGCGCAGGCGGAATCTCCTGTACCCTGGATTCCTTCGGATGTGGAAGGGTCTTTTCTGGAGATGGAAGGACGTCCTGCCGGAGACGAGACTGGTGGTAGGCAAGTCGGGGGCGATGGCGAGGGTCATGACAATGTTAATGGAAGTGTTGGCAAGGAACCTCTTGCAGACAGTTCAGAAACGGGTGCGTGTGCAAACTCTGCTCTGCCTCTCCTCTAATTATTATGTTATCATTGTCGCCGTTCATAGCTGAACCCCTTTGTAACTCACCCCTCTCCAACCCTACCTCCATGCCAGAGTCACAGGCTCCTCCCACGCCGACAACCAACGTATCACAGCCGCCAGTCTCCCCTTCGCCCCTTGGAGATGACATATCTCTTGCCGCAGTAACGCCATCGACGTCGGCATCTACCCCAGAACACATATCACGGCGTTCCTCCAGTTCCTTACCATCGAGCTCACCGGGGTCATCCGCTGCATCTACACTCCTGATCCCTCCAGAGTCAGAGTCGTATCACCGACCGCAATCCTCACCCTCGCATTCTACCGGCGATGTCCACGTGGTAGAAAAGATTGCACGAGGGAAGGTTGGCTTGATTCCCGATCCCGCCTCCATCTTCCCTGCTTCAGCGTCCTCAAAGTCGATGGCTACCACTACTGTGTCCGCACCAGACCTCTCTCGACGTGGCTACTCCCTGGAATTGACTTCTGCGAATACCAGCATCAACAGTAGCGGTACCAAGTCACCACTGAATGGAGGCTCGAAAATTCGACGCAGCATCAGCGAGTTCCTGCACTTCGGCGCCAGTTCGCAGATTCGCCGTCAGAGCGTTCCTCTACCATTCAAATCATGTAGCGGGACAACAAGTTCAGGGACCCCGGCTGGCATCATGCGACAGAATTTACCGGAAGTGTCGCGGGGGGAGGGCGCATTGGAAAACGGGTGGGAAGATGTGCGCGAGGACCACTTCTTCGCCACACTCATTTCTCCAGTAACCCCACCAGCCTCGCCCCATTTGGATCGTCATCCATATTTCTCTCACCCGTCCAACCCCTGCCCACCTGTTGGCTCAACCGATTCCGACTTTGGTGCATACCACACCGGCGCGGTGCAATACGATGGCTCTTCGGGGAAGTGCAGAGCGATGCCCAAGCACAAGGTCAAAACGAGCATTCCATGTCCGCGTGGGTTTGCGTGCGCGACAATGGCTTGTATGTGCTCAGGGACAACGTACATCTTTCGATGTACACATCGACCGTGCCATGTGCATACGTTCATCCCGTTCCCATTCCCAATGCATGCTTTCTTCCTTCCTCGGCCCCACACCCCCACCGCCATCCACCTTCCTTTTTCTCTCTCCTAGCAATACTCACACCAACACCTGTCGGCTCCCTCGGCGCCCATGCTGACATTTCCCCTTACACTGACCAGTGCCATCCCTCTCAAGGAAGAGCAGCAACGCGATGTGTTTGCTGGTGATCACCAACGGCTCACCGCTGACCCTACTATCTACACTCCGTCATCCGATGGGCGTCTGTTTGGGTTTCTTCCCTACAGGACGGGTATTGCACCCACGTTCCGCCATGACGCCATCATCATTGGTCCTCGTCCCCATCCACAGACACCTTCTCAGGCCACGGCGGTGCAGCAACACCAACAACAGCTGGCCCAGCAGCAACAGAGCGCTCGGGATGCCACAGACAACTGGGACACCGATCTCAATGCAGCAGCAGTTGAAGAAGCTGCCCTCGGCGCTGAATGTACCACAAATGCGGACACCTTCCAACGGCAGTTTGCGCACACTTACCACCACCGTTTTAACCACGCCTCTGGCTTCTCCCCAGTCGTCCCCCATGCTGACAGCTACTAATGGTCAAACTAGCCCTGTCCCCCCGTCACTTAATGGATCGGAGGAATCGCACTCATCCTCCACTCCTGGGGACAACGTTCTCCGGACTTACAAGGATACACTTGCAAACTCTGAACATTCGTACCTTAGCAAAGCGAGAAGTAGGGCACCTGCTTGACAGTGCATAAACGTCCTCTGACCTTTATGGGACAGGTTTCGACTGTACGGATGAAGAAAATGATGAGGCGATTGCGACACTATGGCAACGTGCGTGGGCTGCTCTGCGTGCCAAGGTTGACGAGCAAACAGCGGACACGGCAATCCTCACAAAGTTGCGCACATACTTCAAGGAGCGTTTCTGTTACGATGAGCATGGTGTACCTCCCATCTGGAAACCGGTCGATGATATTGATGGCACATTCAAAAAAATGAGACTCTGCTACACCGTCTGCTGAAGCAACACCTGCTGGTGTGACCGCTGCTTCCCCTATGCCAATAAAGCCAACACAACTGCACGCTGCAATTCACGCAGGCGCACAGCCTTACAGTGCCACAAATTCAGTTGAAGGGTGCATTTACCAATGGCCAATCGGAGATGCCACCTTACTCACTGCCCAGCATTGGGTGACCTGTTGGTCCTGCACGCAGCGACAGGCTGGGTACTGGAAGATTAGGGAATAGGTGTTAGCAAGCTTAAGGTAGGGTAGGTATCTTTGGTTTGCTTAATTTTGCTTACAGCGGTAAGTGTGTCTTAATGAGTTTTTATGACTTGATTACCTTAAAATCACTTTGATGTTAAAAAGATTAAGTCAAACTAAGAGTTTTTAGTACTCTTAATTGTCTTAATGCAGATTTAAGAAACATAAGTGCACCTAAGTAGACTTAAGTAAATTGACATTTTCCTGATGTGGTATAGCAGTGGTACTGTTGCATCTCTCACGTTTGTACTGTATGTGCGGCGTGCGTTGCCTGTCTGTCCAGTGTGATGTGATCCGATCCGAGTATTCTGAGTCATGAATCTGATTCACATGAACGTACGTGACTCAATTGAACGTACACGATCTAACCGATAACGGTTGACAAGACTGACATCGTGGCATGTGCACGTGCACTCCCTTCGCTGCTTGCGGCTCACCCATTCACTGCCCATCTTACTTCCCAAGGTCCTCATCTCGTCTTAGTTATCCTGTTCACTTGCACTCACTTTGGGTTTAGCGACCGTCAGAACGCCATCAAAGTATCGTTCCCAGGCCCAGCGGTTCGGCGCTTGCACAGTGCACACATTTTGATTTTGAGTCGCTCGCCCAATGCTTGCCGACGGACCCGCAATTCAACGTCAATGTCATGGACGTAATCTATTTGGTTATTTTGGTCATTTTCCATGGAGTGCCCGTGGGTAGCACAAGTCTCGGCCCACAAGCAATGCACTGGCGTCACAAATCCCCTGTTCTCTCGATTCCCCATTTCTCTTGAATCCCCTGTTCTCACTGATCCTTTGGTTTCTCTTCGTGCCATGGCTCCATGCAAGACAAAACAGCCCCTTGAACCGTCATCAGTAGCTGCACCTGTGGCTGTGGGACGAGTCAATGCCAAGGGTGCTTCTCGTCGCCCGAGCGCACGTCCCGTTGGCTCGTCTCAGACCCGATCAAAGGTGATTTTTCTGGGCCCTCTATGTACCTTTAGTCTTGAGAGACTCACCAGTTAATCTAGGCAACTACCACCCAACTCGACACAGTCGTCAGTGCCAAAGAATTCGACTTGCAGGGGATAGACGATGACGACGAGATATCTGACATATCTGGTCCTCCAAATCCCTCGCCTAAGCTAGAGCCTCAGAGAACGAGTCCCCAACAAGCTGACGCCCTCAATAGACCAGTTAAATCAAATGTAGCCCTCGATCTTGTGCACTTCTTCACTGGCATGGGTCATACTAGAGGCAAGCGTTCTTCGAACGGAGAAACGCCTCCACCTAAAATCTGCAAGCTATGCTCGTACGTACGGACTTTCGAATATCTATTCTGTTTTCTTACAACAAGCAGCGAGATATATGGCACCGATAAGTCTACGCTCCCCGATGGTGTAGCTAATTATATCTACGGGCCAAATACCGGAAACACGAATCTTCGACGGCATCTCCGCCAAATACACGCTGAGGAGTACGATGGCGCTGTTTTACAGCACAAGTGGTCATATAAGCTATCGAGCGAATTGGGCGATCCATCTACCCACGATGCTCGCAACAAACGCGACCCCGAGCTCCCATCATTTTCACCAGAGGCGTTCCTGGAGCATCTCGTTCGCTTCGTAGTTGCAGATGATCAGGTGAGTCCCAACGATCTCGCGTGCTTTCACACTCTCACTAGTCTTCAGTCGATTCGTGTTGTAGAATGCCCCGAGTTTCGACAGATGTGTATGGTTCTTTGCAAGACTCTCGTTGACGCCGACATCCCTCGCCGCGATAAGATGAGGGAAGCAGTCATCAGTGAATGGCGGAATTCATTCAAACGGTTGAAATCGGACCTTTCTGTGGGTATAGTCATTTTGTCTTTCCGCTTTGTCAACTGTCTTCGGTCATAGAAATCCTGCGGGCGGATCAGTTTCACTTCAGACGTCTGGTCAAACGCGAACCTAGAGGCCTACTTAGCGTTGACTGCACACTGGATCTCAAGTGATGAGTCAAGTGGACGCCTCGCACTTAATGCTGCACTTATCAGCTTTCATCGCCTCAAGAAGAAACACACAGGCGTCAATATAGCAAAGAATATCCTACACCTACTTGATCAAGCTAATGTTACACTCAAGGTATGTATTTCATATGATATCTATTCGCACGTTTGCCTTACTCTTTGTAGATCGGCCACTTTACGCTCGACAACGCCGAGAACAACGCTGTAGCCATGGAAGAGCTAGAGTCTCTGCTCGCCGAACGTGAGGTGTTCGCCACAGCTGACTTCGATCACCTTAAACATTGCGTCCGGTGTTACGCACACATCATTAACATCTGTTCGTCTCACGTCATTTCATCGATGACATCTGTTTCAAAGGGGTATCTCTCCGAGCTCAAAGTTGCCGTCGATTCAAACCACATAGATTGCGATGACTCCGAGGATGAATTGGATGGTGGTGACATTGATATTGGTGATCACCATATTGACGAGTTGAAGCTGGGTGATTGCTACGATGACCATTCTAACCTTAAGGAATGGGTTGCGGGTATCAAGCGCGATCCCCTCAGGCGTGCTCGCAGAATTATTCGTCTTTTACGCTCTTCGGACCAACGCAGGGAAGGCTTTCGTAAGTTCATCCAAGACGGAAACGAACGACAATGGTTCTCTGAAAAAACTCAGAGTGGCAAACGTCGTATCGTCCAAGTTCCCGAGCTTCAACTTCTGAGGGATGTGAAGACGAGGTGGGATTCGGTTTTTATGATGCTGCGACGTCTAAGAGTTCTCCGGCCGGTAAGTTCATCTCAGCGACTGGACGGTGTTACAGTGGAGACTAATCAAATATCTAATGTAGGCTCTCGATCGGTATCTTAACACTGAATTGGTTGACTTCTCCGATTGGAAGCTGTTGGAAATTGATTGGTACATCCTTGAAGGGTTAGAAACTGTCTTGAGCGTGAGTCGTCTATTTAACCCATGGACAGTCACTCATGTGACAACAGGTTCCGCACGCGTGTCAACAAGCATGTCGTCCGAATCCACGCCGGTTTTGTCACGTGCGATATCCAGTTTTGAGATGTTTATGACAGAATGGGAAAAACTCGGGGAACAGCACGAGATGCTCCGGCCCTGGACGGAAATCGGCCTGCGGTGGGCAAAGAAATACTACATTCGAATGGACGATACAGACGCTTATGTCGTCACAATGTGTCAGTCTTTGAATCAAGATTTGTCGCTCTAACCTCTGACTTCATTGAACAGTCCTCAACCCTGCTATGCGCCTCTCGTGGATCCAAGCTGAATGGGAAGGTCACTATATCCGGCGTGCCAAAGATATCATTCTGGCGCTCGTAAGACTACACAATTCAACTCCTCAGTCATCTTTCTCACGACTTGCAGATGCGTCAGTACCGTAGCCAGAAGTCGTCAACGTCTGAAGCTACAACGACGGATTCCCCTGTCCAACCCGATCCAGTGGTTTCTGTGGCTCCAATGCGATTCAAAGTCCAAGATTCTGTATACAAAAAAAAGTCCACACGTAATGTGTCCAGTGTGGATGTTGAATTCCAAAAATATGTTTCGGGTCCAATCTCGTCTGAGGAGACCAACATCCTGCGGTTCTGGGAGGTGAGGTGATTCCTATAATTGAATGGCGTTTTGGTACTACAACTAACTCCCTCAACAGGCTAATAGGTTGGAACTCCCAACACTGTTCTCAATCGCGATGGATTATCTCCCAATCCAGGCAACGTCCGTCCCTTGCGAGCGTGTGTTCTCGTCAGCAAAGGACACGGACACTGCGAAGCGAAACCGAATCAGCCCAATTCTCATGGAGGCCCTTCAAATGCTGAAATATTCACTCAAGAAAGAACGCCTCAACTTCATGAACGGATGGTCAATATCGGAAGCTGCCATGAGTATGTCGGTGCCAACTGGCGAGCTTAGCTCTCTCTTTGTGGATGATCCTGTTGTTTCGTTTGACAATTTGTTGAATGACCTTATTAACTACGATGATTGCGAGTCTTAACCCCAGCTTTTTTACGTCACTGCAATGAGAATCTATTTTCCTTGGCCACGTTACTGTCTGTACTGACAGAGATGATCGCACAGCAGTTGCGTGCGATATTGTTGGTGTTTATTTGACATCGGAGTTCGCAATTTAGTGAACCGACGCATCCCCCAAGTTGACTTTACCCATCATTTCTCTCTCTGAACGTTGATGACGACTACGCGCCTTCGAAATCCACGACATACCTCGGAGAAGCGATTCTCTCCCTCAAAGTCAGATATTGTGCGTGTTGGTGGCCGGTACAGAGTATGTAACCTACATCAGGAAAAGTGTCAGTACTTTTTCTTGTCTTTTAGTACTTTTTCTTGTCTTTTTTGTCTTTTGTCTTTTAAAAAAGACAAGAAAGACAAAAAAGTCATGAAAAAAGTACTGAAAGACAAGAAAAAGTACTGACACTTTTCCTGATGTACTCGGTACTGGGGGATCTGGTGAGCTCGACTCTGACTCGAGTTTGACACACTTTCCTGAGTTCGTTAGGGAGTGTCTATCTAGGAAAAGACATTGCGACGGGGGGTGATGTTGCTGTGAAGATAGGGCACCCATGCGGCTTACCTTCAAGGCTCAGTCATGAACACAACGTGTATACAACTATCGCCGGTGGCAGAGGAATCCCTTGAGTACTCTGGTACGGCAAGGAAAGTATATATGAAGTTATTGTCCTCGATCATCTCGGAACTTCACTGGGCGACCTGATCGATCAGCTTGAGTTTGACCACAGGAAGACATTCTCGTACGCCACCCAAATGGTACGTTATATAAAACAAACAATCATACTAAACCTAAACACACCCTCACATGCAGCTCTTAGCAGTCCAGTCACTTCATGATCGACACTACATCCATCGTGACATTAAACCTGGGAATTTCATGATTCGTGCTGATAACCTTCCTCCTACCCTCTTTCTCATTGATTTCGGCTTGGCACGATTGTTCCGTAATCCCGCAACTTATTTACATATCCCTTTCACAACGAATCATTCGATCGTTGGTACCCTTCCGTTCGCATCCATCAGTGGCCAGCAAGGCAATGTCCAGTCGCGTCGTGATGACCTAGAGTCTCTCGCCTATACCATCATTTATTCAGCACTCGGCGAGTTGCCTTGGACCAGCAATTCCGCAGGCAACGACGAGGAGGTAGTCCTCCGTAAGAAAACATCGATCACAGTGGAAGAGCTGTGCGAAGGCTTACCCGCTCCCTTCTGCAAATTCGTCACCTATGTCCGTTCTCTTGGCTTTGACAAGAAACCGGACTATCAGTTCCTTCATTCCATCCTCTTACAGTGCTCGGAAACCATGACTGATCAGCCCATCAAAGCACCACCCCATGTCAGCGTGGACCGTGCACCTATCTTCACTAGTCGGGTGTAAGTGACCTCGCCCTCTATGAATAGCGGCACTAACTAGATTTATTTAGCCTTCGCTCTTTGACTCGCGCGATTGCTAAACCGTCTCGGTACATACATCAAACACCCGCTCGGGCCACTCGTACAAGGTCCTGGAAGTAGCATGTTTTCGTAGTTTGAGACGTTGGGCTTTGAGGTACATGTAGGCAATGATGTATCACGTGTCGATTTTGTTGTAGAGCTGTAGTTTGATGTATGGGAACTAAGATTTGACTACAATTTTCGCAATCTGGATTGGGAGCTGAGCCACACTCTAGCCGGAGAAACGCCGGCTATTTTGGCGGCGCGGCTTGGCGCAGCTAAGTGGCATGGGTGCCCACGGCGCAGCTCAGCTAACAAGCTGACTGCCCGGCTAATTGTGGCTCGGCTAACGGCTCGGCTCGGCTCTTGTAGCCGCCGAAACACTAGTCCGGACAAACTCAGAGCCGGATCCCAGCGCCCCTGCTGGGTCAGCGTTGACACGGCCAGCAAATGGGCTGTTGAAAGGACGGCCAGCTGAGCAACACCTCTCATCGCACCACTCTGCGTCACCCCCCGAAGCGCCCGAACACGCTGAACGCGACGAAACGTCACGCTATCCGATGTCGACATCTCCACAACCAAAACCTACAAACGGACACCCACACGACAAACCTCTTCGTATGCCATCGCGTCACCCTCGCCCAGACTCTCCCCTACCACCCTCTACTGGTAATAGCGCCGATGTGAAAAGTGCTTCCCCAGGGTCAGCAACTCGCTTTGGTTGGCAATTCCCACGAAATCGCCCTCAGCTCCCTGATTTCGAGCCAGACACAAGCTCGCCTGAGCGTTCACCATCCCATGTGCATCGATCGACAAGTCAAGCGAAGTGGCGATGCACGAAAGGCCACAAACGCGCAACGACTGAATTCTCGGAAGCCAACGGTGCAGTGCCACCAAAGATTCATTTACATGAGCCAGAATTCGCTTCCGAGTCTGAAAGCATGGATGCCACATCTCTACAAGGTTTGCTACCCCTCAGTTTCTATCGCGAAAGAGTTCCTCATATTTCATCTTTCCAGGGAGCGATGACAGTATACAGGACGCGCATATACAGGACGTGCCGACGCCTATCGCACGGCCGATTGAGATTCCACCACCTGAGAAGCTTCAGTCATTTTCTCCTATCCGTACTGCCTCTGCTGCTGAGGATCCCGACTCTGATGCTTCTTCGCCACCAGGCTGCGACTCCTATTGATGCAGCACCCTCCTTCGAGCTTTCCATGCCTCCTTGTCCGTCACTTAGCACCTCCAAGATCGAATTTGAGACACCTCCGCTGCCTAAAGGCCTTCCCGAACTCCCTGGTCCGCTCTTCCTTCAAGTTCCTCCGCCTTTCGTTCTCCCGTCGTGGATGGGATTGAGGGCAAGGTGGCCACCCACACGGATGACGTTGTATCTGTATCGATCGCCCATTATTTGCTCGCTCAACGTGCGACCTGCCAGGCACCCAATGTGTGACACGGATATGGGTCAACCCGTGACAAGGCCCCTCCACCGATGCTACGGCGTCCCAGGAACCTTGTTTTGCATTCAAGATGGCACATGCTCTCCGGTCGACGCGTGATGGCCATCCTCTGGAAACTGGAAGGTCTTGCCTCCCTGGAGTGTACCATCGTGTGGACGGACTTGGCTGCATTTCTTTCTCAAGGGCCTCGAGCGTCTTCAAGTTGGGCAAGCATTCTTCGGTTTGTCCCCCGTTTTTTTATGTAGGTTTCCCATTTTTGACTTAGCGTTCAACGTTGCAGTTTAGTGCGACACGAGTCAATGGGTGGCCTTTAGCGGGATGACATGAGGCACCCGATGTGTGGATCTACTCTATTTACATCGTATGCGCGCCCACTATATTCAAATCAAATCAACCCCATTCCCAATGTTGACACGCAGATCAGGTCATGGAATGCATGAATAGAGGGAGACGGATGCTTGTGGTGATCAGAAGTCATCACTATGCCCCCCCGAACGTGTCAAAATATTCTTCACGACAACGGTGCTCTTCAGACAACTTTCGAAGCCAACCGTAAGTCTTTTCCAATCTGTTCTTGTCTGTTGATTATTGAACAATGCCTGTTATTTAGCCCAACTGGCAAATGTAAAATCCAAACGCGGTGGCAAGGGGAGGGGCAAGAACGCTGTCCCTTCAGATCCTGATGGCATCAACCTGGACTCGAACAGTAAAGCTCTAGTTATAATTCGGTTTCAGACTGCTGATTATATTTCTTTTTAGCAACATCAAAGCGCCAACAAGGTCGGAAAGGCCGACAAGCAAGAGCGGTTGCCGATGCAGCTGCTACTCCTACCGCTATCCCGACTGCCGTCTCCACCGCCACCACCACTGCCACTGTCGCTCCCACCACTGTCGCTTTGGGCACTGTCGCTCCCACCACTGTTGCTTCGGGCACTGTCGCTCCCACCACTTTTGCTCCGAGCACTGTCACTCCCACCACTGTTGCTCACACCACTGTTGCTCGCACCACTGTTGCTCCTACCACTGTTGCTCGCACCACCATTGCTCGCACCACCACCACCACTACTGTTGCTCACACCACCATTGCTCCCACCACTACCACCACCACCACTGTCGCTCGCACCACCACCACTAATCTTATTGATGACGATGAAGAGAACCCTTTCGTTGATCTCCCATCACAGGGCTTCGGTGATGATCAAGATAGTGCCACATGGACTTCATCCGAGTCGGAGCTTGGTGCACCTCTCCGGAGTCGTAAAGAAGCTTGGGACGTGAGGGACTTCTTCTCTAAAGAGAAGGGTTCATGGTCCTGTAAGTATTGCAGGTATGTTTTTTGTTTATTTGTGAAGCATTTCCCGCTAACATTATTGTAGTCGTAATCAAACTACAACACCCCATCGCCATCGCAACCAAGCCAGGACACCCCATCACAATCACGCTAATACACCACGGCACCATCATCGTAAGAAAACTATACCTGGTCACTACGACATATCTTGCTCTACCACCACCCTTCGTCGACACCTTGCCAACAAACATTGGGAGGTGTGGATCATGTCGTGTATGAAGGCCGGCATTGAGATCGCCTCAAACAGCACAGAGGTGCGGAAGGCGCTCGACAAATTCAAATGAAAGCATGGACGCGCCAATGGAGACAATACAACAACAGATAGTCCATCTCTGGTTTATCGAACATACACCCCAAAGACATTCCTCGACGCAATTGTCAAATGAATTATTGCCGATGATCAGGTTTGCCTATTTTGTTTATTTATAGTTTGTTACTCATGTGCTTCATTTGTGATAGGCTGTCAATGTTATTGAGAATGTTCACCTCCGCTTTATATTCTTAATGCTCAATACTGAGCTCAATGACCGTGACATTCCACATCGAACTAAAATTCGAAGCCAGATCATGGAGCTTTGGGGCTTACATGTACATAATTTGGGAAAGGAAATGAGGGTAATTCACAATTGAGTTTATTTTTTCATCTTCTCATTTGTATTATAGGAAGCTCCTGGAAAAATTTCATTCACAGCTGATTGTTGGACTGATTCCAACCTCACACCATTTATGGCTATCACTGCACACTGGATAAGCTATCAAGCTAAAAGCACATCACAGGGGCATCGTAACACCATCTCTCTTCGATCAGAGCTTATTGCTTTCCATTGTGTACCCAACCGACATACAGGTGAACATCTTGCGGAGGTGTTTTTAAATATTTTTGACCGCTATCAGATTCAAAGGGTATGTTGTTATTTATGCCATAATTATAGCTAATGTTTTTATTAGATTGGGTGGATAACACTTGACAATGCTAGCAATAATGACACACTGGTTTCATGTAACCGGCTCCTGGGACGAGGCTAGCTCGTACGCCTCGTGGACCGGGGTAAGTTCCTGAACCGGGCTAGTACTGTATGGATTGATCGGATCACTTGTCATTGATGCGTGTAGTGCCTCGTTTTGATGTGGACGGACAGCAGGCCAGCATCGTGTTGTTTCAGATTGCTGTGCCCCTCGTGCTTGGTTTCTAATAGTTTGTACGCGTTTGTAGCTTTCCTGGTGTACTTAAGGACGACCAACTTGGCCAGGTAGCGGCAAGTTGAGTCTCCTGTCTAAATAACAGAAGTCTCTTCCTTCTATTCAAACCGGGGTCTTATCGACGTACTGATAAGGCGGGAACCCGTTACTCCTCAGACCCCTAAGTCGCTGCAAAGACTTAGCTTATGACCCAGCGTCCCACGAAGGACACGGTCACTCTACCCAAGTACGCCTTCTGCCAGGAGGTATTTCCCGACCTAGTGCACAAGGGAGGGCGCTGCACGTGCTTCGACACGCCCAAGCCCAAGGAGGAAGCAACTACCACGGACGCAACTGAGCTCTAATTGTCTCGTCCATACCGGCGGTGACATTTCATCTCTTGAACTTCTGCTTAATGCTAGGGACATCAATTTTTCATCTTATAAGCAGCGAATCAGGTATGTTGCTTTCTTATACAATATAATTGATGCTTATTACAATATATAATAGGTGTTTTCCCCATGTTGTGAATCTTGCTGTACAGGCAGTTCTTAGTTCAATTGCCAATATGGACTATGAAGAAGATGATGATGATTTTGGTTACCCACAGTGGTCTGCACCACGGCATGACATCATTGCTAATTTGCGGACACTTATCAATAAGGTTTAGAATCTATCTTTTATCCTTTTTAAACCCATATACTTACCTGGGTGTATAGATCCGTGCTTCAAGCCTTCGTCGTCAAGAGTTTGAAGCAATACAAAAACAATACACTCATACTGATCCACCACTTAAACTCATTTGTGATGTTCCAACAAGATGGTCATCAACTCATTTAATGATTGCACGTGCCTTACATCTCCGTCAGGTATGTTTACAATTTTTAACTAATTATTTTTAATTATTTTTAATTATTTTAATAGGCTATTGATATTTTTATATCAAGACACCCTGATATAACAAACTATAGGCTAAGTGCAGAAGATTGGATTCAGATTAAAGCACTTGCAAAGATTCTTCAGGTATGTTTCTTTATTATCTTTGATTCTTTGCCATTACTTATATATATTTGTGCTTAGGTACCTCATGCATTTCAACAGAAGCTATCAAGTGAAAAGACACCAACACTTTGTGAAGCACTTCCATCATTCCAAAGAATGATTACAGCTTGGGAACAGTATAAAAAAGATATGCCAGAATATGCCATATTTATTGAGGCTGGTCTCTTAAAGCTTCAAACCTATTTTAATTTGGCCATTCAAGTTCCAGCATATCAACTTGCAATATGTATAAAGTCTTATTTCTTGAATGTAAAGTAACTGATTAATTTTTATTATATCTTTAGTACTTCATCCCTCAAAGAAGCTCTCCTGGTTTACACAGCATATGCCTGATAAAGCCCAAGATGTTTACCAGATGTTTCTTAGATCAGTATGTGGCCAAATCTCTCTTAAATAGTGTGTGGGAAACTAATACCATCTCGGATAGCTTGAACAATACCGACCATCCTCAAGTTCTCAGACACCCCACCCTCAGCACATGGCTCATCACACAACAGACCCTGAAGCTGAATGGGCTGATGCTATCTTGGGCACAGATTCATGTGCTCATGGTGGTCTTAGCTGCTCTTTACAAGCAGCGGTTGATGTGTACCTTAATGACATATCAGTGGTGTCATATTCCAGTATCATGACATTCTGGCAGGTTGGTGATGCAATTTTCTTATTATCAGTTTTCACTCACTCTTTTTAGAAGAATCAGCACCGTTTTCCTACAATTTTTATGCTTGCAGTGGATGTATTAGCCATCCAAGGCTCTGCAGTGCCATGTGAGCGTGTGTTTTCATCTGGAAAAGAGACAATGTCAGCACGTCGCAGCCGGATCAAGTATGACCTCATGGAGGCACTTCAAATGCTAAAATTCTCCCTAAATCACAACTGCGAGCTTAACTTTACAGCAGGATCTGGGCGACAGGCTGAGTTGCAGGAGCTAGAGGAACTCGATTGCATTGATAGTACTGTTCCGGAGGACCTGATGGCTTTTCGACAAAGACTTACACTTCCCTTGGAGGACAATGGCTCCCCCTGATTCTTTCTAGGGATTTTTTCTTCACTTAACATGTAGTTTCTCTCAAAAACGTAGTACAATATTATGTCTTACAGAACTAGGATCCATTCTGACACGCGTGTTGTGGCTGATTTGCTAACGGACTGCCTCATCCCTTCCTTAACCTCGACTGCGCCATGCAACACATTTCCCCTTCAAAAACTGCTGCAACTCGCGAGACACCGTCACATCCATCGTTTACTTCAAGAATTGTACCGTGGCTCAATCAACATTCACCACGCTGTGCCAAGCCATGTCTGGTGGTGCCGACTCTCATTACCAACCTGTGACCACCAATGCGACTAACATCCCCTCATTCTCTATCACGGCGAACAACACACAGCCCGTCTGGCTCTACTGCAGGCAGACTGGATATGGTGCCACTTCCCTCGTTCCTCAAGAGGTCATTCTTGAGCGTGAACGTAACTGGGGTTTACGACAGCAGAAATGGACTCACACCCATATTCGCAACTGAGCCACGTCTCCGAACCCTCCCACGTCCCATTTCGCGTCCGGACAAACTCAGAGCCGGATCCCAGCGCCCCTGCTGGGTCAGCGTTGACACGGCCAGCAAATGGGCTGTTGAAAGGACGGCCAGCTGAGCAACACCTCTCATCGCACCACTCTGCGTCACCCCCCGAAGCGCCCGAACACGCTGAACGCGACGAAACGTCACGCTATCCGATGTCGACATCTCCACAACCAAAACCTACAAACGGACACCCCCACGACAAACCTCTTCGTATGCCATCGCGTCACCCTCGCCCAGACTCTCCCCTACCACCCTCTACTGGTAACAGCGCCGATGTGAAAAGTGCTTCCCCAGGGTCAGCAACTCGCTTTGGCTGGCAATTCCCACGAAATCGCCCTCAGCTCCCTGATTTCGAGCCAGACACAAGCTCGCTTGAGCGTTCACCATCCCCTGTGCATCGATCGACAAGTCGTATTGTTGGTTCTGGAATACCAAGCCACATTCCTGTGCGCTCACCAGGCCAGGTGCCAAAGGTCGCGATCAAGCGAAGCGGCGATGGTCAGACGTTCATGAAAGGCCACAAACGCGTAACGACCGAATTCTCGGAAGCCAAGTTAGCCAACGGTGCAGTGCCACCAAAGATTCATTTACATGAGCCAGAATTCGCTTCCGAGTCTGAAAGCATGGATGCCCCATCTCTACAAGGTTTGCTGCCCCCTCAGTTTCTATCACGAAAGAGTTCCTCATCTTTCATCTTTCCAGGGAGCGATGACAGTATACAGGACACACCGACGCCTATCGCATGGCCGATTGAGATTCCACCACCTTCCTATCCATACTGCCTCTGCTGCTGAGGATCCCAACTCTGATGCTTCTTCACCACCAGGCCGCGACTCCTATTGATGCGGCACCCTCCTTCGAGCTTTCCACACCTCCTCGTCCGTCACTTAGCACCTCCAAGATTGAATTTGAGACACCTCCACCGCCTAAAGGCCTCCCCGAACTCCCTGGTCCGCCCTCATCTTCCAAAGATGAGACGGAGACCATCGATATTGCGTCCTCGGATCATCAAAATGGTGTTCCGCTCAGCCTCAACGTTACAAAGACACCTCGTGTGCTCGGTGCGTGGGCTGCAACTCCTGCACCTGCACGATCGCAGACTCCCCAGCCCACTTCATCCTCGTTCGCGCCGGCCAAGTTGTCACGTGCACGATCTAATTCGCTTCCTCGGACTTCTTTCACAGGGATCTAATCTTCTACTATAGCGCCCTCTTCTGCGCCTTCCCGCGCAGGCACACTGCCCGTACGAACACCTGCGCCACCTGGGGGCTGGTTTTCGACACCTGGCTCTCTTCGTCGGAAGAGCCTGTTGAAGGTTCGCTTCGATAACATGACTTCAGATAGTGCCATATCAGATGCAGACACGGGCGCGAAGGATGGAAAAGTTGAAGTCCCTCTGCCTGTAGCAGACTGGGATGCAGGTTCGTCCTCAAGACCAGGGATGAATGGTTCGGATTCTATATCCAAGCCCTCCTTCAACCATGTTGAGTCGTCGTCCACGCTAGTGAATCGCGATGGTCAAGAAGCAGATGTTCCAACTGTGAATTCTCCTACTGAGACTACTAACTATACGACCGTGGCATCATCGCCGCGCCGCAAGTCACGGCGATCTCCTAGCGTGCGGCTTGTGGACGAGTACGGGCACGCCCAGGAGAACCCACCGATAACACCCTCTCGAAAGGACGTCAGGGATCATTCAGCATCCTTACGTATGCCTGGTGGTGGCCCATTGAAAACGCCTCGCAGCGCCAGCGTGCGCATTGTTGATGAAATGGGGCACGAGGTTGAGGAGCCGTCTGAGCAGAACGACAGCGAGGACACCGTGACTGAAGTCCGTTACTCGCGTCAAGAGGCGATACAACGGATGAAGAGAGCGGTGGCCGATCTACAGGATGGCCTGAGAGGCGTAGATATGTGAGTGTCGGTTCCCCGGCTGCCTGTCTTCCGTGTTATGTTGGATGGCTGACTTGGCACAGTTCGAGCGGTGGGGGTTTGGACGATCCATGATTGAGCGAACTCTCTGATTTGTCGAAAGCTGCACGGGAGATGCGTGGTCAACTCAAGTCATCGCTGCAACAAGCACAGATCGCGCAGAAGTACGGATCGTTGAAGGACAGCATGCGGCAGAGTAGATTCCTCGTAAGCCATGTTCTGCCTTTCCCCGATGCCAGCCTGCTGTTGGTGCACGTGCGACTGGTCTCCTCACTGTTGTTGGCTTTGCCGCTGGCATTCTACTGATGGCACACCCATGTCCATCACTCTCTCTCTTTCCAATGACCCCGGTCTACACCCAACACCTTCTCATTCGGCCACCTCATTCGACCCGCCCTATACCCCCAAGCTCTGCAGATGACTCTATCCGACCCAAGGCTGAATGCCGTGTATCGCTCGGTGTGGTCGAATATGTCCACCTCTTTGCAGACCCGCCTTCTGAATCTCCCTCTTGCTGCGCCAAAGTGAGTTCTTTGTCCTCTTTGCTACTTCAGGTTACCAACACTTCTCCTCCAGTCCTTGAAGATATCTGCCGAGGGGCATTGCGCTTCAATGACGTTGTGCACGTGACTTCCAGAGGGGAAGCCGTTTCACGCAGGCTCTCACACGAATCGCTCACGTCCCTGCCCCACCTACCTGCCTCGGCATCAATCTCCCAAAGACCGTCATCATTCAGAATCCCGACATCGTGCAGCTCGCTGTGGCGTGCCCGAAATTAGAGATTCCTCGCCTTTGTCACACTGCACGCTTCCCCATAGCTAGCGGACCACCGAGCACTGGCATCACTCTCGATGGTCTGGCAGTGCTCACAGCACGATACCACAACCTCAAGACTCTTGCGGTGGTCATGAATGGAGACGCGCTGGTAGACCCACAGATGTACCTGTCCCGCATTGTGTCCTCGTGCACGCTACTCAAGCTACACCTCACTCGTGGGTGCATGAGCCACTCACTGCCATGTTGCCACTGTCGCACGGGGCACCGCGTGCCGACACGCTATGGTGGTTTCACGAGAAGAACAGGACCGGATTCATAGAGACGTGTGCCCTCAGCTGGCAACGCATTCTGGAGATGCTCCCATAGCTCCAAGACGTGCGTCTCACCGAGCACTGGGTCACTCGCGTGGCCGCGCCCAAGCCCAAGCCCAGGCTTTTGAGCCCAGCCTGGCCCAGCACATCACCCTCCACCGTCACCCCCACCGCCGATCCAAACTATGCCTCCACCACCCCTATCGTACTCGGACATAAGCCGCAAGAGGGAGGGCCCGATGTCAGTTTCCGGTAGAAATCGAGACAGCCCGATTCGCGAGCATCACAGCCCTATTGAAATTCACATTCAGGATCGCCTCCTCCTATCAGCCATCTCCAACATGGGGATGCAAGCGCAAGACACACAAGTGAAGTACCACCGCAGTGGACGAGATTAATTCATTGTTTGATGATGCAATTGCAGAAGGTTGTGTAGAGCACATTAGAATCAGTTCCTGCACCTGCGCCAGGTCTTGTCGAGCCCATGTAAATGATGTAATCACCTTCATTCCCAATTACCAAATTTAGATATATTAGGCGGTCTGTAGTGGTCCACACGGTCTGGACCGGACCACTTTTGTTGCTGAGACCGACATGGACTGGACCGGACCGGACTAGACCGGACCGCGGCAACACTACTCGCAAGCTCACTCCCCGTACCTTCGGCCCAGGCCACAGCTTGTTGGGGGCGCAGCCCCCAAACCCCTGCTGCTTATTATTAGTACAGTTGAATTAAATACTTGCTTTTAGCTGTCTAATCCTGTCTTATTTGTATAATTTCACCCAACAGTTGTAAAAATATGCCCTTATTAAAATTTTAATATTATTAAAGTTGTCATATTTGCTGATTTTGGGAAAATTGCAGTGTGGTGCTTGGTGGTGTGGAAATTGCGCTTAGAATTAGTGAAATTGGGTAAAGTACTTGCTTTTTAATGGTATCTTACTCATATAATTTGACCCAAAGGTGGTGGAGATATGCCCTTATTAAATTATAGTATTATCAGAGTTGCAATGTTTGTGGGTTTGGGGCAAAATGCAGTGTAGTGTGTGGTAGTGTAAAAATTGTGCTTAGCATTAGTGGGATTGGGTAAAGTACTTGCTGTTAGCTTTCTAATAGAGTCTTATTCATATAATCTGACCCAATGGTTATAAAGATATACCCTCATTAAAATTGTGGTATCATTGGAGCTTTAGCATGCATCAAAGCTTATTGAGGCCTTTGCCCCTAAACCACCATATTTTCTCAGTTTTGTCAGTTTATCCATTTTAATTTAATTGCATCAGTTCACTCATTTATATTTAATCTCATCAGTTTACCCATTTTTATTCAGTATCGTCAGTTTACCCATCTTCATTCAGTCTTGTTAGTTCACTTATTTATATTTAGTCCCATCACTTTACCCATTTTTATTTAGTATCATCAGTTTACCTATCTTCATTCAGTCTTGTTAATTTACCCATCTCTATTCAGTCTTGTCAGTTTACCCATTTTTATTCAGTCTTATCAGTTCATCTGTCTCCATTCAATATTGTCAGTTCATCTATTTTCATTCAGTCTCATCAGTTTATTCATCTCCATTCAGTCTTATCAATTCACCCATCTCTTTTCAGTCTTATCAGTTCACCCATCACCCTATTACAGTACAGAAATAAAAATATAAAGCAGTATAATTAAGCAAAAGCTAACACATAAGCAATTATTAATTTAATAAACAATTTTAGGCAGTTGCAGTGTCAGTGGTAATTCACTGTGGGCATTTTACAATATAATCCAATTCACTCAGCCATTTTGAGAAATCTGATTGGTCAAATTTTTGCAACTGAATTGGATTACATTGTGAAATGTCCACAGTGAATTATTAATTTAATAAATGATTTTATACAGTAGACAGTTGGAGTGTCAGTGGTAATTATTAATTTAATAAACCATTTTGGGCAGTTTCAGCTGCAGTTGCAATGACAGTTGAAGTGACAGTGATAATTATTGATTTAATAAACAATTTTAGGCAGTTGCAGCCACAGTGCAGTGTCAGTTAATTTTAATATACAATTTTAGGCAGTTGCAGCCAGAGTTGCAGTGCCAGTTAATAATTAAATAACAGTTTTGAGGTTTGCTTACAAATTGCTTTCTTCCGTTTTGAGCTGGGGCAGCCACAGGCAAGGGAGTGCGAGTTTTTTGCTTACAAATACCCTCCTGCCATTTTGAGCCGCTCAGCCACACTTTCCTTTTCGGATCGTCCTGCTATGCTGATTGCTGACATAAATATCTTACCAATCCCTCCTTCCTAAAGAGACGGGGCAGCCACAGTGCAGTGCAAGTTTTTGCTTACAAATCGCATTCTTCCATTTTGAGCCGGGGCAGCCACAGTGCAGTGCGAGTTTTTGCTTACAAATTGCTTTCTTCCGTTTTGAGCCGGGGCAGCCACAGTGCGAGATTTTTGCTTACAAATTGCCTCCTGCCATTTTGAGCCGCTCAGCCACAGTTTCTTTTTTGGTTCGAGGTTTGCTTACAAATTGCTTTCTTCCGTTTTGAGCCAGGGCAGCCACAGGGAGTGCGAGTTTTTTGCTGACAAATTCCCTCCTGCCATTTTGAGCCGCTCAGCCACAGTTTCCTTTTCGGTTCGAGGCTTGCTTACAAATTGCTTTCTTCCGTTTTGAGCCGGGGCAGCCACAGTGCGAGATTTTTGCTTACAAATTGCCTCCTGCCATTTTGAGCCGCTCAGCCACAGTTTCTTTTTCGGTTCGTCCTGCTATGTGCTGATTGCTGACATAAATATCTTACAAATCCCTCCTTCCTAAAGCGGTTTCGCTTACAAATGTTCACCTTCCATTTTGAGCAGAGGCTGACGAAGATTTCCACCAATCTTTAGGCAGTTGCAGCCAGAGTTGCAGTGCCAGTTACTGTAATAATTAAATAACAGTTTTGAGGTTTGCTTACAAATTGCTTTCTTCCGTTTTGAGCCAGGGGCAGCCACAGGCAGTGGCAAGGGAGTGCGAGTTTTTGCTTACAAATCGCCTCCTTCCATTTTGAGCTGGGGCAGCCACAGCACGCGTTTTTGCTTACAAATCGTTACCTTTCATTTGAGCCTATCGGCCCGGGACGCTTACAAATCGTTACCTTCCATTTTGAGCCTGAAGTCCTCCCCGGCCTATCGGCCCGGGAGGACGCACGCCAGTCAGCGCTGGCGCGCTGACCAATGCTGACATAAATTTTCCCTTCCATTTTCGGCGAAGCATGTCCCAATCGCAGGCTTCGCAGCTCCCGGGCCCACTTCCATTCTCGGTACCAATCACAGCTCCCGCATGGCTTCCATTTCGGGCAGTTTTCCTCCAATCAAACTCGCGCGTCACCTTCCTTTTCGAGCAACCCTGCTTTATTATACTGTGACAAGCTGTTAGCCGTGCCTACGGCACGGGTCGCTCGCAAGCTCACTCCCCATACCTTCAGCCCAGGCCACAGCTTGTTGGGGGCTGCGCCCCCAAACCCCTGCTGCTTATTATTAGTACAGTTGAATAAAAATCCTTGCTTTTAGCTGTCTAATGCTGTCTTATTTGTATAATTTGACCCAACAGTTGTAAAAATATGCCCTTATTAAAATCAGAACATACAATGAGAGGGGAAAGAAAGACATGCATACTGCCACCTGCACACCCTCCCCTGTTTCAGAAAATGTAAGCGTGCGTAATCAGTGTTGTTCTGGACGGATAAGAAAAGAAAAAGACAGAATGTATGATGAGAGGGGTAAGAAAGAGATGCATGCTGCTAGTTTCACAACCTGCCCTATTTAAGAGGCGGGAGGTGTGGATGCAATTAGAAGCTGCCAAAATTCGTAATGACAGAAAAAGGAGTGGGGAGTGAGGAAATGTGACAGGGGCTTATGCGGAAGGAAGTGATGATTGGGTCCTGAACAAAAGATAGACATCAGGCAGTGGAGAGGAAAAATGTGGTGTCCAATTTTACAATTACACAAAGAACAGCCAATAGAAAAACACACTGTGGGCATTTTAAAATGTAATCCCATTCAGTCGGCTAATTTGAGACATCTGATTGGTCAGTTTACAATGTAATCCAAGATTACATCCTAGAATGCCCGCAGTGACATGGTCTCCGAAAGTGTTCAATTTTACAATTACACGCAGAATGGCCGACACACGTGCGTCAGTGAAAAAGGAAGTTATTGTCACATAAAAGGAGAGATAATGTGCTAACCACATGGTTTGTCTTTTTGCAATTAGTGGCTTTATATTATAGTAGATTAAAATTTTAATATTATTAAAGTTGTGATATTTGCATTTTTTTTAGGAAAATTGCAGTATGGTGCTTGCTGGTGTAGAAATTGCACTTAGCATTAGTGGAATTGGGTAAAGTACTTGCTTTTGGCTTTCTAATGTTGTTTTATTTATATAATTTAACCTAATGATTATAAAAATGCACCCTTATTAACATTATAGTATCATTGAAGCTTCAGCATACACCAAAGCTTATCAGGAACTTTGCCTTTAAACCCCCATTTGTCCTCAGGAACTCATTCATCTTCTCTCAGTATTGTCAGTTTATTTATCTATTCTCAGTCTCATCAGTTTACTCATCTTTATTCAGTCTTATCAACATCAGGAAAACTGCATGTACTTTTTCCTGTCTTTTTTGTCTTTTTTTTGTCTTAAAAAGTCCAGTCAGTTTACTTTCAAAAGACATAAGGTGAAAGACACAGAAAGTAAAAGTAAAAGTACAAAAAGACAACAAAAAGACAAATTCAAAAAGACAAAGTAATGACACTTTTTCTGATGAATTTACTTATTTTTATTCAGTAATGTCAGTTTATGCATTTTTATTTAACCCATTTTTATTTAGTCTTATAAGTTTACCCATCTCTATTTTCAATCTTTATTCATTAGTTCGCTTACCTTCATTCAGTCTTATTAGTTTATTTGTCTTCATTTAGTCTCATTAGTTTATTTATCTCTATTTAGTCTAATCAGTGTCATCCATCTCCATTCAGTCTTATTAGTTCACATACAGTATCTTCATTTGGTCTTGTTAGTTTATCCATCTCCATTCAGTCTTGTTAGTCCATTTATCTGTATTCAATCTGATTAGTTCATCCATCTTTCTTTAGTGTCATCAGTTTGTTTATTTTTATTTAGTCACATTAGTTTATCAGTCTCCATTCAGTCCCATCACTTTATCCATCTCTATTTAGTCTTATCAGTTCATTTCAATCATTTGTCTTTATTCAATATTGTCAGTTCATCTATTTTCATTCAGTCTCATCAGTTTATTCATCTCCATTTAGTCTTATCAATTTACCCATCTCTTTTTAGTCTTATTAGTTCACCCATTACCCATTACAGTACAGAAATAAAAATATAAAGCAGTATAAGTGAGTGAAAGCTAACACATAAGCAATTTTTAATTTAATAAACAATTTTAGGCAGTTGCAGTGCCAGTTGCAATGTCAGTGGTAATTATTGATTTAATAAATGATTTTATACAGTAGACAGTTGAAGTGTCAGTAGCAATTATTAATTTAATAAATCATTTTGGGCAGTTTCAGCTGCAGTTGCAGTGATAGTTGAAGTGACAGTGATAATTATTAATTATTAATTTAATAAACAATTTTAGGCAGTTGCAGCCACAGTGCAGTGTCAGTTAATTTTAATATACAATTTTAGGCAGTTGCAGCCAGAGTTGCAGTGCCAGTTAATAATTAAATAACAGTTTTGAGGTTTGCTTACAAATTGCTTTCTTCCGTTTTGAGCTGGGGCAGCCACAGGGAGTGCGAGATTTTTGCTTACAAATTGCCTCCTGCCATTTTGAGCCGCTCAGCCACAGTTTCCTTTTCGGTTCGTCCTGCTATGTGCTGATTGCTGACATAAATATCTTACAAATCCCTCCTTCCTAAAGCGGTTTTGCTTACAGATGCTCGCCTTCCATTTTGAGCGGCATCAGCCATCAGGTTTCGCTTACAAATGTTCACCTTCCATTTTGAGCGGAGGCTGACAAAGATTTCCACCAATCATGAGATTTCCACCAATCTTTAGGCAGTTGCAGCCAGAGTTGCAGTGCCAGTTAATAATTAAATAACAGTTTTGAGGTTTGCTTACAAATTGCTTTCTTCCGTTTTGAGCCGGGGGCAGCCACAGGCAGTGGCAAGGGAGTGCGAGTTTTCGCTTACAAATTCCCTCCTTCCATTTTGAGCTGGGGCAGCCACAGCCGGTTCGCGTTTTTGCTTACAAATCGTTACCTTTCATTTGAGCCTATCGGCCCGGGACGCTTACAAATCGTTACCTTCCATTTTGAGCCTGAAGTCCTCCCCGGCCTATCGGCCCGGGAGGACGCACGCCAGTCAGCGCTGGCGCGCTGACCAATGCTGACATAAATTTTCCCTTCCATTTTCGGCGAAGCATGTCCCAATCGCAGGCTTCGCAGCTCCCGGGCCCACTTCCATTCTCGGTACCAATCACAGCTCCCACATGGCTTCCATTTCGGGCAGTTTTCCTCCAATCAAACTCGCGCGTCACCTTCCTTTTCGAGCAACCCTGCTTTATTATACTGTGACAAGCTGTTAGCCGTGCCTACGGCACGGGTCGCTCGCAAGCTCACTCCCCGTACCTTCGGCCCAGGCCACAGCTTGTTGGGGGCTGCGCCCCCAAACCCCTGCTGCTTATTATTAGTACAGTTGAATAAAATCCTTGCTTTCAGCTGTCTAATAGTGTCTTATTTGTATCATTTCACCCAACAGTTGTGGAGATATACCCTTATTAAAATTGTCGTATTATTGAAGTTGCAATGTTTGCACATTTTGGGTAAATTGCAGTGTGGTGCTTGATAGCATAGAAATTGCACTTAGCGTTAGTGACATTGGGTAAAGTACTTACTCTTGGCTTTCCAATGGTGTCTTACTTATGTAATGTGACCCAACAGTCGTGGAGATATGCCCTTATTAAAATTGTGGTATTATTAAAGTTGCAATGTTTGTAGGTTTCGCGCAAATTGCAGCGTGGTGCTTAGTGGTGTAAAAATTGCACTTAGCATTAGTGCAATTGGGTAAACCACTTGCTTGTGGCTTTCTAATGATGTCTTACTCATATAATTTGACCCAATGGTCGTGGAGATATGCCCTTATTAAACTTACGGTATCATTAGAGTTGCAATATTTGCAGGTTTTGGGAAAATCATAGTGTAGTGCTTGGTGGTGTGGAAATTGTGGTTAGCATTAGTGGGATTGGGTAAAGTACTTGCTTTTGGCTTTCTAATGGTATCTTATTCATATAATTTGAGTCAATGGTTGTAAAGATATACCCTTATTAAAATTGTGGTATCATTGAAACTTCAGCATGCATCAAAGCTTGTTGAGGGCTTTGCCCCTAAACCCCCATTCATCCTCATGAACTCATCCATCTTCTCTCAGTCTTGTCAGTTTATCCATCTTTTCTCAGTCTCATCAGTTCACTCATTTATATTTAGTCTCATCAGTTCATCCATTTTTATTCAGTAACATCAGTTTATCCATTTTTATTCAGTCTTGTTAGTTTACTCATTTATATTTAGTCACATCACTTTATGGATTTTTATTCAGTATTGTTAGTTTACCTATTTTCATTTAGTTTTGTCAGTTTACCCATCTTCATTTAGTCTTGTCAGTTCATTTACCCCTATTTAGTATTATTAGTTCATTCATAATCTCCATTCAGTCTTATTAGTTCTACCATTTCTATTTAGTCTTATTAGTTCATTTATCTTCATTTAATATTGTCAGTTTATCCATCTTCATTCAGTCTTGTCAATTTATCCATTTCTATTTAGTCTTATCAATTCACCCATCTCCTTTCAGTCTTATTAGTTCACACGTCACCCTTTACAGTCTTATCAGTATATAGAAATAAAAATATAAAGTAGTATAATTGAGCCAAAGCTAACACATAAGCAATTATTAGTTTAATAAACAATTTTAGGCAGTTGCAATGTCAGTGGTAATTATTGATTTAATAAATGATTTTATACAGTAGACAGTTGAAGTGTCAGTAGCAATTATTAATTTAATAAATCATTTTAGGCAGTTTCAGCTGCAGTTGCTGTGCCAGTTGAAGTGACAGTGATAACTATTAATTTAATAAACAATTTCAGGCAGTTGCAGCCAGAGTTGCAGTGTCAGTTAATTTTAATATACAATTTTAGGCAGTTGCAGCCAGAGTTGCAGTGTCAGTTAATTTTAATATATGATTTTAGGCAGTTGCAGCCAGAGTTGCAGTGTCAGTTAATTTTAATATATGATTTTAGGCAGTTGCAGCCAGAGTTGCAGTGCCAGTTAATAATTTAAATAACAGTTTTGAGGTTTGCTTACAAATTGCTTTCTTCCGTTTTGAGCTGGGGCAGCCACAGGGAGTGCGAGATTTTTGCTTACAAATTGCCTCCTGCCATTTTGAGCCGCTCAGCCACAGTTTCCTTTTCGGTTCGTCCTGCTATGTGCTGATTGCTGACATAAATATCTTACAAATCCCTCCTTCCTAAAGCGGTTTTGCTTACAGATGCTCGCCTTCCATTTTGAGCTGCATCAGCCATCAGTTTTCGCTTACAAATGTTCACCTTCCATTTTGAGCGGAGGCTGACAAAGATTTCCACCAATCATGAGATTTCCACCAATCTTTAGGCAGTTGCAGCCAGAGTTGCAGTGCCAGTTAATAATTAAATAACAGTTTTGAGGTTTGCTTACAAATTTCTTTCTTCCGTTTTGAGCCGGGGCAGCCACAGGGAGTGCGAGATTTTTGCTTACAAATTACCTCCTGCCATTTTGAGCCGCTCAGCCACAGTTTCTTTTTGGTTCGAGGTTTGCTTACAAATTGCTTTTCTTCTGTTTTGAGCCGGGGCAGCCACAGGCAGTGGCAAAGTGCGAGTTTTTTGCTTACAAATTGCCTCCTGCCATCTTGAGCTGCTCAGCCACAGTTTCTTTAATTTTTTGGTTCGAGGTTTGCTTACAAATTGCTTTCTTCCGTTTTGAGCCGGGGCAGCCACAGTGCGAGATTTTTGCTTACAAACTGCCTCCTGCCATTTTTAGCCGCTCAGCCACAGTTTCCTTTTTGGTTCGAGGTTTGCTTACAAATTGCTTTCTTCCGTTTTGAGTTGGGGCAGCCACAGTGGCAAGGGAGTGCGAGTTTTTTGCTTACAAATTGCCTCCTGCCATTTTGAGCCGCTCAGCCACAGTTTTCTTTTTGGTTCGAGGTTTGCTTACAAATTGCTTTCTTCCGTTTTGAGCCGGGGCAGCCACAGGGAGTGCGAGTTTTTTGCTTACAAATTCCCTCCTGCCATTTTGAGCCGCTCAGCCACAGTTTCTTTTTTGGTTCGAGGTTGCTTACAAATTGCTTTCTTCCGTTTTGAGCCGGGGCAGCCACAGTTTCTTGCTTACAAACTGCCTCCTTCCATTTTGAGCACAGTGACAGGCAGCGCGAGTTTTTGCTTACAAATCGCCTCTTTCCATTTTGAGCCGGCAGCAGGCAAGAGTCGAGACTCGAGAGTGCGAGTTTTTGCTTACAAATTTCCTCCTTCCATTTTGAGCTGGGGCAGCCACAGCCGGTGCGCGTTTTTGCTTACAAATCGTTACCTTCCATTTGAGCCTATCGGCCCGGGACGCTTACGAATCGTTTCCTTCCATTTTGAGCTGGGGCAGCCTCCATTTTGAGCAGGTGCCCAGCCTATCGGCCCGGGACGCATGCCAGTCAGCGCTGGCGCGCTGACCAATGCTGACATAAATTTCCCCTTCCATTTTCGGACAGTCCTTCCATTTCGGCGAACCATGGATTATAATGTCCCCCAACACAGCTCTCCCACGCCCTCACAGCTCTCCCACGCCCTTCCATTCTCGGACAGCGCCCATTCCTTTCCGGGCACTTTTCCTCCAATCACCGCGCTCCCCCACCTTCCTTTTCCGAAAACTCTGCTTTATAGTAGGGGACAAGCTGTTAGCCGTGCCTACGGCACGGGTCGCTCGCAAGCTCACTCCCCGTACCTTCGGCCCAGGCCACAGCTTGTTGGGGGCGCAGCCCCCAAACCCCTGCTGCTTATTATTAGTACAGTTGAATTAAATACTTGCTTTTAGCTGTCTAATCCTGTCTTATTTGTATAATTTCACCCAACAGTTGTAAAAATATGCCCTTATTAAAATTTTAATATTATTAAAGTTGTCATATTTGCTGATTTTGGGAAAATTGCAGTGTGGTGCTTGGTGGTGTGGAAATTGCGCTTAGAATTAGTGAAATTGGGTAAAGTACTTGCTTTTTAATGGTATCTTACTCATATAATTTGACCCAAAGGTGGTGGTGATATGCCCTTATTAAAATTATAGTATTATCAGAGTTGCAATGTTTGTGGGTTTGGGGCAAAATGCAGTGTAGTGTGTGGTAGTGTAAAAATTGTGCTTAGCATTAGTGGGATTGGGTAAAGTACTTGCTGTTAGCTTTCTAATAGAGTCTTATTCATATAATCTGACCCAATGGTTATAAAGATATACCCTCATTAAAATTGTGGTATCATTGGAGCTTTAGCATGCATCAAAGCTTATTGAGGGCTTTGCCCCTAAACCACCATATTTTCTCAGTTTTGTCAGTTTATCCATTTTCATTAAATTGCATCAGTTCACTCGTTTATATTTAATCTCATCAGTTTACCCATTTTTATTCAGTATCGTCAGTTTACCCATCTTCATTCAGTCTTGTTAGTTCACTTATTTATATTTAGTCCCATCACTTTACCCATTTTTATTTAGTATCATCAGTTTACCTATCTTCATTCAGTCTTGTTAATTTACCCATCTCTATTCAGTCTTGTCAGTTTACCCATTTTTATTCAGTCTTATCAATTCATCTGTCTCCATTCAATATTGTCAGTTCATCTATTTTCATTCAGTCTCATCAGTTTATTCATCTCCATTCAGTCTTATCAATTCACCCATCTCTTTTCAGTCTTATCAGTTCACCCATCACCCATTACAGTACAGAAATAAAAATATAAAGCAGTATAATTAAGCAAAAGCTAACACATAAGCAATTATTAATTTAATAAACAATTTTAGGCAGTTGCAGTGTCAGTGGTAATTCACTGTGGGCATTTTACAATATAATCCAAATCACTCAGCCATTTTGAGAAATCTGATTGGTCAAATTTTTGCAACTGAATTGGATTACATTGTGAAATGCCCACAGTGAATTATTAATTTAATAAATGATTTTATACAGTAGACAGTTGGAGTGTCAGTGGTAATTATTAATTTAATAAACCATTTTGGGCAGTTTCAGCTGCAGTTGCAATGACAGTTGAAGTGACAGTGATAATTATTGATTTAATAAACAATTTTAGGCAGTTGCAGCCACAGTGCAGTGTCAGTTAATTTTAATATACAATTTTAGGCAGTTGCAGCCAGAGTTGCAGTGCCAGTTAATAATTAAATAACAGTTTTGAGGTTTGCTTACAAATTGCTTTCTTCCGTTTTGAGCTGGGGCAGCCACAGGCAAGCCTGGCAAGGGAGTGCGAGTTTTTTGCTTACAAATACCCTCCTGCCATTTTGAGCCGCTCAGCCACACTTTCCTTTTCGGATCGTCCTGCTATGCTGATTGCTGACATAAATATCTTACCAATCCCTCCTTCCTAAAGAGACGGGGCAGCCACAGTGCAGTGCAAGTTTTTGCTTACAAATCGCATTCTTCCATTTTGAGCCGGGGCAGCCACAGTGCAGTGCGAGTTTTTGCTTACAAATTGCTTTCTTCCGTTTTGAGCCGGGGCAGCCACAGTGCGAGATTTTTGCTTACAAATTGCCTCCTGCCATTTTGAGCCGCTCAGCCACAGTTTCTTTTTTGGTTCGAGGTTTGCTTACAAATTGCTTTCTTCCGTTTTGAGCCGGGGCAGCCACAGGGAGTGCGAGTTTTTTGCTGACAAATTCCCTCCTGCCATTTTGAGCCGCTCAGCCACAGTTTCCTTTTCGGTTCGAGGCTTGCTTACAAATTGCTTTCTTCCGTTTTGAGCCGGGGCAGCCGGAGTGCGAGTTTTTTGCTTACAAATTGCCACCTGCCATTTTGAGCCACTCAGCCACAGTTTCTTTTTTGGTTCGAGGTTTGCTTACAAATTGCTTTCTTCCGTTTTGAGCCGGGGCAGCCACAGTTTCTTGCTTACAAACTGCCTCCTTCCATTTTGAGCACAGTGACAGGCAGTGCGAGTTTTTGCTTACAAATCGCCTCTTTCCATTTTGAGCCGGCAGCAGGCGAGTTTTTTGCTTACAAATTTCTTCCTTCCATTTTGAGCTGGGGCAGCCACAGCCGGTGCGCGTTTTTGCTTACAAATTGTCACCTTCCATTTGAGCCGGGTGCCCAGCCTATCGGCCCGGGACGCTTACAAATCGTTTCCTTCCATTTTGAGCTGGGGCAGCCACTTACAAATCGTTACCTTCCATTTTGAGCAGTGCCCAGCCTATCGGCCCGGGACGCATGCCTGTCAGCGCTGGCGCGCTGACCAATGCTGACATAAATTTCCCCTTCCATTCTCGGACAGCCCTTCCATTTCGGCGAACCATGGATTATAATGTCCCCCAACACAACTCTCCCACGCCCTCACAGCTCTCCCACGCCCTTCCATTCTCGGACAGCGCCCATTCCTTTCCGGGCACTTTTCCTCCAATCACCGCGCTCCCCCACCTTCCTTTTCCGAAAACTCTGCTTTATAGTAGGGGATGGAAAGGAAGGGATGACGGCCAATAAAACGAAAAGTGCTGGAGCTGTGCCTGGGACATTGAGTAAATCATATCGTATAAAGTGGGCGCGAGGTCGGACGAGCAGTACCAGGTGTCGAAATTGTGGTGAGGCAACGTATCGTAGTAAAAAAAGGCATTGAGGTCTCGGAGGCGTCGACTATTGAACTGCTAACGTACCCGCTGAAGCGCTGAAGCTCTGAAGATCTGAAGACCCGTAAATGTTTACATTTTTCCCCACTCTGCACGTGCTGAGAAAGCAGCCGTACAGCCTCTTCATGTCTAGTATTCACACTGGCATCGAGGCCAACTGGACTGGGGTCTGGCGTGCCTTGTTCTGCGCATGGATGTCCGCCCCATACTGTGGGGTCTGCCTGGATCGGTGGTGGTCGCTTTCATGCTGGGGGCACTTGGGTCGCTCGCCCGGTGGGTGGGCTGGACTGGATTCACTCACTTGAATGGCCGCACGCTAATCTCGCGCAGAGCGGTCCGATCGGCCGCGATCGGATATACGCGGCGCCTGTATCAGCGCTCGGGGATGGACTCGGATGCGTTGATGCTTCGTGGGTCTTTTGCACTTCTTGCCTTGTCTCCCCCTTCGTGCTTTCGTGATGTCTCAGCCATCGACCTCATTCTACTACAAGGTTTTGCATCACCAGATGCTGATTTCGCAGGTCACAAGTGTCGACTCCAAGGCCTCTGCTCATGAATGGGCACTTGGGTTTCGTGATCGCCGGTTGTGCGTGTGTTGGTGTCTCCTCATCTGACCATATGTGCTAAAGTCCACAGCATGCACTTTTGGACTGTGGGAAAAAAGAGGGTGTCGATCCTGCATCCGATCCAGAGATCCTGCAGGTTCTTAACAAACCACGCCTCGACCTCCTTTTGACTACATCACTTCTGATTGGGTCGACCTTGCTCCTGCTATTGTCGGTGACTTGCTCTCTGCGACGCGCGAGCTTCCGCCCGGCAATTCCCTCACCGAGGCATACGATCGCGAAGGACTTTTGACCGGTCCGTCCACTCCGGCTGCTGCAGCCACCGTTGCACCTCCTGCCAAACGCACCAAGCATGCAGCCCCCTCCATTTCTGCATCCGCAGTTGCAGCTCCTGCCAAACGCGCCAAAGCGCATGCAGCCCCCTCCATTTCTGCATCTGCACCTCCTGCCAAACACGCCAAGCATGCAGCCCGTTCTTCTTCCCCAAGGCCCGCAGACCTTATGCGGAAGCCAGAGCTCCCTCGTGACTATATTCGTGTATGTCTCTGGTCTCTTTTCCTTTGGCCGTGCTTTCCTAAGTTGTCTTGTGGTCAGTGCAAGCTTTGTCATAGACAAAAGAAGCGGTGTGCCCCTTTGCGCAGTGCCGCACCACCGTACATCACTTGTGGTCGGTGCGAGCTCGCTGGGGTGCCCTGTGTCCAGCGTCTGTCGGGAAGCGCGCCGGTTCCGTCGTCAGCTCCCGAGGCTGCCGGTACGTCACTTGCGCTTTTGCCTGTTGACCTGCTAACCTTGTTGCAGGTGCTTCCCGCCACCACGACCCTTCTCCGTCCGTCGCGGAGCTCTCATCCGGCGCTTCCGCTTCTGGGTGGTATACTTAGTGTGAGCGTAAAGTCCTTGAGGATGGCTACCCTCTAGAGCCCCAGGTTATCCCAACGCGTGGGACTGCCTCTGCCCCTCTTCCCGACGTCCTCGCCCTGAACGCAGAGGTCACCGCGAACGCTAATATCCAGGCCGCTACCCAGACCACTACCGCAGCGCGTCTGCGTTTGGAGGAAGCGCGCGCTGCAGCCGCTGACTTTCGTGCCTCTGTTTTGCGTCGGCGGCACGCTTGGGAGCACCTCATCGACTTGCTGGGTGATGATGCCTTTGGTTCGACTGGTTCCAAGTCAAGCTCAGCCTCTCGTCCTGCTGCTTCCGATTGGAAAGGCAAAGGGAACAGGGTCCGCTTCCAATCGGAGGGCGGCTCCGACGGCGAGTCGGATGATGCGGGTGACGCTAGTGCGGTGGAGGGCATGTCAGAGTAGTTTTCGCGGGCAAGTGTTTTTGTTTTGTTTTGTTGCATCGAAGGAATGGACTCGTTTTTTGCTTGCACCATGGTGCAGGAGGATTCTTTTTGTCGGTCGCGCTTGTGTTACTGTCGCTGGCGCTATACCTCCTGGCCCTCCTCCCTACAGAAATGTGGGCTGTCCTCAGCAGGACGTAAGAAAGTGTTATGAGCGGAAAGCGACATTCATACATTCTTTCAGCCCTGTCCGAGAGCGTCTTGGTGATCAGCTCCTTATCTTGCTCCGGCCACCTCGAGCCTCACGAGCTTATGCACGCAAGTTTTATTGACGTCCATTTGACAGGCCCCATCTTGGACACTGCCTCTTGCCCTGCACTCCATACGAGCGTTGAGTTACCCATAGATGATCGATGATCCCTAACTCAAGTGCAACTGTGTTATGAGAAACTTGAAGGTGCGGAAACTTACATCTCTCTCAAGCCTCCGGTGGCGCACAAAGAAGTATTCGACTTTGTAGTTTCCTAACTTACTATGCGCTGTACCGTGGATAGTATGTAAATAGCAAATGTCACCACTACGTCCTCTAATCGATTGCACATGGCCTCCTACCTCCTAGCTACTCACCACCTCTAACCATTTCTGTCTCAATGAATATACTGTATCGACGACTTTCAGATGTAGATATGGAGACAGTGTCGGAGTCGCCTCGTGTAATCTCGTGTGCTCGCTTATGTCGCATGCGGCCGCCATGTGGCAGCTTACAGAGTATTTTCGCTTGGTTGCGACTCACTACGGGTCATGTTTACCGCCGTCTGCGAGTGGAAAACCCGTTGTGAACTGGATAGGGAATCACGGTGCGTAATCAAACCATCGGTTTACTTTGACTTAGTCTGTAAGTAGATCGAGAAATCTCACTCTCACACAGTCTCAGTATACAGTGCAGCGAGAACAGCAGGCCAAAATGAAACACTACAGCATATCGAAGGCAAAAGCCAATAGGAAAATGGACCAGAACATTACCGCGAGGACTTGCCTCTCGGTGGGCCAGTCAATATGAAAAGTACAGAAAAAAGGGGGATAAACGGTAAGCACGTAAATGGTACTTGTGTCTGGCCTTTCAAACCATCGATCCATCAGCGTCCGCGGAGCCGACTGCACTCGCTGCTTCTGGTGCACTTCTTCGAGAAACCCTATCATATTCTTAGTGGTCTGCGCAGGAAGGTATCCCGATCTTCTCATCTATTCCGGGCCAGCATTCCAACCTCTCCATAGCCGCTGATGAGTACCCCGGGCAATGCAGGCATCGGTGTAGGTGGTCGACCCCCGTTGCCTGCTGATTCCAGCGTGGCCTCGGACACAGCGTACCCATACAGGGCAAAAGCATTGTATGCGTGTGCGTGTCAGAGCAGTCTTGTATCCGCTTTTAATCTGAAGATGTATCATAGATACCGCGTCGCCGGATGACTCCAACGAAATCTCATTCTCCAAGGGCGAAATATTAAATATTATCGATAAAAACGGAAAATGGTGGCAGGCGTGGAAGAGGACGGCACAGTCGGTAGTACGTAGTAACGCCATCTCGCTACCTTTCCTCATTGGCTGATCCACACCTCCTCTTCCTTTTCCTCATATTGCAGTTGCGCCGTCAAATTATCTGACGGATAACAACAGCGCCGGACGCTCATACCGTCTTTCTTTCTCCGCTAATGACATCTCGATACTATCCGTCTTTTGCTTTGCTTACTCGGGCTCTACATCCGGTAATGACAGTATCTACTAACGCACGCTTGAAATTAGGATTACTTCATCACTTATTTCCCTTCTCATGCCACGCAATAAATGGCAGGAAAACGCACGCCGTGTGTTGTAGGTGCTCCTCGGATATATCACTACTCCACAAACGTCGCGTCAACTTTGTCACGCACGCGTTGCACATTTCGTTTCCCTCGCATCTTTTGCAACCGCCTCACTCTAGCTCGCGCTCTCACCTGCTGTTCATACTACTATTAGCCCCTATTGTACAGGCCCACACATCTGTACATGTATGTTCCCAATATAACGAACGTCCCACTGCCCGCCCACTGGACGAGATAATGTGTATGCACCGCTATACGGGACCAACTATCTTTTGGGTTTATGGGGATCAGGAGAACATCGTACGATACGATACAACAACAGGCTATTTAGCTGTCCACGCATCAACCTGAGCTCGAACGGTAGTACAATCTGGGTCTCAGCGCTCGGAAATATGATTGAGGGGAGGCCATCGGAGAGAGCAATGTAACTGAAGAGGATAGTCTGCGGGGTTGGAGACTTCAGTGATGTATGCAGAAGTACCGGTGCGGTGAGGAGGCATTGGCGGACCAGGAATTGTCTGCCATTCAGGATGATCAGAAGATCGGAAGGGCGGCCCGGGTGCGACAGTCATCATACGAGTTTGTGTCCCACGGTTGGCTATTTGGCATTTCTCGCTGCTGTGACTCTCCAAGTACATCATCTTCCAGCATCAACGTCGACCTATGGTCATCGAGATTTCGGCATTGCATCCGAGTCTGTGGGTATGCCCTATACATTCGGTCTGACCAGCCCTCGGATATCCCAGGAATAGTCACGGTCAGCCCTTCGTTCTCCTGGGAGTCCCCTAGCTGGACCAGGCACAGCCAAACTAACATCTGAGCATCTCCCATCCGGTTCATACTATGGACGAACGAAATCATCTTCTCTCCATGGTGCCCCGCGCATCTTTACCCAAGACTCTGAAACGTGGAACAATGTCAGTTTGCTGTTTGCATAAAACGTGTCATGGTGGTCGGGATTTCTTGTTACTGTATGACAGTTTATCAGTTTCGCACAAGTTTGATTTCTTCTATCAATACATCCTGATATTCTGTTCTTTTTGATGAACTAGCTTTATCTCTGTATCATCGGCCACATCATCCAGCAGGCTTGAATACGACAAATGATAAAGCCTAGGGACTTTTGTGGTATTTTACACCGTGACGGGTATCCCGTCCCTCTGTCTGTGGCATTGTGATGAAGTACGCAAATGAAAACCACTATCTCTACCACATCATCAGTCATGTCCACACACAAGGCACCAACAATCACCTCGTCTCTTACAGATGTCACCCTGTGCTTGCGGCCGGTCACGAGCTATCGAGGCAAGTAAAGCCTCGATGCATATTCTTCAATGCGACTTGGAACGTCGGTCCCTAGATATCACCCGCGCACCGAGAGACAATTGTACGGAGCAAGCATGCTATCTTGTGGAGGTTACTGTATGTGTGGATTATGACTCAGAGCAGGTCGTACCTGCGCAACTGCTGCTTGACAACTGCCACAGATCACTTGGACCGATTATCGCTTTTTGTTCCGAGTCCACAGAGAACGGACGGCCCCAGTGTCCTTTCCAGCTGCACCAGGAGCTGGGGCATTTCTCTTCGCCGATCATGTGCTGAAGTGAATACACAACAATGGCCCCTTTGAAAGGACCAGAATACACTGAGCTGTATTCCACCTACTGCCAGTGTATCTTCAAGTTGCCGCTAATTGCGGCGCTAAACCATGTGGGGATTCCTCACAAGATTCCTTGGGCAGACAACTGGCAGACACGGCGTACCGACTCCTTGGCTCTTCAAAGGCCCGGGGCCCCCCTCAAACTCAGCCTTGAGCTCAGTTCAAGCTCAAGCGAGTACGAGGCGATTCGATCAACAAGACTAGAATAGACAATGTGTGTCTCTTTCAGTTACACATGGCTTGCCCAGACCAGGCACATTATTATCTGAGCGCAGGGCTGGAACCGATATGGTATCCTAGCATTGTGAAAGCAAAGTGTGGTCGCTGATTGACAATTGATTGTTGAAAGTTGGGCGCTAAACTCGTAAGCGATGCCAACTTAGTAGTATTTGCTGCTACATGGATCCTCCGAGTCCATAAAAACGCGTCGCCAGGATAAATTCCCTCCCTCGATCCAATCACCCCTTTACCCCAGCATACAACAACTGTCAGAATTACTCCATGGATTATACCTGTTTCAACACTGAAATTGCCACTGGACCATGCCCCGAACTGAGTCTTCCACTCTCGAAAGACGAGCTTGACGACTTATGGTTTTACTGCGTTCTCGAGTTCAGTCACCTTCTGGATGTTCCTGTGCGTGCAATCTCCTCAGGCTCTGGGCCATCAGACTACTCACCGATTTTGGTGCCACAGGGGACCCAGCAAGACGTAATATTTGCACTTGAACACCTCCCCAGTAACTGTACCAATCACTCAAGTTTCAATGACCCAAATGACACCGCACTCATTCCTGCACCCGCCATATCGATGGAAGAGTTGACTGACCTAACAGCCCGGTCGCCTTACACGTACCCGGTGAGTAAACAAAAGCTTGATCGTCGACATTGGCTTACCTTGCTACCCATAGGATGCGCTTGGTGGTTGGCCCGGGCCCCTACCAGACCAATGTAAGTCCCGTTATTGTCTCTACCATGATTCTTCATGTGAACTCGACGCAAAGCTCTCACGGATACAAATTTTGTCGCACCTGACATGCCGATATGTGATTCTCCATGGACCGAGATGGCACCTTTCGCCACCCACTCGATGGCTGCCGCACTCAGCGTGAGTACAGGCGTCACAGATGTTCGAGCTCTACTCACCTTGATGCCTTAGTTGGATCCAGGGCCAAGTAGCTTTGCGAACCCAGCACCGTCTCCGGAAGAGCTGACTCGGCTTCTCGAGCCAAAACAATCCATCCATTCCACGCCCATGCTAGGCCCCGGCAGCAGCAGCGAGACAGGATGGGTCATGTCAGAATACGGGGCGAATCTCGCCGAATTAATTGCCCTTCTTGGACCCACCTCGTGAGTATCTTCTCTCTCCCCCCTGCGTAGAGGAGAATCTGCCTGCATCATTAATACTGCATGCAGGTATCTAGCGGCGTCGTCCATCTCAGCTACCGCAGAAAACGTCGAGGTTGGGCTAGCTACGACATCCATGTCCAACGTCGCCCATGGGAAACGCCGCCGTGATGCGGAGGAATCCTATGGGAATGAGGTCCTGGTGGTCGATGCAATGCCACCCCACAAACGAGTCAGGGGAGGGCCTTGTAATGGGTACCCAGAGGCAGCGTGGTCAGAGGCAAGGACCCACCGCACGCCTGACACCAGGGTCCCAACAAACAACAATTATACATCCAAGGAGGCAGGGCGCGGGGCGGAAGGGCTCGCGACACCCAATGTACAGGGAGTATACCATCGCTCCTTGCTGGGACCAAGTTCTCAGCAGGGTTTGGTGGTGTCCACTGCGCAGGGACGGCAGCCCCCTGGGGTCGAGGAGAGAGAGGAGGCGTTACACCATATGGCCAGCACACAGCAGCAAGAGGAGGGCCATCTCTTTGAGATCCCAAGCGACTTCGAGGGATTCGACATACTACTCGCGGCTACGGAAGCCGACTGGACACGCAGGGCAGTCGACGAGATCAAGTGTCGGCTGTGTCCTAACAGGAGGTTTCGCAAATGGGATAATTTCAAGCGCCACTGCAGGACGACAGAGGCTCATCCACTTGCAATCTCGTTTTGCGGGCACTGTGGTGACTTCTTTGCACGTAGCGACTCCCTCGGGCGGCACCTCAAACGACCCCGTACCGAGTGCCTCGATGTGACCCCGGAGAAGGCTGAAGAGAAGCGTCGAGAGACGGAGAGGGTGCATGGCGATTTCATAGGGAGAGTGGGGCGCAGCTTGACGACAGGTGAGGAGATTGGGAATCCCTTTGCGCAAATCATAAAGCAAATGTACCCCGAGTCGTCGAAGAAACGGACTGGCAGTGGCTGGGAGTAGCATCGGGTACAAGCCTGAGAGCGCTGGTCAGCGACCTGTAGTATCATCTAGCTTACCACGTTTCTTTTCCCCCCATCTCCTTGACCTGTTCGTAGCGTTTTGGCTTCCTGTTCTCGTCGCACTGTATAATATATAGAAATTTCTCGATCAGCTTCAAGGAAGTCCGATTACCCACCGTGTATTTCCCCATCCTTCCAAGTGAGTCATATCTGGGCGAAAAAATGGGATGGGTTCTAAGGGACAATCAATCGAATGATTGATTATAACTGCAAGATGGGGATTACAATATTGTGCGCTTACAGTAAGTTCTCACCACGTTGACGCGGCGCCACGTAGGATGCGGAGACCTAGTGTCGTCCTCCGACCACCGGATCAGAACGTCGACCATGGGGCGCCTTCCACACGAGACAACACGAGACGACACGGAAATAACATTGCCAGCGAGCACCACCGCCACGTGCCAGTGCGACCTTGCTGAGGCAGCTGAGCTACTGACACGTTCCTCGCAAGGCAGGCCACCCTCACAAGTTTTCTTGGGACCACTCCGACGCATTCTTTTGGCGGCGGAGGATGTGAGAAGGAAGAGAAGGGAGACATCAACAGGAAGCGAGGTTGGGTCAGCACCTGCGACAATGCTACTTTCGTGCGTTCTCTCCATCTACAGTAAGCCCTTGCCGAGGACATTCCTCCATGGGGCTAACAAATTGTCTCATCAATCACTGCCTCTTGATGGGAGGACACGCTAGACTAGAACGTTGTCGACCTCCTGAACGTCACGCGGCGGAGTATCCGATTTGCCTTCAAATTCAGGTTGGTCGTCTTTGCACACTATGTCTCTTAATCTCGGGTTCTGGAAGCTCGACATTCGGAAAAGAGGAGATTGCATTTTTCGAGTTGAACTTGGCTGTGCGGGGCAAATCGGATCCCATGCACACACTAACCGTACCTTGTAGCTTAGTAGCTTATACGATAAGGTGTTCTTACACGCCAAAATGTCCCTAAAACACTTATCTGCACCCTCACGCGTCACGAGCCGCGCCGCGCCGATCCTCGCAGCCTTTATCTATTCGTCCTTGTGCTGCAAATGTAAGAAAAAGAGACCGCCATTCGTGTGCACACATTGCGTCAGTAGCCAACTGCGTTAATGTGTTACATTCATTTTGTCTCACCTTTCCCTTACACCGCCTGGACACTGCCTGGACCCCCGACAGGGGTTCGGGCGGCTGGAGCACTTTTCTTAACACTATTCGCTCACTTACGTGCTGCGCGGAATCCAACGAGCTCATGGGGCCTTTCGTGCGCGCTCGTAAAAGCTGATAGAGGTTGTCGCCACATGCCAGTGTGCGAGCCTTACGAACTTACGCACGCAAGTTTCATCGACGTCCATTTGACAGGCCCCATCCTACGATAGGCTTAGGAAAGCGACTTTTCCTGGACCTTGCCTCTTGCCCTGCATTCCATACGAGCGTCAGAATGATCGACGATCCTTAGCTCAAGGGCAAACTGCGTTATGAGAAAGGTACGGAAACTTAGATCTCTCTTGAGCCTCCCGCGGCGCACAAAGAAGCATTGGACTTTGAGTGGGTAGTTTCCTACGCGCTGTACCGTGAATATGTAAATAGCAAGGATTTATTTCACGCGAGACTAGACAACGGTGTGGCCTTGAATCTAGGGCGAAAACGTATGCTTTGCCCGATTGTAGGTGCATGCTCACGGGACTCTGTCACTGCCGCGGCTACGTTCTGTAATCGATCGCGAATGACCTCCTACCTCCTAGCCACTCCCCACCTCTGACCATTTCTGTCTCAATGAATATATCGACGACTTTCAGACGTAGATATGGAGACAGTGTCGGAGTCGCCTCATGCGGCCGCCACGTGGCGGCTTACAGAGCAGTTACGTGACGACCAACTGCCCTATTGTACGCCTTGTCTTATTTAATTTTCGCTTGATTGCGACTCACTACGGGTCATGTTCACCGCCGTCTGGTAGGACTCGGGGAAAACTGGATAAGGGAATCACGGTGCGTAATCAAACCATCGGTTTACTGTGACTTAGTCTGTAAGCAGATCGAGAAATCTCACTCTCACACAGTCTCAGTATACAGTGCAGCGAGAACAGCAGGCCAAGATGGAACACTACAGCATATCGAAAGCAAAAGCCAATAGGAAAATGGACCACAACATTACCGCGAGGACTTGCCTCTCAGTAGGCCAGTCAATATACGAAAGGTACAGAAAAGGGGGTAAGCACGTAAATGGTACTTGTGTCTGGCCTTTCAATTCATCGATTTTTATGCATCAGCGTCCGCGGAGCCGAGAAACCCTATCATCTTCTAAGTGGTTTGCTCGGAAGGCATCCCGATCTTCTCATATATTCCCAAGCAGCATTCCAAGCTCTCCATAACTCCTCATAGACCTCTCCCTCTCCGTCCCTGGATATTTCTCTTCGACCTTATCTGGCATGGGCCCTGAGGTACAAGAAGTTCAATTACGATGAAAATGAACTAACTTGTTCCCAGTGCGCCACTTCGCGATCGCCGTGTACACGGTTACAGACAAGGGGCCGAGCCAACGAATGAGACCATTGCTTGCAGTGCCGCTCGAGCGAACTGCTACACGCGAAGAAGTCCCTCGGTAGTCGCAAAACGAAATTTTCAGCAGGTGCGTCTCCGCAATGTCACAGTACCACATGAAGTCCTCCCAAATCCTGAAACTATCTCTGAGCAGAACCGGCACTTGACAACGTCGATGTCCCCGCGTGGCCAGTCGGCTTCCGTAACCATGAGCAGCGTTCGAATGCGACGCCCTTTCCCTACCCCACTCCCCTCGACACACTACAGCACATGTTCCTGCGCAGTTGTCACGGCCTACTCCCGCTGGAAACTCGATACCAACAAGGGTCGATGGTATATACCATGTGCGTTCGGGGACACGAGCATCTCCGCTTCGTGTCTCACTGCCGTGAATGATCACTGTATTTTGTTCCTGGGATCCTGGCCATAGGCCTCCGTCGCCCCTGTCCGCCAGAGAGGTCCGGCGAGCACCACTCCGCTGGACATTTGCCGGTACTAATACTGGCGAAAGCGACTGTGTCACTCCTTTTGCTAGGTGAGACAGAAAGGGATACCCACGGCGGAACTCCAAGAAGGATGGCGAATTCTGTTGATAAGCTGCGAATTTCAAGTCCTGGTGCGAGGTGTGAGTAGCTCTTATGGGATACGCTTGGTCGCACTCACAATGATGTCCAGAAAGGGGTCAAAAATAGACAGTGGGAAATCGGGCCAGGGCGAGCAGGCAGGGTCAGCAGGGACTGAGTGGGGATAGTCCACGGTGTAATGTGGGACCGATGTTGGTGATTCTAGGAGCAGTGGAGCAGAGGCGGGAGGAAATGAGAACAGTGGAAAGAATGTCTGCGGATGATGTACTATCATGTGGAATCATGATCAGTAAAGTAACTTATTATCATCGCTGCCAAGGTGTGGCATCGCTTGCGAGTTTCGGTTAGCGCCTACCGCTCATAAGCGGATAGTACCCAATACCGCAGAGGACTCGGCCAAATTCCGAGTCAGGGGAAGTAGTTCCCATCATCTGTAGTCACATTTCTTATATTGATACATAAAGATCAAGTGAACTAGTACTCACTAGCCTCGAGTGCATATTTATTGTTATAACATGAAGCTATCAAGTATTCCACCTCTTCATGTTCTAATGGGCGCCAGGACCGGCACCATGCTGGATAAGGACATGTGCAACTTCTGCAAGCCTCTCATCCTGTGACGCCAGATCAAGTGGAGTCAACCCATCGTCGTCCTGGGCTGAAAGATCTGCGCCACGCTCGATAAGCATGAGGGCAACTTCCACATGTCCCCCTTGCGACGCCCGATGTAATGGAGTAACCCCGTACTCGTTCTGGGCTGAAGGATCTGCGCCACGCTCGATAAGCATGTGAGCGACTTTCACATGTCTCTCTTGCAACGCCCAATGTAATGGAGTATCCCCGTACTTGTTCTGGGCTGAAGGATCTGCGCCACGCTCGATAAGCATGAGGGCAACTTCCACATGTCCCCCCAGCGACGCCTGATGTAATGGAGTATACCCGTCGTTGTCCTGGGCTGAAGGATCTGCGCCACGCTCGATAAGCATGTGAGCGACTTTCACATGTCCCCCTTGGAACGCCAGATGTAATGGAGTATACCCGTACTCGTTCTGGGCTGAAGGATCTGCGCCACGCTCGATAAGCATGAGGGCGACTTCCACATGTCCCCCTTGCGACGCCCGATGTAATGGAGTATACCCGTCGTTGTCCTGGGCTGAAGGATCTGCGCCACGCTCGATAAGCATGTGAGCGACTTTCACATGTCCCCCTTGGAACGCCAGATGTAATGGAGTATACCCGTACTCGTTCTGGGCTGAAGGATCTGCGCCACGCTCGATAAGCATGAGGGCGACTTCCACATGTCCCCCTTGCGACGCCCGATGTAATGGAGTATACCCGTCGTTGTCCTGGGCTGAAGGATCTGCGCCACGCTCGATAAGCATGAGGGCGACTTCCACATGTCCCCCTTGCGACGCCCGATGTAATGGAGTATCCCCGTGCTCGCCCTGGGCTGAAGGATCTGCGCCACGCTCGATAAGCATGAGGGCGACTTCCACATGTTCACCTTGCGACGCCCAATGTAATGGAGTATACCCGTACTTGTCCTGGGCTGAAGGATCTGCGCCACGCTCGATAAGCATGAGGGCGACTTCCACATGTCCCCCTTGCGACGCCCGATGTAATGGAGTATCCCCGTGCTCGCCCTGGGCTGAAGGATCTGCGCCACGCTCGATAAGCATGAGGGCGACTTCCACATGTTCACCTTGCGACGCCCAATGTAATGGAGTATACCCGTACTTGTCCTGGGCTGAAGGATCTGCGCCACGCTCGATAAGCATGAGGGCGACTTCCACATGTCCCCCCAGCGACGCCCGATGTAATGGAGTATACCCGTACGCGCCCTGGGCTGAAAGATCTGCACCATGCTCGAGAAGGAAGCAAGCAACTTGTTTGTGTCCATATCCCGAAGCCGGATGCAATGGAGTTTCGTCATCGGTGACGCTTCGTGAGCGCACATCCTGTGAGTGCTCGATGACGAGGAAATGTACGATGGAATGTAAACCCCAAAAAGCGGCATAATGCAAGGGTGATCTGGGTGTTGGCGATGGCCTTTCGTCTCGGCGGTCTCGTTTCAGCCAGTAATATTCTGGGTCGTGTATCCAGATGCAGACCATAAGATGCGGCTTGCTCGGGTCAAACAGCTGCTTCATCCCATCCTCCACGTTTTGCGATACCTCCTCGAACTGGGCATGGTGAACCCAGTGCTCCGCAGCATATTCAGCAAGAGGGTAGTCTTTCAGACTGTCGCGGGTGATGACGTCCTTATCCAGGTGTAGTAGAGTGCCTAAACAGGCTTGTGACGCGAGTGTATGGGCAGGTGTCATAGAAACATAATAACGGCGATGAATAATGTCGGTTGCTTCAGCTAGGCGGGCGGATGTCAAGAATTCTTTCACCGAAAAGTGAGAGAATTGTATAACGGGGTAACCTTTAACGTCGACGATGGCAAGTAGACTGGAGCATGCAGATAACACCGCATCCCCTGGGTCTTCCAGGCGCCAACCCTTATGAAGTTTTGGAATTGATCCTGCCTCGAAATCGAATGCGAGCAATTCGGCGAGTTCCTCGACGCGAAGCGGGCGGGAGGCTACCACAACGAACTGAAACAGTCGATGAGCGAATTCCCAGTCGGCCTTATTGATCTCTTGCAAGGTCCGCTCATATGTCTCGTCCAGCGTCTCTGGCAAGTCGGCTAGTGCATGTTGGATACGTGCTGGTATGCAGCCGCAGATGTAGGCCAGCTGACAATCTACCCAACGGAACCTACGTCACAAAAATGAGTGAGAGTCATCAAGAATTTGTACTGAGGCCTTACATGCCATTGGCCTTTTCTGTGAGGACGTCGATCACCAGTCGCTTGTGCTCCGCTTTCCACCTTCTATTCTTCGGATGCGTGTAGATGACCGACTTGATGTAGTCCTCAATGTCACTCTTTTGTCCGCCCTCGTCATGCAGGGAAACAGAGCGGAAAGTTAAAGTATCGAGGACATCCTTGATATCTATCTCTGGTCGGCTGGTGACGCATATGCGCAAATTAGGTAATTGTGATTTGATAAGCTCCTCTATGAGGTTCAGGACTTTGGCGCGAGGCGACCGGACAGCAGACGTGTCTGGAATTTCATCCAGAGCGTCGACAATCACGTATACTGGGGCATGTCCCGGGAGTTTGAGGAGGTCTGTTAAACATCTGGCAAGTTCATCGTCGCTGGGATGCCTCTCGCCCTCAGCGTGTTCCGAGTAAAATTTGAAAAGGATGTCGTAGTAGGAGTCGGATTGATGACAAAGCTGGACAAGGAGGGACGACAGCAATCCACGTAGATCCTTCTTCTGATCTTCCCTGAAATCGCAGTAAAAGAATGCTAGCGACGCCAGTCCAGCTTTCTGCATGGCAATGATGTCCTGGATAATTGAGGAACTGGCAACATCATGAGTTCTCAAGATAGAAGTATCCATAGCTTAACGTACCATAAGACGCTCTTTCCCGCGCCCGCTACAAAGAAAACTGTCAGTCTCTGAAAAAGGAAAAGACCGGGTAACAACAAACGTTTTCCGTGGATCCATAGATGAGAACTCGGATCAGACGCTTTCCATGCTGAGAACGTGTTGCCCTGAACGAACCACTCCGCCGTCCCGCTGTGTTGTGATCCGCGGGCGATGTTGTGGTTTTTCCACGGATCGGGAGGTGACAGCCACGATCGAACATCTCTCTGTAACTTGTCGCCTGCCAGACAATCTCAGCAACTCCGGTCAGGCATCGCAGGACTGAACATTAACTGACGTTTCGACTTGTTCATGTCGCTCGCGATTTGATTCATGGTTTCTGATGCTTAGTTAGACGCCGGGATGATTCGTTGGGACCTCGAAGACATACCAAGGGCATTCCGGACACAGTCGAGCGACGCTTTGCCGTCTAAAATGAACGATACTCTACACCCTGCGAGTGACAAGCCTGAGAGATTTGCTCACCGTCGGTGACCACCTTCATGTTCTGGACAAGACCATGGACAACCTCAAGGGTCTGTGCAGCGGTCAATTTCGCCTCGTCCTGGGTGAGTCGGTTTAGCCTTTGGAGAACCGCCTCGATATCCTTCTCTCCGAACAGCTTCTTGACAAATTTCTCTGTGTCACATTGCGTCAGGTAATATATAATACGACCGTGAATACGGACTTACTTGGTTTTCCCTGCCTAACCTCCTTGGTCGCCAACGCGAGCGTGGAGAGAAGCTCCACCAGTATCTTGACAAGCAATTCAGTCATAGCGACTGTAGGAGTGATCTTCGTATAGATGTCGAGACGATATAAAATATGTTCGATCGACTCGAGCAACTCGACGAGCGCATCATAACTGTCCTTGACGCCCTTGATCGCCTGATATAATTGGATGTTACAAAGATGCGCGACTGGGAACGAAAGAAAAGCAAATACGGAGAGTAGGATAGCGAGTCCAGAGTGTATTGCCTCTGCAGGTGAAACCTTCTATGGAATGGGGGTCAGACGTATGGAACACCATGAGCGGTTTTAGATGTACCACGCCGATAACCTCTGCAAGTTTGGCGCAGGCGGAAAGTTTATACAGAACTGATACAGCATTCTTGAGCGACTTGACAATTTTCCCCTTTCCCTGGAATTCATTGAAGGCCTGTGTTTGTTCATGAAGAACGGCGGTAATGGACTCGACGGAATCACACTCTTGGAGGCGCTCGGCGAGTGGATGATTGGCCAATGCTATGCCCGTCTGTCTTTCATAGTCCTGCAAGGCAGCCTCGAAAAGGACGTTTAGTTGAGATGATGATGACTGATCACTCATGTCAGGAGAGGAAAAAATGTGGGGACGGAAAGGGGAGTTGGATTCGTTAGGAGGATATGATGGGGGGAAAGTGAGATGCGGCGGATGCGGGCAGTGTTGTCAAGGTCAGTGACCCTTGACCACAAAAGGTTGGGTAAGTGGCTGACCCACCGGAACCGTCTTTACTGGTCTGACCGGTCTGACTGGGTCGGTGACCTTATTTGTACATGTTTAATTGTGGCGGGGACCCGAAATTTTATTTGTCATATCATCGAACCATTTTTTATCAGATTCTTGTCCCAATGATCCCATTGATTTGAAATTGATGCTGACCCGACTGACTCGCTGACCAAAAAAGGTCAGTAAGACTGTCCTTGACCCTCCGACTGAACTGACCCCCGTCAGACCAGGTCATTGACAACACTGGATGCGGGGGCAGAGGGTTGAACAAGGGTTGAAACGTGCATTGCCTCGTTTATCAATATCGTAAGCATTCAATCACACGCTGATTTCCTAGAAAGATGGGCGTAATTGGTGGAAGCTCGATAAACACTGTGCTGAGTGTTCGAATTGTGTGAACTGTGGTGGTCCCATGACTCCCATTCCAATATTTCAAATTGCTGTTCCTTGGTTCACAGTTCGCGGTCAGTCCAAACAGCCTTCCATCTTCCTTCTTCCATTTCTCTTTTCAGTTCTGCTGGATTTTGAGCCTCGCGCTCGCCTGCATGCCTACCTGCATGCCCGCCCATCCTCCTGATCGAGCCTCGCCTTCCCTTTTATCAGTCATCGTTTTCCTTTGATCCCTTACCTTACCTTTCATACTTAGTTCCCTATCTCTTTACAGCCTCGATCATACCTGACTCATCCCTTTTCATTCCCCTTTGATCCCTGCTCGTGCTCATCGTCCTCATGTATCAACGCGACTTGCCCTATGCACTCGCGCCCTCGCTTAGTACGCTTACCTTCGTACCTGTTTCACTTCCCTTTCATCCTTTGTCTTTCATCCTCGACATGCTTTGCTCTGATCAATGAGTGATCATACTATCCCTGATGTGTAGGTACAAAGAGCTCTATATGTACTTAAGCTCCCTCTCTAGTGCCCGGAATGTTATCACCATCGTCTCCAGTCTCTTCACTCATCCCTCTCATGTGTGTGCAGTCGCACATTAGTCCCATCACCGCTTGCTCTGGCACCGCCTTATCGCCCGGCTGCTTCGTCTTCACCTCTCACACCCCATCACCGTTCACTAGTTTCATCATCAGCGCCGATAGAAAATCGATTTCCAACTGACGGATCAGATTGATCAGACCTTGGAAACAGCTCCTGGCTTCCAGGCCGCTGTTGCAAACAAGGACATGTCTTTTTACACAAGCCTAGTGTTGGAATGATCACCCTATGGGGCATGGCCTTTAGTTTCATTCACGGCCTTTGACTCAATGCACGACTTCCAGATATCTGATGTATGTATGTTCCCTCTCTTCTCCATCGTCTTAAGGACGATTTCTCTCTGGTATTTTATCAAGCGCGCCGTCTAAAGGACGAGCGTAGTATTATATAATTAGTTTAGTCATTAGTGATTAGTGTATGACGTCGTTGATTAGTGTACACCTCCTATGTTTGTAATCTCTCGATCTTGTACTATACGATCATCTCTCGCGCTGATCTGTGTAGTGTACTTGTAAAGTAGTTAAATTAGGCTCTCAGTCGAGCCTCGAATGCAATTGCTTTCATCCTTTCTTATTCGCTCCCCATATAAAATTTATCAGGTTATGGGCCCTGCCGCTGTTTAAAGCGACAGAGTTCCATTCTTTTAATCTAACTACTCATTCTTTACTAATACAAACAACATGGGCGACGAACACGTATCAAAACTACACGTCGAAAAGCTGATAGCCGATGGCTCAAATTGGGCAACCTATCGCGACCGCATGACGTGGGTGCTGAGGTCCCGCAGGCTGTTGGAACATCTTACCTCGACGACTATAACCACAACCTACACAAATATGGGAAACGTCAATAATCTGACACCAGACATGCGATGGGAAAACGACGAAGCAACTGCAATGTACATCATCGCAACGTCGATCCCCAACACCGTTTTCACCAACATCAAAAGCAAAAACACAGCTAAAGATGTGTGGGATGCTTTAAAAGCACTATATGAAGGTCGAACGCAGATGGTAATAGTGAAGACGAGCCAGCAACTTCAACAGACAAGGTGCAGCGAAGACGATAGCGTACGAGAACACTTCAACAAGCTCACCAATCTCCGAGAACAACTGGCGTCCATGGGCAAAAGTATCCCCGATAACGAATACGCATCGATTTTGATGGGATCGCTGCCGGAGTCGTATACAGCCATCTTAGGGTCGATAGCAGCAGCCGCTGAGATGAGCGGCGCAGCTGTTTCCTCCGCAGTCGTGGTCAAAATAGCCACAGACGAATATGACCGACGCACCTTAGGAAGCGAGAAGAGCAAAGATGAAGCCTTCGTCGCCGACTCCCAGAAAAAGAAGAAAGGCAAGAGGCGCGATGTCGAATGCGAGCATTGCCACAAAAAAGGTCATACAAAGGCCGAATGCTGGGCAAAAGGTGGCGGCAATGAAGAGGAGGACCGAAGCGCAAACCTCACAGTGACAAAAGCAATGTCGCTTCTACGAGTGATCAAACACCCGATATTGAAGCATGGTCCGCCGTTGATGACCGCGAGGGTGATGACGCCACACCTCGTGTTCCAATCATCGCGGCACAGGGATCTACTGAAATACAAAGCGAGTTATATGATTCGGGGGCATCGCGTCACATGTCCCCCTTCCGTAAGCAATTTGTTACATACCGACCAATCGACGCTCGCCCGATTACTGCAGCGAACAATAAAGTCTTTCATGCCATAGGCATGGGGGACCTGCAAATCGAAGTGCCAAATGGTGCGACCTCGAACAAAGTACTCTTGAAGGACACCTTGCACGCGCCAGACTTGTGCCTCACGGTAGTATCAATTGGTCGTATTGTTAAAGCGGGTTATACAGTCGAATTTGCAAAGGATTCATGCGACATCAAAAGGGGCGAAGACGGTCGTATTATTGGGCGCATACCGGCGGGCGCGAACGGCTTATTCAGAGTTGAACACGCGTTTGCAGCCACTGATAATTCATTGTCGGCAGAACCCATCGATATTCTCACGCTTCATCGTAGGCTGGGACATATCTCAGTCGACGCCATCCGCGCCCTCATTCGCGCCGGTTCCATTACCGGACTCCATGTAATCGACGACTTTCCCCCATTTATCTGTGATTCCTGTGAATATGCAAAGACAACCCGCAAGCAAATACGCAAGGAGCGAGTAGCTCCACAAGCCCAAGCCTTTGGAGAAGAAGTTCACACGGACGTTTGGGGCCCTTCACCCACTCTCAGCTTGGGAGGACGTCGCTACTATGTAACCTTTACTGACGATCACACGCGTTATACTAGGCTTGAAGTGCTTCGGACCAAAGACGAAGCCTTCCAAGCCTACAAGGCCTATTCTTCTTGGGCACAAACCCAGCATGGCGCGCGCATCAAGCGACTCCGTTCTGATCGCGGCGGTGAGTTCACAAGCAATAAGTTCACTGCTCATCTCCAGGAGCAGGGCACCGAACGTCGCCTCACCACGGCCGACACACCCCAGCATAATGGCGTAGCCGAATCACTCAACCGCCGCCTCATGGAACGCACGCGCGCGATCCTTCACCAAGCAGGTTTACCCAAAACTTTATGGGCTGAAGCCATCCATTTCGCCGTTTGGCTAAAAAATCGTACCTCCACCAAAGCACTCGGAACTGTAACGCCCCACGAGCGACTTTATGGAGAGAAACCCAACCTAGCTAAAGTGCCCGAATGGGGGCAACAAGTTTGGGTACACAATTCCTCAAGCGGCAAGCTGGACGCTCGAGCATTACAAGCTCGATGGGTAGGATATGATGCTAACAGTACACACGCTCATCGTGTATATTGGCCAGGCAAAAACTCCATTTCAGTCGAACGCGATGTCAAATTTGTCTCGCAAACCATCACCATTAACACACTACCACCCAGTTACGCGTCCACCATGACACCAGCTCAAGCACCACCTGCTGCGGTGCAACCACCCGCACCAGCTTCGAGCGCTCCAAGTGCTCCTGCTGCGGTGCCACAACCACCTCCGCGTGTGTTTGTTCCTCCAACTCAACCGCCAAATGCTCCACCATCCACGCCTACTGTTCAAACTCAAGAGATCGGCGAAGAAGAAGAAAGTGAAGTCGAGCAAACCATTACGCCGCGTCGTATCACAGTCCCTACAGCGCCTAGCGCAGGTCCTTCTGAGCCACGCCGTTCCGGGCGTACTTCATGCGTACCTAAAGATCTTACACTTACCTATGGCGGTGAGCGACACGATCTTGAAGGCTTTGGGGACGCCGATGGTGCTACTCAAGAAGATCGCCGCGCTATCTCAGGGTATGCATTCCTCATCGACGGAGGAGCCATTTCATGGGGTGCCAAGAGACAAGAACTAGTAACGCTCTCTACAACCGAAGCGGAATATGTTGCAGCTACGCACGCATCAAAAGAGGCCTTATGGCTTCACAAGTTATTCGGAGATATTCTACCTCATCTTCTACATCCTCCTACGATTCTCTACTCCGATAATCAGTCCGCAATTAAACTGGCGAAGGCTGACAATTATCACGCGCGAACCAAGCACCTCGATCAACGTTATCATTTCATTCGCGATCTCAACAATAAAAGCGTAATCAAACTTTGCTACTGTCCTACTGAAGATATGATAGCCGATATGTTAACAAAAGCCCTACCTAAATGGAAGGTAGCAGCACACTCCACTGCCCTTGGCCTACGCCGCGCTTGAGGGGGGTGTGTTGGAATGATCACCCTATGGGGCATGGCCTTTAGTTTCATTCACGGCCTTTGACTCAATGCACGACTTCCAGATATCTGATGTATGTATGTTCCCTCTCTTCTCCATCGTCTTAAGGACGATTTCTCTCTGGTATTTTATCAAGCGCGCCGTCTAAAGGACGAGCGTAGTATTATATAATTAGTTTAGTCATTAGTGATTAGTGTATGACGTCGTTGATTAGTGTACACCTCCTATGTTTGTAATCTCTCGATCTTGTACTATACGATCATCTCTCGCGCTGATCTGTGTAGTGTACTTGTAAAGTAGTTAAATTAGGCTCTCAGTCGAGCCTCGAATGCAATTGCTTTCATCCTTTCTTATTCGCTCCCCATATAAAATTTATCACCTAGACTATCAACTATTCTACGACCCTTCCGGATGCCACTCAAACACGCTTAATCCACAAGGAGAGAGCCATTTGGGTTTACAACTTGAGGTGCGAGTCGGTGATCCCTGGCTGCCAAAGACTGCTGCAGCCACTTCATCAATAGTAACTTACCCTCCCATCAGTCAACCACCGTACAAGGACCGCATTTGGGTCGCCCCTCCATGCCAAGCACCACCGTTTTAACCAAGTGTGTTTCCGTTCATGCCACTGCTGAACATCCCAAGTATGGGCTCAGATAACCCCTCGAAAATGAAAAGATAGCAGAAGTTACGTCCTTCAAGTCCGCACGAAACTCACATTTACACGAATCACACCGTCATCACCCGAGCACTGACGGGGAGATAGCGCAGTGTGAACATGTGTCCGCAGAGCATGCCGTGGTCAAGCACCACACCGAGGAAGGGCACAAGGAGAGAGTAGCTTCGACAACGAATAACTCAGTCCTTATGGTGAACAAACGAACCCTTTTGTCATAACATAGAACATCTCGAATAAATCCTCATTTTGCCCGAAGTAAATCATGAATCGTGCGGCATCGCTCACTGCATAATAAAAAGACGTAGCAGGCAGTATCAAGCAAGGTGCCTCACTGTAGTGATATCTATAAATCATTGCATACATTCGGCCACGATACAATCAATTGTCGGATGAGGCATCTGTTCCTTCACACTGTTTGCTAAATTACATGCCGTAGCTACTTGCCAGTGTGAGAGTCTTAGCCTAGGCACTGTATTATTTTGGGCATACACATTGTCACCGAACCAACATGATGCTTGTTGTCTGCTAATCAGGTGCAGGGTCGTCTAAAATCCCACCTCTTACTTTGCCAGGTTGTGAAAGTGCTCACCATGCTACGTGGCCTCCTTTGATTCTCATCGACAAAACGGGAAAGAACGAAAGAACAATATGCGCGTTTCGAGCTTGCAATCTCAGATCACGCGGACATAATATTTGTTGACAAACAGCTGCCAGTGAGAGGTCTTCGACTCCCTGGGACACTGGTTAGCAAAGGTTCTGAATTGCAGCGGAAAGTCTCACTGACTGTTTCGTGCGATTTCCGTGGGACAGGTCAAGGAACTGAGGAGGACGCCACATACTGTAAAATTTGGGGGCCAGTCAAGGGGCCACAGCGTTTCGAGGTCGTGTCGCAAATCGAGTGATACGTAAACGCGTAAACAGTCGCGCAACGCGATTAACTTACCTATTATTCCACTAACAATCACCAACATACGAAGCATAAGCGCACTGTTCCTGGCCATCATTGGACAAGGCGGGCAAGGTGAGTGTAAAGTGATCAGGGACTTTTCTGTCAGGGAGGGCCTATCAACATTTTCGCGCCAGTGGATCATCAAGGGGCACCAAAACGTTGGCAACTTTCAGGTTTTAGTGGACCCGAAATGGCTGATCCACTGAGGTGTCAGTGTGAAGTTCAAATCAGGAAGTTATGGGGGACGGGGTTGGATGAACGTATTAAATGTGTTGAACATGTTAGGTGGGTACTTGACTAGGGTTGCCGCAGTTCGGTTCAGAACCAAAGTTCGAACCTGAACTTTTCCGAACCTGACCGAAGTTCGGTCCAAGGTTCGATGGCTGTGCCGAACCGGACCACAAGTCCGGTTCTGCGTTCGAGAAAGGCAGAACCGCCTTGAACCCGGTTCAAACCAAACTTTTAACTTCTCATGACTCTCATCCAATTTGGTACTGGCAATGATCACAGTCTCACTGGCCTTCATGCTCATAATAGAAAGATGAAAGGAAGACTTTTTTGAGAGACCTAGAGAAGAGTCAGCGGCGATGCAGCGATCAGATCCGTGTGTTGGCTCGGCGGTTCGGATCAGCGTGAGGCGTGAGGCTTCGTCGGGTGGGCGGCAAGGATGCAAAAGACAGGCAGAAGGGGAGGGGAAAGCGTCCGCCGTCCTGAGACGGCGAGCACACAGAGAAGAAGAGATAGAAATGAGAGCTAAGATTCAAGGACCCGCGTGGTCGCTCTCTCCTTGACTAGCAAGGAGGCTGCTTAAATACATCATGAGTGCTACAGTACTAGAGGTCCATGTCCAGCGAAAGTGATGTCCGGACAACTGTATGAAATATGTCAAAATGTCAAATAAGTGGTCAATAGCTAGGATACAGGGCTAAGGAATAAATTCGAGCGATGCACTCCCAGCGTGTGGTTTCGGCTAGCGTCGATCTTCGTCGTCCAAAGGCCGAAAGGGGAGGGCGAAACTGGAGCGAAAAGGGTGAGGAAGGGCTTTTGATTGCAGGAAAGCATCATATCCACTCGCTGTTGTCTTGCACCAGAGGTCGAGGGAGAGGTGATGAGCGTGAAGCGATAATAAAAAGGGAGTGTGTGAAGTGATGATAGACAAGCGTGTGAAACTGTACAGTTGTGGCTGGGCGCTCCGGTGTGGGCTGTTCCGTTGCTCTGTTCTGCACAGGGCGCTTGGACGGTGCACGCGCAGCCGCACTGCACACCTTACAAAATCAAAATCGATACCGCCCACAAACCTCATCAGGAAAAGTGTCAGTACTTTTTCTTGTCTTTCAGTACTTTTTTCATGACTTTTTTGTCTTTCTTGTCTTTTTTAAAAGTCAAAAGACAAAAAAGACATGAAAAAGTACTAAAAGACAAAGAAAAAGTACTGACACTTTTCCTGATGCTTCAAAAGCCACTGAACTTACTAAGCCCCACATCTCCCCTCTCACACCAAGCCCGCCGGCCTCAGCGCCCACAACCTTAGCTCTGAGCCTAATGAGCCTACTAACAGCATCGCGCATAGCAAGTTTCTCGCACGCACACAAATACACACCCAATTTCGAGCATATGACATGGAAGGACACGGTCGTCATGGATGAGGTGCACTCGAGGCACAGTGTCGACGCACTTGGGGTGCATGCCCACATCGTTCGGCTCCGATCAACACTCATCTTTTTTTCATTCCCTTTTGATTCCTGCTCGCGCTCATCGTCCTCACACATCAAATGCGACTTGCCCTATGCACTCGCGCCCTCGCTTAGTAGCTTTACCTTTGTACCTGTTTCACTTTCCTTTTCATCCTTTGTCCTTTCGTCCTCGGCATGCTTCACTCTGATCATACTATACCTCCTGATGTGTACATACAAAGAGTCCTGTATGTACTTAAGTCCCCTGTCTAGTGCCCGGAATGTTATTGCCATCGTCTCCAGCTCCTTCTTCCTCCCTCTCGTGTGAGTGCAGCTGCACATCAGCCCCATCGCTGTCTTGTTCTGGTGCCACCTCATCGCCCGGCCGTGTCGTCTTCGCCTCTCGCGCCCCATTCCCGTTCGCTAAGGATCTCCGAGACTCGGGCAAAGAGTTGATGGATGATATCATGATATGATCTGCAGAATCGTCAGTATACACGTTGCAGTGCTGGGAGAGTGAGAAGGTACACACACGACGTGTGGTAGGCTGAGCTGCGATGAGCAAGAGTTCATCCTGAAAATACTTGAGTAACTTCGGTCCGAACCTTGCTGAACCTGAACTGGACCGTCCCGAACCTGAACCGATGGTCCAGTTCAAGGTTCAGGAAATTCCCTGAACCGAACCTGAAGTTCAGTTCAAGGTTCAGCAAAATACCTGAAGAACCGGACTGAACCGGACTTCGGCAACCCTATACTTGACGTCTGTATGCATGTGAAGAATGAGAACGAGAAGCTCTTCTGAACGGAGAGAACATTCTTTTGTAACTTACAGTAACTTAGTCGTATCCCTTGACTCGTTTCTCGCAAGTCCCATCTCGGGGTTGTGGAGCCGAGGTCGATATAGGCGTCTCGCGGCCGTTGGCAGTGTGTGTGGCTGCACTGAGAGCTGGAAACGTGTTGTTGGAGATGCGTGTTGGAGACGCGCAATCGAGAACGAGCTAAATGGTAGCTACTATAAGTGTCAAGAAACGTTGAGGCATTTAAACAGGACCCATGTTTGGGTCGTTAGTCCGAAGTGACCCAATGGCGCACTCGACTCGCGCGCGTGTAACCTCAACACATGAGAGGGGACTATGGGAGGGAGATCACGATGGTCATTCCGGTACTGACTAGTACATACATGATCTTTCACAGGCTATTGCGATAGGAGTTCGAGAGCGAGGCCGGTAAGAAACAGAACTATGCAAGGTGGTCCGAGTGTATACAGTACACGTGTTTCAAATGACGTGTCGACGCGTCGAGGAATAAACACAACCACACAATGGGCTTCAAATTGGCGTGATTTCGCGCTTGTCGCGTCTTCCTTATCCAGTTACCGACGACTCCGCTACCAATGCTTTGCACCTTTTCCTCTTATTTCTTTTTCATGCCTTCCCGGTGTCCTTTAACGCTCTTGGCTCTCCCGCTCCACCTTCATTAATGACCTTCCACGAATTCGTTCATCACATCCAGCCAACAAGATCCATTCCACCATCCTAACCCGTGGAATGTCATCTAACCCTAAGTTTTCTTCGGCTCCTTCCGCATCCTCCCTCGGTTCGAACTGGCCCTCCCCGTTTGGTTTGGGCGTGCGCAGCAGTCCCATGCACGGTTGGACTCGCTCTGCGTTCGGCTAGCGTCTGAATCGAGACAATTATGCACGAGCGTTTACCGTTTTGACTTTCCCTTCCCTTGCCATGACTTGCGCATCGCCGTCCTTTCGCGTCTCCAGAAAGTGCCCGCATGTCACACGGTCCCTTTCTTTCGGCGCACGTACAGATCCCCTTCATGTACTGCCTCGGGACCCTGGTTCTCGATCAACTCACATCTTATCCCACCCACGGAATCCCGTTGACCACGCGTATTCATTGGGGTAGGTGTGGCGACGAGCGACGAGGAAGGCAGTGCCGGAACGAGGCGGGATCACACGCCATAGTCAAGAGGGCTGTGCATCGAGCACCAGAGTTGCGTTCGCATTTTATCTCGGATGCGGGATGTTATACGAGCAAGCCACGTACAAGGTCTGGGTAATACGCCTTTGCAGCCCAGGTCACGTACAAATCGCCTCCGTGCGATTCCAATTTCCTGGTGTCGCTCAGTCTTTACTTTTCTCGCGCATGCCTTTGCGTTGCCAACTCGTACCAGCGGAAATATGCCTTCGTTCTTCGGAACCGGACCACCGTACGGAATGCGAAGGAGCCTGGGCCTTGGGCCCTTCCCGAGCTCTGCTCAACCCGGTGACAGTTTTGTTGGATTTGCTCGCCGTAGGCCGCCTCGTCCGCTCTGCTCTACTCCGCCACAGGAGGCTGCTGCAGGCGGTCGAGGATAGGGGCCTGGAAGCGTTACAGAACATTGCTTAATCTGCATGGTTTGGTGAAGAACGAATAGCTGGGTCAAAAGGTCATTGTTTGACCTGGTGGAGTAGCGGATACGTACAGGGAAGCATGGAATCGGAATGACGGAGGTTGCGCCATTGCACTGCCAGGTGTGGATGAGGGTGCCGCTTGGCTTCCAAGCGGCTTCTGGACTGTGTGCATCGGATGGCGGTGGTTCTTAAGAAGCCCTTGTGCTGCTTCTTGGGACTACCGCCGAGTACAGTTCGCCCACCCCCAACCGTGACCTTATCCCATACAGATAGGCGCACTATTCACTGCTTTGCAAGTAACCGGTTTCTCACCGTGGGTCAATCAAGTTCCGATGCCTCCATCCTTCAGACGGGCTTGAAGCTGCCGCTGGTGCACTTCCGCAATCAGGCTATACACATTCATCCTTCGTTATTCAGCCCGTCCGCGACGACCTTCTCCTCGAGCTGGCCTATCTCATCGCGAACGTTCTTCCATTCCTTCTATGACAGTTGAAAAAACTTGTGTGCTTTGATGTGGTGCAGGACTAGTTGGTCGAGGAATCCGTCCGCACAGCGCGTGTTCCACTGCATGGTAACCGCACTCCCATGCATGCTCAGGCAATTCTGAATTGTGGTGCCTTGCGGGGTGCTGCAAAGAGCTACGTGCTCGCCGTCAGGATTGCTTTGAGTGGGTTGTTTGGCAGTTGCAACGGTTGCATGCGGTGTTGATCGCCGGTAGTGGCACGGACGAGACCATCTGGATTACTGGCCCATCTGAGGAGAGAAGTCGTCATAGGGGGCACAAACGGGAAGTTCGAGCGCGTTGGGTGGTCCGGATCAGAGCGGAGAGCAGGCCCTGTCCACCGCCGCGCCTTCGCCCTTGCGGGGGGGGCATGGCGGCGAGAAGATCAATGGATATGTAATCGGCGAGCAGAAGCGCGGCAGAGTTCGCCAGTTCTGGGAGGTCAAGAGACGAGCTGGATGGCCTACGGTGGTCAGAAACGTGCGTGTGCCTTGCGCCGTGCGGAGTATGTGAAGAGCAAGGATCCGGTGAACGCATCGCATTGGTCGCAAGACTAGTGGTGTAGCGGGGGAAGCTAAGCTTCGAGAGACGGGCTGGCTGTGCTTACGCTGCCATAATTTTTTCCAATTTTCTCGCTTTCGTAGCGATTTTCGACATCCATGATCCTTCACCGATTCACCACTGTGAGGTGCAGCGGATGATGAGTGATTTTTTCTTTTTCTATCTCCTGTCAGAATCTGGTGTAAAACGGACGATGTATTGCTGTATCATTGTATCATCAATGACAATCTTTTCGTGAAATTATAGTAGTACGAGCTGGAATTTCATGCTTTCCGGAAGACCGGCAAGGAACTGCCGGAGAAAGGAACTCCGATTCTCTACGACGTGCTGTTCACATTCCTATTTGACTAGCCCACCTTGAGCGCGTGAGCGTCTCAACGATGCTCACATCGTGGAACATTCAACACTGTCTTCCTATTTATGATGGATGTGAAGACAGTACTTATGTGGAAAGACGACACGGTTTCAAAAACAGATGTCGACTACCGATACATCGTAGAGATCACAAATGGGAGAGAATTATAGCTATCCACTGGCATGCAAGTAGCAGACAGGCACAGTAACTAGCATGGCGCCCGCATAGCAGGCAGTACTAGGTTAAAGATAGGGAAAGGAAGTCATGACGGCCAATAAAACGAAAAGTGCTGGAGCTGTGGGACGTTGAGGTAAATCATATCGTATGGAGTGAGCGTGAAGTTGGACGAGCAGTGCCAGGTGTCGAAATAGTGGTGAGGCAACGTACCGCTAGTAGAAAAAAAAACCGGCGTTGAGGTCTCGGAGGCGTCGACTATTGGACTGCTAACGTACCTAGGTGTTGAAGACCTGTAGATGTTTACATTTTTTGCCAGTTCCCTGGCAACCCAGCACATGCTGAGAAAGCAGCCGTACAACCTCTTCATGTCCATTCATCGAGGCCAACTGGACTGGAGTCTGGCGCCACGCCCTGTTCTGCGTATGGACGTTCGCCCTATGCCGCTACTAGTATGCGCGAGCAGGAGTTGTGTGACCTCCAACTTCCCCTCAAATGCTGCGCCATGTAACGGTGTTGCGTACTCGTTATTCCTTACGTCCACATCCGCAGGACCAGTAGGAGGATCACGATGTCAAAATATCCGCAAGATGATGCTTCATGTAGCGGTGTCCAGGGAGTGCGTTGCATGCGCCACGTCACATGCAATGGGGTCTGACCATCGGAGTCCCAAACATCGACGCCGATGCAATGTAGGAGTAACAGCTGACGGGCTTGGACATTTCTCCGGTAGACAACGCTGCACTGGGGTTCCATGAACACCACCCTTCAACTTGAACGTCGGACTGTTTGATAATCTTTACCTTCACAAACGAAAGATATGTAACACAAGGGGTACTCTGAGAACTAGCGTTTCGGGAACCGAAAGATGCTCATCCCATGGTAGAAATCATAAATTTCACTGATAGAACGCGCTGCCATACTACATCGGAACGATGTAGTGGCAGTATAGTTTCAAGCAGCCCGCAACATAGCACCGCGCTGATCTGGCCCAAACAGGTTGTCTACAACCGCAGCAGACTACCACGTGGTTGTTCGAACCCGTAATATTCCCAACCTGTAAAGTAACGGCTTGGCCACAGCATGAGGCATATTGATGATAACACATTTCCTTTGAATACACGCTCAATATTGGTCAGACGAATGGCTGGATGCATACTGACTGTGGATATTCAAGCTCCAAGCTTTTGGCGAAAACTTTTGAATCGCAAATTGTAGTAGATGTTATGGCTATCGATAATCGATGATGAGAACGTGTTGCAGAATTCCTCTCGGAAGGTCGCTTACCGGGCTGGTTGTAACTCGAAATGTGGGGATGACGGCTCAGTGAGGAACAGACACAAGTCTTATAAGCTCATAAACTACATTCAAGTTTTCGTAATGGACACTGGAGATATCACATATCACATACACGCTAACCGGCGATTGGGAAGCACCGGTTCTAATCCGATGACGCTGAAGATAATCCTCATAGACCACGTTTTCGTAATGGACACCAGAGATAAGTTATGACATACACACGCTAACCGGTGATTGGGAAGCACCGGTTCTAATCCGATGGCGCTGAAGATAAATCCTCATAGACCACATTTTCGTAACTAGCCCAGTCAGAAGTTGGTGGGGGAGGACGAACAAGTCTCAATGGCTGGCATGTTTTTTCCAGCCTTGCGCATTTTAAGCTCGACTCCTTCACCGCATTACAGTGAGTATGCATTTCCTCCTGGAGAGAGGTGTGCCGGGCTTAGGGGCCTCAGATATGTTTTCGAGTCGAACGAGTAAATCAATATGTCCGGCTGTACCCATATAGGTTATCAGCCAGGCACCCGACAGCGATACTTCCCGAAGAACCGCCTTATGTGTACCTGTCTCACCCATGATGGAGTTGCCTTGTCCCTGATTGACGATACTCGGCGACGTCAGAGCACTTAGCTGCAAACCATGCTTTAAGACCGCGAGGACATCTGAAGAGTTAAAAATGGTGTCCTTGAGGTGGCACATCACATCCCAATCTCTGTGGTGCAGAATATAAGGGAGACGGTGAGCTGATGGGTCTTACATCGATGAAGGGATTCAAGGCGGCGCCGACCGCCCGTGGAATCTTCTCGACTGCCACTAATACCGTGACACCAATACGCTGATGACTTGTATTTGAGAAGCGGCTGTGGTGTAGTGTAGTGGTCCTGGCTAGCACCTCGCGCCGTAAACCAAAGAACTGGCTCACACAAAGGCTCTTAATCTCGTAGAGCACGGACAAGATTCGGCACCCAGAGTGATATTCAACATTGGGAAGGAACTGAGACGGAACTCCATTGGCATGATTGTGGTGCACCAGAATTAACGAAAGCAGAATACGACAGCGGGCTGAGTAGCTAGAGAAACAGAGTCAGAGGCCTGTTCGACGTTCAACCATTGTCGGTTCCGTTTCAACGGACATGGCCGGGGAATTCCGTGTCATTGCCGGGCCGGTCAGGAACGTATGAATCGGAAGTTCGGAACTGTCAAAAATTTCGACAATGAGAACAACAGACCTACAGTACAACAGACCGCGTGCTTTTCGGATCTTCCAAGTCTATATCGTACTGCAATCATGACGAGCGGAATTGTGTTCCGTGCCATATGTGAGCGGTGTGAGCGGTTAACGTATGATTGAACCCTAATACCATACTAGCGCCGGACCAGAAAAATTAAATCTGCGCATGGACGTTCGTCCCATGTGCGAGCAGGAGTCACGGTTGTGTGGCCTCCTGCTTCCCCTCGAATGCTGCGCTATGTAACGGTGTCGCGTACTCGCTATTCCGTACGTCTACATCCGCTGTGTGGGGTCCACTGGCAATAAGAGTACGATGTCGGAGTATCCGCGCCGGGATGATACTTCATCATGCGGCAGCGGAGTGTTGTGACGATTATCTCTTGCTTCGATGTTCGCACCGCGCTCCAGTAAGAGCCGTATTACCTTCGAGATCGGCTTGAAGATAACGAAGCTAGTAAGGTCGCTGCTCTGAGGGAGGACCTCGCTCGGATTTCTGCCGAAGGAGAACTGCTGGGTCCCGCCTTGCCATCAAGGCCAAAAGTACTGCGCTGGGTGGCTTAGACACAGGTGCAAACCGGTAGTCATGGCCTTGATCCAAACGACGAGAATGGAACAAGGGACATAATGAAATAGACAAGAATGGACACCTGCATCATGTAGTAGTACAGTACTCCCAGCCTCGAATGCATAATTGTTAAAGATCACTTTTTCATTATATTTGTTATGACATAAAGCCATCAAGTACAGATCCAATTCCACCTCTCTTCCCAGGAACTACAGATGACAATGTCCCTTGTTTGTATCAATTCATGTTCTAATGGGCGCCAAGACCGGCACCGTGCTGGATAAGGACATGTGCGATTTCCGCAAGCCTCTGATCCTGTGACGCCAGATCAAGTGGAGTCAACCCATCGTTGTCCTGGGCTGTTACGTTTGCGCCATGTTCGAGAAGTATACGAGCAACTTCTGCCAATTGCTGAGGTTTGGTCCAATATGGATATCTTTGAGTCGACACCAAATGTAATGGCGTCTTCCTGCCCTTGTTCCGGGCTGTCGCATCTGCGCCGTGCTCAATAATGAGCTTGTGAGCGACTCCCGCATGTCCATAACGGGACGCCAGATGTAATGGAGTGTCCTCGTTCTGGTCCTGGGCTGAAACATCTGCGCCACGCTCGATAAGCATGTGAGCGAGTTCCGCATGTCCCCGACACGACGCCAGATGTAATGGCGTCAACCCGAACTTATCCTGGGCTGAAACATCTGCGCCCCGCTCGATAAGCATGTGAGCGACTTCCACATGTCCCCCTTGCGACGCGAGATGTAATGGCATCTTCCCATGCTCGTCCAGGGCTGAAATATCTGCGCCACGCTCGATAAACATGTGAGCGACTTCCACATGTCCCTCTTGCGACGCTAGATGTAATGGCGTCTTCAAATACTCGTCCCGGGGTGAATCGTCTGCGCCACGCTCGATAAGCATGTGAACGGCTTTCATATTTCCGTTTTTCGACGCCTGACGTAATGGAGTCTTCCCATACTCGTCCTGGGCTGAAACATCTGCGCCGCGCTCGATAAGCATGTGAGCGATTTCCACATGTCCCCAACGCGACGCCAGATGTAATGGCGTCTTCCCATCTTTTCTCTGGGCTGAAACATCTGCGCCACGCTCGATAAGCATGTGAGCGACTTCCACATGTCCTTCCTCTTCCAACACTAGATGTAATGGAGTCCTCTTGTCCTCGTCCTGAGCTGAAACATCTGCACCACGCTCGATAAGCATGTGAGCGACTCCCACATGTCCCTCTTGCAACGCCAGATGTAATGGAGTATTCCCGCAGTTGTCCTGGGCTGAAATATCTGCGCCACGCTCGAGAAGGAAGCAAGCAACTTGTTTGTGTCCATTTTTCGAAGCCACATGCAATGAAGTTGCGTCATCGGTGATGCTTCGTGAGCACACATCCTGTGAGTGCTCGATGACGAGGAAATGAACGATGGGATGTAAACCCCAAAAAGCGGCATAATGCAAGGGTGATCTGGGGCTTGGCGATGGCCTTTCGTCTCGGTCGTTTCGTAGCCAGGGACGTTCTGGGTTGTGTATCCATATGCAGACCGTAAGATGCGGTTTGCTCGGGTCAAACAACTGCTTCATCCCATCCTCCACGTTTTGCGATACCTCCTCGAACTGGGCATGGTAAACCCAGTGCTCCGCAGCATATTCAGCAAGAGGGTAGTCTTCTAGACTGTCGCGGGTGATGACGTCCTTATCCAGGTGTAGTAGAGTGCCTAAACAGGCTTGTGACGCGAGTGTATGGGCAGGTGTCATAGAAACATGGTAACGCCGGTGAATAATGTCGCTTGCTTCAGCCAGGCGGGCGGATGTCAAGAATTCTTTCACCGAAAAGTGAGAGAATTGTATAACGGGGTAACCTTTAACGTAGACGACGGCAAGTAAACTGGAGCATGCAGATAACACCGCATCTACTGGGTCTTCCAGGCGCCAATCTTCACGAAATTTCGGAATTGGTCTTGCCTTGAAATCGAATGCGAGCAATTCGGCGAGTTCCTCGACGCGAAGCGGGCGGGAAGCTACCGCAACGAACTGAAACAGTCGATGAGCGAATTCCCAGTCGGCCTTATTGATCTCTTGCAAGGTCCGCTCATATGTCTTGTCCAGCGTCTCTGGCAAGTCGGCTAGTGCATGTTGGATACGTGCTGGTATGCAGCCGCAGATGTAGGCCAGCTGACAATACACCCACCGGAACCTACGTCACAAAAATGAGTGAGTCATCAAGAATTTTGTACTGAGGCCTTACATGCCATCGGCCTTTTCTGTGAGGACGTCGATCACCAGTCGCTTGTGCTCTGCTTTCCACCTTTTATTCTTCGAATGCGTGTAAATGACCGACTTGATGTAGTCCTCAATGTCACTCTTTTGTCCGCCCTCGTCATGCAGGGAAACAGAGCGGAAAGTTAAAGTATCGAGGACATCCTTGATATCAGTCTCTGGTCGGCTGGTAACGCATATGCGCAAATTAGGTAAATGTGATTTGATAAGCTCCTCTATGAGGTTCAGGACTTTGGCACGGGGCGATGGGATGCTGGATGTGTTTGGACATTCATCCAGAGCGTCGACAATTAGGTAGACTGGGGCATGTCCTGGGAGTTTGAGGAGGTCTGTTAAACATCTGGCAAGTTCATCGTCGCTGGGATGCCGCGAGCCTTCAGCGTGTTCCGAGTAAAATTTCAAAAGGATGTCAGAGTAGGAGTCGGATTGATGACAAAGCTGGACAAGGAGGGACGACAGCAATCCACGCAGATCCTTCTTCTGATCTTCCCTGAAATCGCAGTAAAAGAATGCTAGCGACGCCAGTCCAGCTTTCTGCATGGCAATGATGTCCTGGATAATTGAGGAACTAGCAACATCATGAGTTCTCAAGATAGAAGCGTCCATAGCTTAACGTACCATATAACGCTCTTTCCCGCACCCGCTACAAAGAAAACTGTCAGTCTCTAAAAAAGAAAAGACCGACTAACAACAAACGTTTTCCGTGGATCCATAGAAGAGAACTCGGATCGGACGCTTTCCATGCTGAGAACGTGTTGCCCTGAACGAACCATTCCGCCGTCCCGCTGTGTTGTGATCCGCGGGCGATGTTGTGATTTTTCCAAGGATCGGGAGGTGACAGCCACGATCGAACATCTCTCTGCAACTTGTCGCCTGCCAGACAATCTCAGCAACTCCGGTCAGCCATCGCAGGACTGAACATTAACTGACGTTTCGACTTGTTCATGTCGCTCGCGATTTGATTCATGGTTTCTGATGTTCAGTTAGACGCCGAGATGATTCGTTGGGACCTCGAAAACATACCAAGGGCATTCCGGACACAGTCGAGCGACGCTTTGCCGTCTAGAATGAACGATACTCTACACCCTGCGCGTGACAAACCTGGTAGATTCGCTCACCGTCGGTGACCACCCTCATGTTCTGGACAAGACCATGGACAACCTCAAGGGTCTGTGCAGCAGTCAATTTCGCCTCGTCCTGGGTGAGTCGGTTTAGCCTTTGGAGAACCGCCTCGATATCCTTCTCTCCGAACAGCTTCTTGACAAATTTCTCTGTGTCACATTGTGTCAGGTAATATATATTACGACTGTGAGTACAAACTCACTTGGCTTTCCCTGCCTAACCTCCTTGGTCGCCAACGTGAGCGTGGAGAGAAGCTCCACTAGTATCTTGACAAGGATTTCAGTCATAGCGACTGTGGGAGTGATCTTAGTATAGATGTCGAGGCGATATAAAAGGTGTTCGATCGACTCGAGCAACTCGACGAGCGCATCATAACTGTCCTTGACGCCCTTGATTGCCTGATATAATTGGATGTTACAAAGATGCGCGACTGGGAACGAAAGAAAAGCAAATACGGAGAGTAGGATAGCGAGTCCAGAGTGTATTGCCTCTGCAGGTGAAAATTTCTATGGAATGGGGGTCAGACTTATGGAGCTCCCATGAGCGCTTTTAGATGTACCGCGCCGATAACCTCTCCAAGTTTGGCGCATGCAGAAAGCTTATATACAATTGATACGACATTCTTGAGTAACTTCATGAGCTTCTCCTTTCCCCGGAATTCATTGAAGGCCTGTGTCTGTTCATGAAGGACGGCGGTAATGGACTCGACGGAATCACACTCCTGGAGGCGCTCGGCGAGTGGATGATTGGCCAATGCTATGCCCGTCTGCCTTTCATAGTCCTGCAAGGCAGCCTCGCAAAAGACGTTTAGATGAGACGATGCTGACTGGTCACTCATGTCAGATAAAATGTGGGGACGGAAAGGGGAGTTGGGTTCGCTAGGAGGAAATGATGGGGCAGAGTTGTATGCGGTGGTAGTGGGTTAACGAGGACCCGCTTATTGATGGTTAAAACATGCGCAAACATTCCCAGGCTGATTGTTGTACTGTAGAAAGACTGGGCCTTGATTTGACATGAAACCCGTCGAAACCTATCTGTTGTACTGCTGCTGTGGAATCGGGGGCCTGGATCGGTGGTGGTCGCTCTCGTGCTGGGAGCACTCAGCGCTCAGCACTTGGGTCGCTCGCCCGGGGCCCAGGACTTGCCAGTGATTCACTTCGCGCACTGCGGTCCAATCGGCCGCGATCGGATATACTGTACGTATCGTCTTCTTGCCTTGCCAGTGTCTCCCCCTTCATGCTTCCAGGTTGTCTCTTCCATTGAACACATGGTACTACAACCTCTCGTTACCAGATGCTGATTTCGCAGGTCACAGGCGTCAACTCCAAGGCCTCTGCTCATGAATGGGCACTTGGGTTTCGTGATCACTGGGTGTGTTTGTTGGTGTCTCCTCATCTGACCACTGCATATGCTAAAGTCCACAGCACAAGCTTTTGGACTGTGGGAAAGCAGTGGGGGCCGATCCTGCATCCGATCCAGAGATCCGGCATGCTCTTAACAAACTGCGCCTCGACCTCCTTGACTGCATCACTTCTGATTGGGTCGACCTTGCTCCTGCTATTGTTCGTGACTTGCTTTCTGCAACGCGCAAGCTTTCGCCCGGCAATTCCCTCGCCGAGGCATACGATCGCGATGAGCTTTTGACCGGTCCGTCCACTCCAGCCACCGTTGCACCTCCAAACGCACCATGCATGCAACCCCCTCCATTTCTGCATCAGCACCTCCTGCCAAACGAGCCAAGCATGCAGCCCCTTCTATTTCTTCATCCGCACCTCCTGCCAAATGCACTAGGCATGCAGCCCGCTCTTCTTCCCCAATGTCCGCAGACCTTTTGCCGAAGACAGAGCTCCCTCGTGACTATATTTGTGTACGTTTCTGGTCTCTTTTCCTTGGCCGTACTTTTCTATGCCGTCTTGTGGCCAGTGCAAGCTTTGTCATGGGCAGAAGAAGCGGTGTGCCCCCTTCAAGTTGCGAGTGCCACACCACCGTAGATCACTTGTGGTCGGTGCGAGTTCGCTGGGGTGCCCTGTGTCCGTCCGTCGTCGGCTCCCGAGGCCGCCGGTACCTTACTTGCGTTTTTGCCTGTTGACCTGCTGACCTTGTTGCAGGCACTTCCCGCCACCGCGACCCTTCTCCGTCCGTCGGGGAATTCGCATCCTGCGCTTCCACTTCTGGGTGGTATACTCAGTGCGAACGTGAAGTCCTCGAGGATGGCTATCCTCTGAGGCCGCAGTTTGTCCCATTGCGTGGGACTGCCTCTGCCCCTCTTAACCATGTCCTCGCCCTGAACGCAGAGGTCACCGCGTACCACATCCGGGCCGCCTACCCAAGGCCACTATCGCAGCACTGTGCTACGGAGCGCGCTGCTGTCGCTGACTTTCGGGCCTCTGTTTTGCGTCGGCGGCTACGCTTGGGAGCGCCTCATCCACTTGCTGGGTGACGATGCCTTTGCTTCGACTGATTCCAAGTCGAACTGAGCCTCTCGTCCTGCTACTTCCGATCGGAAAGGTAAAGGGAAGAGGGTCCGCTTCCAGTAGTCAGATGACGCGGGTGACGCTAGTGGGGTGGAGGGCATGTCAGAGTAGGTTTCGCGGGCAGTGTTTTTGTTACGTTTTTGTTGCACCGGAGGAATGGACTCATTTTTTGCTTGCACCGCGTGGGAAGATTCTTTTGTTGGTCGCGCTTGTGTTACTGTCGCTGGCGCTATGCCTCCTGGCCCTCCTCCCTAGTGAAATCTGGGCTGTCCTCAGCCGGACGTAAGAAAGCGTTATGAGCGGAAAGCAACATTCATAAATTCCATCAGCCCTGTCCGAGAGCGTATTGGTGATGGACGTGAGGACATGGAAAGACGACGATTTCGAAAACAGATATCTACCGATATACAATCGCAGAGCTCACTAATGGGAGAGAATTATAGCTATCCATCAGCGACCGTCCGAAACAAATAAAAAATAGAGTAGTGCCTTGAGTAGTAAGCAGGGAATCGGAAGAATGGCAGACAGGCATACAAACTAACATGGTGCCCGCATAGCAGGCGGTACTAACTTAGGTTAAAGATGGAGAAAGGAAGGGATGACGGCCAATAAAACGAAAAGTACTGGAGCTGTGGGACGTTGAGTAAATCACATCAGTATAGTGGGCGCGAGGTCGGACGAGCAGTACCCAGATGTCGAAATTGTGGCGAAGCAACGTACCGCTAGTAGAAAAAAAAGGCGTTGAGGTCTCGGCAGGCGTCGACTTTTGGACTGCTAACGTACCTAGCTAGGTGCTGAAGACCTGTAAATGTTACATTTTTTCCCCACCCAGCACAGTGCCGAGAAAGCAGCCGTACAACCTCTTCATGTCTATTCATCGAGGCCTACTGGTACTGGGGTCTGGTGCGCCTTGTTCTGCGCATGGACGTTCGCCCCATGTCGGAATATCCGCGGGATGATGCTTCATGCAGCGGTGTACCTAGCCGCCTTTATTCCGCAATCGCCCCATGCTCGATCAGTATCTGTAAAGTCATGAGCTGCCCATGGGTGGCTGCAAGTTGCAGCGGAGTGCTGTGACTGATTATCTCTTGCTTCGATGTTCGCACCGCGCTCCAGTAAGAGCCGTGTGACGTTGGGACTCCCATAACACGACGCGTCATGTAGCGGTGTCCTGCCGAAGCTATTCTTCGCTTCAAGAATTGCGCCATTCCCGATCAGCAGTTGTACAGCCGCGAGCTGCCCGCCGCATGCTGCTGCATGCAAGGAAGTACTGCCATTGCTGTTCATAGCTTCTTGATCCACGCCAAGGTTCAATAAAAGCCGCATGATGTCGAGATATCCCCTGAATGATGCTTCAAGTAATGACGTCCACTTGTCCTTGTTCTCCGCATGAACATCTGCGCCATACTGGACCAGCAACTGCGCGGCCAGCGAGCTGCCCGTTGGAAGATGCAAGATGCAGCGGAGTGCTGTGATGATTATCTCTTGCTTCGATGTTCGCACCGCGCTCTAGTAAGGACCGTATGACGTTGGGACCCATAACATGACGCATCAGTGTAGTGGTGTCCTGCCGAAGTTATTCTCCGCTTCAAGAATTGCGCCATTCCCGATCAGCAGTTGTACAGCCGCGAGCTGTCCGCCGCATGCTGCTGCATGCAGGGAAGTACTGCCATTGTTATTCACAGCTTCTTGATCCACGCCATGTTTCAATAAAAGCCGCATGATATTGAGATATCCCCTGAGCGATGCTTCATGTAATGACGTCCACTTGTCCTTGTTCTCCGCATGAACATCTGCGCCGTACTGGACCAGCAACTGCGCGGCCACAAGCTGCCCGTTGGAAGATGCAAGATGCAGCGGAGTGCTGTGATGATTATCTCTTGCTTCGATGTTCGCACCGCGCTCCAGTAAGACCCGTATGACGTTGGGCCGCCCATAACATGATGCGTCGTGTAGTGGTGTCCTGCCGAAGCTATTCTCCGCATCAAGAATTGCGCCATTCTCGAGTAGTAGTTGGGCAGCTGCAGGCTGCTCGTCGCAGGCTGCCGCATGCAGGGCGGTACTGCCGTTGTTGTTGACTGCCTCTCGGTCCGCACCGTGTTTTAATAAGAGTTGCATGATGTCGAGATATCCCCTGCACGATGCCTCATGTAGTGGCGTCGAATGGTCCTGGTTCCTCGCATGAATACTTGTACCATGCTCGATCAGCAATTTCGCAGCAGCAAGCTGCCCATTACAGACCGCCAGGCGCAGGGACTCGACATCCATTGCCTTATCATGGACACCTTTATTTGTGTCGCATACGCCCTGCACTTTGTCGTCGATGTTGGCCATCTGCTGTCCTGTTTTCTCAACACCTAACCGTAATCAGAATAGTGGAAGTGACCGATTGAACGATTTACGCACCGGGTATGACCTTATTGCCGATATTTTTTACTCTGTCATCGACACCTTGTAATATATCACCGACGCCCTGCAACATGCCCTCGACGCCCCGCATTCTCTCCTCGACAACTTTAAGTGTGTCCTGTACGCCGTCCACCTTGCCACCGACTTCGTTTCTTGCCCCGTGTACAGCCTTCAGGGCTTCTGCAGCTGCCATTCGAGCTTCCTCCACGGTTACCTTCTCAAGCCTCTGCAGCGCATCCTCGATATCCTTCCTTCCCACAAGCATCTTCAAGAATTTTTCTGAAAAATAGTAAGCCAAAAGGCTTGATCCATCGCCGGATATAACATCAACTTACTCGTGCGATTCTGTTTAATCTCCTTGGTTGCGATGGCAAGGATACGAAGTACTTCAACCATAACTTTCATGATTGCATCTGTCATTCCAGCGGTCTGAGGGACATCGGTATAGGTCTCCAGCCGTCTGAAAATGTTTTCCATGCGCTCAAAGAGGTCAACGAGTGCATCTCGACTAGCGCCGACGGCCTGAGCGGCCTGTGATATTAGGAAGTCACAATAGCACGGGAAGAGAGATCAAGTGGAATACTCACTGAGAGAAGGTTTCCGATGCCCGTAAAAATTATCCCCACAGGTGGATATGCCTTCAAAAATCAATATTAGACTGCGGATCCCGGGCAGATCACCTCGAGACTTACTAGGCCAACGAGCCCACCAATGGTTGCAGAAAACGCACTGAGAACATTTACAGTCGGATACAGCCACGTTGTCAACCTGTTATGGCTACTTTGAGGCTGACCAGGCTCAAGTATCTGTGCTCGAAGTATGGCGAGGACATCGTCTGGTGAATTGCAATTCTCAATGCTGCGAAGTAGTGGATCTGACGTCAGGTCTTTCCCAGTCTTCTTTTTATAGGCATCTAAAGCACTGTTGAAGATGGCCTGATAGTTGGAGCGTGAGGCAGCGGAGGGCGGAATCTGTGACATTGTACTAAGTACTTGTCATTGGGGGAATAGTAGGAAGAAGGCCGGGGCCGGGGCGCCCTCGAATCCTATAAGTTAGTAGGCCTCAGCCATCGCCCGTCTCCGGCAATATCCGTCTACAATGCTTGTTCAAACTGTCTGCTAAGTCTGCTACGTTGTGCTATAGTTACAGTATGGAAATATCGTGTAAAATGCCAAACGAAACACGCGAAAGACATATGGAGGAGGGGGGTGAGCGTCGGAAAAAAACCCAACAAACTCAGAAATAAATCCAAAGTTGCAACCACGGCTTATCGTCTCCGCCCCGCACCTTGCGCCCCACCAGATCCAAGCACAACCATCCGTGCCCGACGTCTCCGCCCACCACCACCACCACCACCGTTTCCATTTCCATTCGATCCGCGTTGCTGGCCCTGGAGTTCATGCCACGCCCGATCGAGATCAAGCCCGAGTACCCAGTCATCCGCATCCTCGTCCGCATAATGATCCGCATCCTCACCATCGTGGCGCGGGCGCGCAACGCGTGGAGACGGTGACGTTGTACCGCCACCTCTCCCTCTCCCTGCATTTGCAGCGGCTGCAAAGCTTCGCGCGCCCCATGCTCCGCTTTGCTGTTGTTGTTGCTGTGTTCGGGAAGCTGGGGATGGAGACGGGGATGCGGCGTCCCGATCGATCTCTTGTTCGTGCTCCTGTTCTGGCTCGAACTCGTGCATGATCCACGCAGGATTACTCTCGGTTCTGGGTGGTGCGCTCGCACTTATGGCGACCAGCTTCTCGCGCTCACGTTCCTCCGCGCGGGCCCTCGCCTTCTCGTCGCGCCTGCCTTTCTCTCTCCTACGCGCCCGTCGCGCCTTGATCGCTCCCTCAAACGCGCGGAGTCCCTCAGCGCCGACGACGCCCTCGAGGTCCGCTTCGATAAAGACGACGTCTGCACCTTCCGGGATGTGCGAGAGATACTTGCAGCGCCGCCGCAAATCCGCATCGACAGAACCTTCGCTGGCAGCCTCGACACGCACCGCGATGCAATCTGGAAACGCAGCGTATGCGCCAAAATAAGAAGACAGGATTCTGATGTCAAGCGGGTGGAGGAAGATCGGCAGACCGGAGGCAGCCTGGTAGAAGTAGTATGCGGACGTTGACGGCGGAGGTGGGTTGAGGTTTTTACGTAATTTAGGGCCGCGAGACGTCGGCGTGGGCGAGGGTGTGGATGAATGGGGCGTTTGGATGGATAGGTAGTGCATAGGGACGTCAGACAGATCGGGCGTTGCAGTCCCTTCTCGCTCTTGCTTGCGTTGAACTTGAAGCGCCGCGCGCGTCGCGATGTCGAGCTCCAGCTGTATAGCGCGATCGATGGCGGCATGCAAGGTGTCGGTGTCAAGAGCATTCGCCTTAGCAATCTGCGCGTTCAGCCTCTGCTCGACAGCGTCACAGAATGCGATGCCAAGTTCGTCACCCAACTCGGAAAGTGTACGACGCTCGGATCCCAGTTCGGAAAGATCACGTGTCAGGTTCTCAATGAGATATGATGGGGTCGCAAGCATGAATTTGGCGTATGTGTACACGTCAGGTAAAAAGTGGAAGGGAGCCTGGTGAGGCGGGAGAAGATCTGAAGGCCAAGTAGATGAACGTGGAAGGGCCAACGTAGTTATCTGGGGGCGCTGCATGAGCCGCATGCGCAGAGTTGATCCAGGCTTGGGTGTCTTCGCCGGATTATCGTCAGCAGAGACTAATGAAGACGATGGTTGAGGCCGGCCACCATCTGGGTTACTGTCTAGGTGGGACGGTGGAGTGAACCAGTGGACACTCTTGAGCTGTTTCTCGTTAACCGAGTCGAAACAAATCGGACAACGAGCCCACTTGAGATTCTCTGATGTACCAAGATAATGCAATATGCATGGAAAACAGAAGACCTGCAAATGAAATGAAGGTGAGGGGCTGCGATTGGCAACGTCGGATAAGAATACTGACATGTCCGCACTTGGTCATGCGAGGCGCCGTTGGAGGCGAAAGACAGATAGGACAAGTCGTATGTCCCTCTTCGTGCAAAGAATTATTACCACCGCCTGCGGCGGCTGCAGCTAGTGCCGAGCTGCGTGGAATGACTATCTGTAGTATGTCCTGCCATTGGAAATAACTACATGTAACCAGATTGACATCAAAACAGTTGATAGCGAATTTTGAGTGACGTACATGTCAGGATCCGCAAAATGCACGGTATAGTCGCCCAATGGGTTCATTACGAACCGGCACTGCGCATTAACAAAGCCTGAAGAGGGGATGGATGGTTATCATGGCTGGGGCTCGGCTTGAATCGGAAGACAGCCTCACGCTCTTTGTTCCATACGCCTTGGGTTGTCCCATGCCTGCGACTCCTCCTTGGCAGACTCTGGGCCTGATGAGTTTGTCTTGGTGGAAGAGAGAAGTTGAGGAGATGATTAAGAGATTGAGATGAAGCGGACTTGGCGACGCGCTTTGGAGTGGACGGGTTTGAAGGACGGGTTGTGCTTTGATCAGCCATAGTTAAAGTGGGGTTTCTTCCCTCTCTGAGAGAGAGAAGGGGTAAGAAAACCACCACCGTGAGCGAGTCGGAGAGGACAAAGCTGAGTGCCTCTGACGTCGGGATCTGTTGAGTCACTCCGTACTACACACGTGCTCTCTTCCACCCGTCATGGCCAAAGGGAAAAACCTCAATCCCGCAGATGCATATCGTATGCAATTTACTACAATTCATGCATGAGATGTCTCTGAATATCGTCATCAGGCAAAGCTCAGCGGAAGAGAGAGCTCAAGAAGGTCCGTTCTCTCTCTGAGCAACGTCGAAATGCCGCTCACCATTGTATTATTATCTGCAGTAGAACAAGACAGAGAGGCAAAAGGCCCGAGACTTCTCCTTGGTGAAAAAGGACACATGGGGTATGTCTGACGCGCTCCTGTAGTACCTGAAGGTTATAACACTGTGCCCCAGACCTCGAGGATGAAATCAAAAAACTCTCCTCCACCGCGTCACTTTCCGATGCGGACCAGAAAAGGCTCAAGGATTTGAAGGCAGATCTCGATAACATTATCAAGAAAAAGGAAAAATATGTAGAAGAACATCCAGAGCAGCGAAAACTGGTATATCGTTCTCGACGGCAGCCCAACGACGGCCAAACTTCCAAGAATGTTGCTCCTACGAACAGACCAGAGGAAGAAGGTGGACTGTCATTCATTCTAGTATACTTGTCTGTCGATTGATTCGCGCGTATGTAGAGGACACGGACGACGATATTCCAATGCCAGAAGGCCCGCCACCCGGAATGTCGAAGGACGAAGAGGAAGTGGACACGGACGACGACATCCCTATGCCCGATGGCCCCCCTCCGGGTAGTACAAGTAAGTCGCACTCATTCGATGCCCGGTGTGCGCTGATTACACGGCTCGGTAGCATCCATATCATCGCAACCCCACATTCCCCCGCCGCCGCCACCTCCTCCTGGTTTTCCTCCAGGTATCGCCATACCTCCTCCGCCTCCCGGTTTCCCCAATGCGCCTTTCCCCCCTCCGCCTCCCGGTTTCCCCGCACCACCGCCCCCACCCCTGCCAGGCCTCCCTGGCGTCGCGCCGCCCCCAGGCGGATTTACTCCCGCACCAGCGGGGCTATTCAACAGCCTCCCACCTCCACCGCCGGGCTTCTTCCCACGGCACGGGGCCGCGCCGATTGCTCAAACTTCGGGATCCCGCCCCTCCGCTGGCCACGCCACACAAGCACCTCTACCTGCGGCGCCTGGACCATCGACGGCAACAGTATCCGCCAAGGCGCAATTGCGCGATTTCAAGAAGGAGAGCACCGCATTCGTGCCTGCTTCGCTCCAACGTCGGCGTGCTGCACCAGGCGGCGCCGGCTCTGGGAGAGGCGCAGGTAACGTCAACTCCGCACCTGCACTCGATGGGGAGGGTCATGGTCAGGCACGCGATGCTGCACCTGCGCGACCAGATCTTGTGAGTACGCTCAAGGGGCAGTTCGGGAGTTTCTCTCCAGAGAAACCGAAAGTGAAGAATGACTATGAGAAGTTTGTCGAGGGCATGGGGGACATTCTGGGACCCGCCCCGTAAAAGTAGCTAATAAGGTATGCTGTTTATAATTCTAGATGTACATACATCAATTATTTGGTATTGGGCAGCAGGATTCTGTTTTTGCTGTCCCGATTTGGTTAGCAGGCTGTGCCGTTCAAGTCTGATGATATTGAGTCACGACGTAGATGTTACAGTATCGCCCTTCGCTTACTATAACAAGATGGCTGCTATATCACTTACGGTCAAAAATTCGAACTTGCCAGTGTGGCTGCCTATTCCACAAGATGTCGTTCTGATGTGCGAGCAAAATGGACACGGTCCCTCGATTCTCATTATACGCTCGCCTGGGGGTTCCGAGGCCGCCTTCGTCAAGTATCGTCCCTCGTTAGCCATGGGGGAGGCCCACACCCAGGATTATATCGCGGACCACGTGAACTCGGACAAGGACTTGATTGTTTTAGTGCCTCGCATTTATTATGCTTTTCGGTACGAAGGGATCGGCTATATAACAATGCAGTACATCGACGCGGCAACGATTGCAACCAGAATGACCTCGACGCAATCGCTCTTGCTGTCACGTTCAACCGACCCGACTGTATCACCCGGGCCGGTCGGAGGTGGGCCAGTCACCCACCGTTTCTTTGCTGGCCACCGGTCCTCTGTTCAGTATGGTTCGGGCGAAGATCTTCAGGAGCACGTCAATAAAGCGAGTGGTGCCTTTTACTCTTCGTATCGACCACATTGGGAAACTACTTGTCTCACGTCGACTTCTATGAGGAGGACAGTGGAAACCTCCGCCTCTGCCTTGACGATATTCATCAGGGCAATTTTAGGAAAGATACGAGCGGTCGATTCTTCGCCTTAGATTTTGCGAAAATCAACTTCCTTCCTTTCGCTTTTCAGGATCTCGCTTTCATGGATGGCGACGATCTTACAGAGGAAGTAGGAAAGTCCTTGAGCTGTTCTAAGGATCGCTATTGCTTATACAATGTTTTTCAAGGTTGAATACGTTACGAACGTTTTCGATTTGACGGCTCCTCAAACCGCGTTTGAGTTTGATTTTTCAATTATACAACTTCCTCTCTGAAGCAAAAGTTGACAATGACGGTTTACATGAACCTGAAAGTCGGTTGCTAGACGCGAAGAATTCGGTGGCCCGAAAAGGATATACAAGTTTTTCAAAGCAAATACGCGAAGAGATTGAAGAGACTTCTAATCGCTCTCGTGGTTCACCCGCTCGTGGGGGGGGGGGGGGGGGGCACAAGACAGTTTCGGCAATCAATCAGTACAAAGAGAGCTTACAAGAGCTGGATATACAATCACTCAGCCGATATCAGAGGAACTCACGCCACTGCACCAGATAGCTGGTCTGACGAGCGGTTCATCGAAGCTCAGCCCCACGATGCGCCGGGCAACCTCACGAAGTGGTGTTTTCGTCGTTCTCAAGACAATTATTGACTCCAACGAGCATCAATTGTTGCAGTACCTTAGCGGTATCAAGGCGCCATCCAACCATCCCATCCCATTACTTGACGTCATCGACCTCAGTATCGGCAAAACGATTATCATGTTGCCCTGGAAATCTCCCCTTGATGAGGTTTTGCAATTCTGTGACAGTCCTGACGACGTTGTGTCCTTCTGTCTTCAATTCATTGAAGGCGTGGCCTTTTTGCACCAGCACAAGGTTGCGCACTGTGATATCAAACCCGGAAACGTAGTCGTTGATACCAAACTTGAGTCGGAAACGTTGCCGCGGTTGTTCATTATTGACTTCGACCTGGCCCAGTCTGTCGAAAGCGAGGAAACAATGACAGAAGGTTGGTGTGGGACGCCACCATGGATCGCTCCCGAGCTTGGATCTAGAAATGGGCCGACCCAGCGGTACAGCCCAATCCTAGCTGATCGATGGGCTTGTGGGCGGATGATCGAACACTTTGCAAGGTATTTTCCCACTTACGAGGGCGAACGAAAAACAATGCTACGGGCATTCGCCCAACGACTTCTCGACGTTAATCCTAGGGCAAGGCCAGGATTGAACCAGCTGCAAGCTATCCAAGGACCAACAAAGCGAAAGTCAGCAAGAAGTCAGCACGAGCCCGTACTGAAACGTCACGCATCATGCGGTGAATCGTTGCGTTTATTATCAAAATTTTGTTTTAATCATCGCACCCAATTGATCTCTGTATGATGGACTCAAGGCACAAGCTACAGAATGAATTGGGGTCTTTCAGCTCGTCATCCGAATTTCCCGAGGCAATAAGGGATTTCACGGGACCTTGTGGGGGTACTATTATGATCCCTGAAGGAATGTAAGGATTGTCGTAAGTTACTGTATGAGTCGTATGGCATATTGAGGTCGACAATAAGAGTGGGGCTTTTTGGCACCCAAAGCCATTACTGTACTGTAAAACAACAAAAACAATACCACGCTTCCTCTACTATACTGTAAATAGTTCAAATAGTTCAACAATCACAACACCGTCTCTGTTGACTCGCAGCCCTTCAGTACGTTCACGCTTGAACAGAACACAGGACTACCGCTGCTTACATAACCCAACTGCGCACGATGCCAATGCTATCTACCCACGACACTTCCACCACCCTCACTCACAAATCAATGACCACACTCACCCTAAGTGCGAACCGAACGCAAAAGCAATTGTCTCCCACTCGAGGCCAATTCTTCATGGAACAGGTGGAATTGTGGGTTCTGCTCAGCCACTTGCACGTCCCGCACGTACAACACGACTTGGCGTAAAGCCGGACACAACTTCCATTCTCCAACAAATTCGGCGAGCGCCATCCACGTTTTGACAGACCCTTCTGGAGCAGGATCCGAGTCGACATCGATGCAGATCCCGAGGCGTTGCAGTGCATCGTGCACATAGGCAGCTGAGACGGCATTGACAAAGTTATCGTTGTCATCCGTCGGTCTCGGGCTCCAGCCTTTGTTCAGGTGAACACAGCCGATGCGAAAGTTGAGCTCTTCTAGCTCAGGACAAGCGTTTACAATCTCGCCCACATCATCCATCCACATAGCTTCTCCACCAAGTTCCAACTCCACCAAGCGCACCTGCCCTCCAAACGTCCCCCAAAGTTCTTCAAATGCCTTTGCGCGCCCGCCACCTTCCACGACAATATTCTCGAGCGCTGGCATCACCCAATACGACGTTTGTAGATTTATGAATGGGCATCCGCACGCTCCGGCGCGGAAACGGAGAGTGCGGAGTGAGCGAAGGGGTACGCGATCTTGGCGAAGGGCAGAGTGGGGCATTAGACCTGTTAGAACTAATTCGGAAATTGATGGTGCGGCTTTGAGCATGTCCGTGAGGGAATTTATACCGCCTGCTCGTGCGGCGGCACCCGTTTTGTCGAAGGCCCATTCGAGTCGGCGGAGAGCGGGTAAGGCTGGTGCTGCTGTTGGGAATTCGAAGCGGGGAGAGGTGGGAAGGAAATGAGGGGAATGGGTTGTGGTGATGGGTATGAGGGTGCGGCGGTGTGATGATGATGGTCGTGGTGGTCGTGGTGGGGAAGATAGCGGTGAAGAGAGTGGAGATATGGGTGGGCGCACGAGTACCTCTAAGTGTGGGAGGAGAGCGAGGAGCGCTAAGGCCGGTGGGGGGTGGTATGTTGGCGTTGCGGTGTGTGCATAAGGCAAGACGACGCGACGGACGCGGTGACACGATGGTCGTGGTGGTGATGAAGTGGTATCGGTTTCGGTATCAGCAGCAAGCTCGCTCAGCGCCGCATGCAGCGCAGCAATACCGCGCCCAATACGTATATCTTCGTATCGCATATCACCCGCGAGCGCGCGCCATTGCCTACATACTAACGTGATGGCACATCTATCTCGCACGGCCGCATCGGAGAGTGCGATGATCGTCGTTTCATGGCGTGGTGATTGGAAAGGTTCGTAATAATAGCTATGGCCATAGCTGCTAGTGGTGGATCCTTCCGCGGCGGGTGGGGGAGGAGGAGGGGGGTATGTTATCGGGGAAGAGGTTGCGAAGCGAAAGATGATTAGCCAGAGCTCGGGGGGTAGTCGGGGGGTATGGTTGACCGCTTTGGTCGACTCGGTCGACTCGGTGGTGATGGTATCTTCTATCGACATTATGTTATTTTGTGCAATGAAATTTTTCACCCCCTTTATAACGACGAGAGAGATGAGAGAGATGATTACTCAAAGATCGAGCGGCTGATAATTGAATGTGTTCCATCCATCAGAACAAAAAAATTCAAATACAGTACGTAGAAGAGGCCGTAGCGCGGGCAAATATCTGCCAGGCCAGGCTCGATCTGATAATTTACTATAGAGATTCATCTCCGCTTTAAATTATCAGATCGATGTGAAACCCCATAACCATATTCCTTTGCTCTCTTTGCTCCCTAGCGATATATTCCAGGACCACATAAAGAACTAGCTTTCTAATAAACATGCCAAAGGTGTGTTCCTGCACACCGTCTAACCTTATACGTCAAGACTGACTCCAATCGCGCAGAATAAGGGAAAGGTCTGCGACGTTTATCACCTTCCCCTCCACTGGTGTTGAGTCTTGGTGTTTCGCAGGGTGGTAAGAATAGGAGGCGTGGGAAGAATGAGAACGACGACGACAAGCGCGAGTTGGTATTCCGTGAGGATGGACAAGAGTACGCACAGGTGATAAAGATGCTAGGAAATGGGCGCTTGGAGGCTACGTGCTTCGACGGCGAGAAGCGACTAGCGCACATTCGAGGAAAGATGCGTAAAAAGGTGTGCATTGTCCTTGCACTTTATCTACATGTTATCTGACCAACCAACCCTCCAAATCAGGTGTGGATTAATCAAGGAGACATCATCTTGCTATCATTACGTGAGTTCCAAGACGGCAAGGCGGATGTTATAGTGAAGTACACTGCGGACGAGGCTCGTAACTGTAAGTCAATCATTGGGGTACACTCAAAGTATATGCTGATCTCACACACACACAAGTAAAAGCATATGGCGAGCTCCCTGAGAATGCTAAAATCAACGAGACAGAGGCCTTCGGAGAGGAGGAAGGCGAATGCACGTTCGAGTTTGGTGACGATGGAGAAGTGGACATCGACGATATATGATTGTATTCTTGTTGGATGTGCACAAGGTATGCAGTCCTTCCATTTCTCTGATCCCATCAATCTCTAACCCAGGAGCACAGCTGTGTATTTGTGACGACTGGCAATGACTCGTTATATCACTATTGATTAGACACCCGCACACATAGAATGTGTTCTGATACTTTCTTACCGTTATTTCCCTGTTCCAAATCAATGTACCCTGAAATGACAGAAATCTCATGTAGGACGCTTGTCAATCTTGGATTTTCACAAACTTGCGGGAGACTGTCTGCCAACCATATTGATGAGGTAACTCATAACTGAGTACACGAATATTGAACCAGATGACCACGGGCAATCGTCCTCCTGTGCCCCCACGCATGGTGCTCATAAAAGAAAGCGACCTACGCTACTTTGGCATCATATAGTTCAGGCATGGCACCTGCCTCCGTGCCATCTAACTTACAGGCTCGTTCATCTAGCGCGCGAAAGGCGCAAATACTGTATCTGCCAGGCCAAGCTACTGTAATTGCATCTTGTAGGGGTCTACTGTAAGAGTCACATCTAGGTCTGGGCCTTGCCAAGATCCCTCAGCGTGCTCACAAAGCTCTCCGGGTCCCAAATTTCTGTCCCACCATACGTGACCCTCCGCCCAGTCTTAGCAGCCCATTCTTCCAAGTTCCCATACTCAACGTACCCTGCACCTCCCACCACAAAGACGATTCCCTCCGTGAACTGGGAGCGTCTTACGGGCGCGCCGCGTGCAGCAGTCGCAGAGGTATTATTGCTACGTGCCGCGCGAGGGTCGAGCATGATATATTCGTCCGTCTCTTGCAAAGACTGGTTCGAAGCAGCGCCCGAATCCATCAGCGCCTCTGTCAACCGCGTGACAGTACAGAGTTTGTTCGTCGGAAGGAAATTCCGTACGCCCGAGATCAGGTTGTCCAAACCGCCCTCTTTGAGTCTGTCTGTGAGCTATATGAAAGAATCCCCCAACGAAGAGTTTGATTTTAGCAAAAAACATGGCATATATTCCTATTTGGAGGAGGGATAAATGACACGTACGCGGTTACCCAATGAGCTGAAACCTTTAAACAGCTCTCCACCTCCACCGCCACCGCCGCCACCGCCAGGCATGCCAGGCATTGGAGTCGAAGAACCCACCGAGGGTACGATCATGCGTGAAATCTCACGCAAGCGCCGGACATATTCGAAAGCGGCAATATCCGCACCATGTTTCTTCATCTCCGTTTCAAGCTCGGTCGCGTCGTCCCTCGAGATCGCATTATCCTGCGAAGAGAGGTAAAAGACGAGCACTAGGCGGAGCTTATCAACCGCCGTCGGCTTTCCCTCCCCTTTGGGAGAACGGAGGTACTCGAGAACGGTCGCAACGGTCTGCTTGTTGATCGCCTCTTCGGTCGAGAAGAGTTCGTCAAGCCCGCGCGATTTGATCTGTTCGAGTAGCGCTGTGGCGATATTCATGTGAGAGTCGAGCGTTGCTTTGCGTGCTGTCAGCTCTGGTAGTTGCGTGATTGCAGTTTTGAGATGCGTCGCATTTGCAGAGAGGTCACTGTCCACCGCGTAGTTTTAGTTTAAGAGTCAGAGAGGAGAAAAGAAGGACACAAAGTCGCACAGTTGCGTGATGTCGTTGACGTCGCTCACACCCGTCGATCGTGTGATCTCGGCGGCATCTTGTTTATAACGATTGAGCTCTGTGTCGATGTCTTCCGCGACTTGTGGGAAGGGGTTCGCAGCGTTTTTCGCCCAGAAGAAGTCCTTTGCGTCGAGGTCATATGCCTTCTTCTGCGGTGACGCGACCGTGACTCGATTCAGCTTCATTTCGAGACAATCAGAGACGAGGGCCTGATATGTCCAACCATGTGAAAGCAGTGGGACGAGATCGATGTTACGGTCAAGGACGAGGAGAACTGTGCGTAAGTTGAACGGCAATGCACGTGCGTAGAACGATGAGAGGCACACTGACGCGGTCGTTGTAGGGTGGATAGTCCACCCGGCTCTTGCGAGAAAAGGGACGATGAACCTTGTGAACGTGAAGCTGTGATGATGGAATCCCGGATTTTCGTTTCCACTTTCTTTGCAATCATCTCCGCCGCATTGCCCCTCGGCGCGCGAATGATAGGTACTTGACCTACCTGAAGCTAAGAATCAAGTCCCCTTTGGTGAAACAGAGGGGTCGCGTACCCATCGTGGCAACGACACTGAACAACCCATTGGCTATTCGCTCGATCTCACTCTCAATTTGGTCTTCGGCGGAAGAGGGTGAGTTCAAGATGGAGTAAGAGGAGAGCTGTTGGGATGGTCCTGATTGGCCCGACATGGGCGACGTGGCTATTGGTGGCGGCGGCAAGAGGGAATATAACGAGGTCGACGGCGCAATGAAGGAGAAGGTACTGATCCACGACCTGTGACCACGAATGAGTTAGATTGTTCTTCAAAAACGTTCCGCTGCGAACTGACCTGATCTACAAGCTCGTTCGTTCCATCCTTTGCGACCACCGCGGCGAGTTCTTCTAGCAGTGACCGCGGAAGGGGCTCTGAAAAGTTGAGGTGGAAAGATTCATAGAGATCCTTCTGGAGGTCTTGTGCAATTCTCCTGATATTTGCTAGGGTTGGAGCAACGAAGTAGATGGCAGGGACGTCGGACAGCGGTGGTCGAGACGAGTGAAGTTGCCTTTGTGTCGAGAAATTGTCACTAATCCGACCCGAAGACAAGCCAGGAGGAGCTCAAGAAGGAGAAAACATACACGTGAAGTGTAACACCAATCTCTCGGAGGTCCTGGACCCGTAGTACTGTAGCGAGTATGTCCTTCGTTTCTTGGTCCAGCACTAGGATCTTCCATACTGGAGGCCCACTGGGAGCGGGAACCTTGAGCCCCGACGCAGCCTTTCCCGAAGCCGAGACGGTGGAAGCTGAGGGCTCGACGGGCGTGTTGAGATTGAGCATGGAGAGTAGTGCATTCGTTTGTGCCTGTTGTACAGTGAGGGGTGAGGTTGCCTGTGGAAAGAGATCTATTACTATTTTCTCGAAGGATAGACACGACAACGCACTTGTTTGAGTGCATGGCTCGCCATTGTGGGCGCGTCAATGAAATGGCGGAGACGCGTTCAACTCAACGTCACAGTCGATCGACCCGAGCCGGGCCGACAAGTGAGGTGAGAGACAAGGGTGGAAACATCAATATCAAAGACTCTCCTGGAAACATCAAATGTCAAATGCCCGCCCCCCCGCCGTCACCCTCTCTCAAGCAAACCATCATCACGACTACCCTTCCACTCGTTAAAATCTTTCGTGCGTAGCCTCCCCTTCTCAATTTACTAAGCCTGAACCATCTCTCCCATTTCGTAGTTGCATATCGTGATGGGTTGTATTCCGAGCAAGCAAGGGGTCTTTGAACAATTCGATGGAGATAGACCATTAACGTCAAAGGGAAGAGCCCCAGAGACGAAGAAAAAACATCGGAAAGTCTCAAAGCAACAGCGACCTCCGTCACCAGGTATTCCGGCAGATGCGCCGCCGTGGGTGACGGGTCATAAAGTAATGGCCGTGCATGAAGACAAGAATACGGGTGAAGTCTACCTGACGGAGAAGAATCGATAGCTTCTTCCACGGTACGAGTGATAGCTCCCTCTGTTATGCTACCCTTTTCTCAAGTAGTTTTTCTCAGGGCAAGATAGTACTTCCCTTACCCTTCTGTTTGTCATTGGATTATTTACAGAGTTATTTATTTATATGCGCCTCTTTTCTCGTGGGAGTAGCGTGTACAGTATACGTTCTTCCACTGTAGGCAACTATGACAAAGGCGAGGCCCAAGGGGAAAGAAAAAGGCGCACAACCCGGGACCGCCTGAGTCCTGACTCTCTTACGCTGTCGTTGCGTCGGCTTGGCAACGCGTCATGGAGAAAGGTACAGTACACCGGCAGTGAGTTAGACGAATAGCATTTAAAATTGTTCGGGAAATAGACGGGAGGACTTTGTCATGATTGATAGCGACTGACAGACAGGTTTGAAATTGCGAGTGTGAGCGAGGGTGAATATCGTATTCACGACGTCCAACTTTGTGCACGCTCGCGATAAGATTCCTCGCCAAGCATGAGCAAGCAACAGACGTGTAATCGAGATCTGCTGACTCGGCTGATGGGGGTAAGTGTGTGTGTACCGTGCCAGTCACCGGTCACCACAGCCAGCATGTCGCCTCGGGTGAACATCGGACAAGCGTTGATAGACGTCGTTTGATATGCGCTTTGACGGACTGCAGATCAGCTGAGAGAGGAAATCAGAGGGATATGTTGGCAAACAGCAGCTTGCATCGAACCAGTACAACCCTGAAAGACACAAGGTATATCTGAGAGAGCTTCGGCATCATGAATTGCACTTACAGTACCAAGTCATCTTCGAAATCGCGCTATCTCCGAAAACGTCCAATTCCATGTTTCATATGTCCGTTTCATGAGGTCTTTTACGGAATTTGAACGACGATAAGTGAGCGCGTCGATGTTGTCCTTTACATAAGCGAAGCCACGCGGTGCGGTTGAGAGGCAAAGGGAGGACAGCTGCAGCCATGAGGATAATATTCACCCTGCTAGCGCGCTAACCATGCCTTTGCTGTGTTCTGAAGACAACGACGTCTCGACATCTGCGCTTCACGTCCTCAGTCTGATTGGATACCCCGCCTACCCTCCATATCCCCATCCGTCATGCCCGATTTAGCCTTTCCCAGCCATGGGCGCTCCAAGTTGAATCTTGCGCCGATTATCCGTGAGCGGTGGGCATCAGGCACGACATCCCTTTCCGCTCCCTCCGACTCGTGTTCGTGCGGTATCTCATCATCACCCTCCTCTGGGATGTCGTCCACCTCCGCCCCGTATACCATTCCAACATCCTCTCTCTCTACTTCCCCTTCCTTCTCTTCCTCGTCCTTTTCTCTAATCTCAACCACGAACTCTGTTACGAAATTACCTCTAGATTCCCCATCATCTTCCACTCCAACACAGCTTTCCTCGACTTCCTCTCCAATACCCGGCAGTGGTCGGTTATCCCTCGCTGGAAACACAGTGTGTCTAGGCCACGGTTTGGATGCTTCTGTCGATGGTCTGTTGGCTACTATCGTTCTTTTTGGGTTGACAGGTTTATTGCTATGGGTGAGTTGCACCCTCTCCTTCCTCTTTTTCCTCAACATCCTCTACCTCTCAGTTATTATTTGCGCTTATTCGTCCGCATTGCCGCCAAATATACGGGCTCCGAGAATGGTTCGTGCAAGAACGGTGCGTACATTCCGTGTACCCGAATCCCTTGTCCTCATTATGTCTAAGGATCCGACCTACGGCACTGCGCTCTACCTTGTGGTCGTTTTTAAACCCACCAGTGCCTATGGTACCGTCCGTCTCCGATGTCCCTTCAGACCCCCGCGATCCTTCCGCAGAAGACGCGAGCAAATTCCCTTCGGATGAAGAGTTGAGTCAGCGCACGCTCTGGCTTTGTTTCGTCGTCGTCTTGGGTTGGTCTATACTTGGCCTTGCCTGTGCCCTTCCGCTTTATATGATCTCCCTGCCTTGTTTGGCCGAAACTGCCCCGCCGCCGCGTTACTTGGGCGGTTACTCGACCTTACAGGACCTCAGCATCATGCGAGTTCTCCAGCTCTTCGACAACCGTAACGTTTCCACGCGAAGCAACGCTAGTGTGCAAGAAATTGTGAATGGGGAGGACCTAAAGTCGCGCGCACGCGTGCGCGTCATCATCGTGACTGTTCTGCTCATAGTCGTTGGCCTTTTCCCCGCGTTGGTCAAGATCCTGCGCGAGTACAGCAAGCTCGTTGCATTTCGACGCAAGTGGACCGACGTTCACCTGCAAGGAAAAGAAATGGGTTGGATCAGCGCGCGTGATGCACCCGGATTCATTGGCTGGGGTGAGAAGCGTCTTAAGGACTTCATACTCAAGACCGGCCTTAGCTCGTCTCTGGACTTCAGCGCAGAACCTGCGAGCACCGGTGTTGGTCGGCATGGGAGATCAGGACGACGCGGAAATAGTCCTTATTCTTTTGAGGAGGATGCTGGGTTTGAAGTGGATATCTCGAGTCTCTTTACGGTCATGTATGTTTCTCGTTCAGATGTTTTTCTACCTACTGATTAAAGCTTGACCTAGCGACACACAACGTCTCGCCCTGCTCATTGAGGATCGTGATGTAATCTTGGAGCACCTTGAGATTGCGGAGACGAAGTACATCTCCTCATTCCGAATCACAACTCCCGAGCCCTCGATCGCAGATCTCAATCCTGCACCCGTCAGTGAAAGTGAAGGTATCGCATTCATCAGCCGCCCAAGGGTACTTGCTGGATCCTCTGTAAGACGCTAGTGTTTGTCGTTCTCCCTGCTGTCCTTTCTCATCGAGATTTTCTGTAGGCAGGACGTAGGCGAAGGGGCCGCAACCCTGCCGATGCCTCTTCTTCTCTCTCACCGACATCGTATCTTGCTCCTTCTTCTTATTATAAGCTTGGCATCCGCGGGATAAATGGAGGTCGCTTCGCCGATGATGACAATCGCACCAGTTTTTCAGAGTCCGTTAACCAGCGTATCATAGGCACACGCTTTCAAGAAAGCAATCGAAGCGCGCTGGCATTGCCTCGCTTCCCCATTGGAAATCTATTTCGATTGACTGCAAGTGGCATCCTTGATTCAGTGCCGGAACCCCAACAAGAACTGGAATCGGAACTGGAACCGGACGCTCCTATTCCGGATCCGATGGTGCATGGTCCAAATTATATTGCTCGCACAACGGAAGAGACTACCAACCCTGAAACACTGTATTCACCCGGCAGCGTCCCCATGCGTCTGTCGAGTTCGAATGGTGCCAGTGGTGAAAGTGACTGGGTTGATGTGGGGCGCGAGGCGCCGATCGACTTCCGTTACTCTCACACACCAAGTGCACCTTCGCCTATGGTCTTGCCGCACGTACTACCACCTCCCCCAGAAATGCCCCTCCAACCCGCTCGCGCTTCCAGCATATTCCGCTTCGTTCGGCGACCTAAGATATTTGGTCCCGCTCCATCGGAGTATCGCTCCACATTTCCGCTACGAGAGCGGGCGAGGGCCGACACCGGTGGGTCTGGCCGAGGTGAGGAGGTGCCCCCTCATCTGCGCGTTCAACGCGCTCCACCATTCGTGCGCCCATTGACGGGCCTTAACCACGACGAGCTCGGCTCAGTGTATTCTGAAATCCGGACGTGGCGCACACGATTAAAGACGGTCAACGAGGATATTCGGATCGCGCAAGAGGAAGGGTATCAAGCCATCGTAGATGGTGTGCATGTGAAGGGGTGGCTACTTACCGGGCAGGGGCTGCGACTCTTGCCTGGCATACAGCTTATTGAGGGTCGCTGCCAAGGAGGATGTGCGATGGGACATTCTTCAGATGGGTGGGAGTGATGGTATGAACAAAGCTGCGTTCTGGATAGTTGTCGTGGTCATCGCTGCATCACTACTTCTCGGACGTGAGCTCTCCTCATTTTCCCCTCTCGTGTCTGTTATACTTATATGCGCGCAGTAATCGCCACTGCGGGATTGGCCGTTGCAACTTCACCTGATTTTGCTCACTATGTTCCGTTCTTCAGGTCTTTGGCAAATCATAACAACTTGCCGACTGGTTTGGCCACTGTACTCGCACCTTCCGTGGGCGCCACGCTCTTTATGCTGTTCGCAATTTTGGCCCTCCATCGTAAGTATTGGACAGTTCTCAGAAGCCATCAGTAGTCTGACCATGACAGTCTCGGCTCGCCTTGTGGGCACAATCTCCATATCCGCTGGGCAACGTATCGTCATCAAGGCGATGTTTTACATTATCGTATGCGTTGCTGTGATCGGCTTGGTCACCGCCGGTGCGATTCTGTATGCGTTCGGCGCGCTCAGCGAAGGGACACGCCGTAGCAAGACTGTGGCGGACGGCTCTATCTATATCGCTATTCTACTGCTCGCGATTGTGATCAACGTCGCGATCACGTCGCCGGCGTTGCTTATGCTTCAGCCTCTGCGATTGCGACGAGTCCTGAGTGCAGAAAAGGCGGCAAAAACGCCACGCCAGCGCTTCCGCGGTATGATCGGCATCTTTCGTTGATGACAGTTTGTTCCTAATCCTCCCGATAGCTACATATCCCAGGACGTACAACCCGCTGTTCGCAATGGCATGCTGTATATTGGCCGTCACCTTTGCTTGCACGTTCTCAGTGATCTTCCCGTTGATAGGCCCTCCAGTAGTCTTGTTGGTGTTCTTTACTCTAGTCGGTACGACGCTCACTTCTCGTTTCGCTACGAATCTGACCAGAGATTTCAGCCCACCGCTTCCTCATTGGTTACGTGTACGGTCGGACCCGCTCGCAGACCGGTGGCCTGCTACAAATCTGGCTTCTGAAACGCTTCGCATCGCTCCTCGCATTACAACCCATCCTTCTAGGCCTGATTCTTTTCAGTCGACGATTATGGCCAGAGGGTGGCGCGCTCGTCAGTACGGGAGCCCTCACCATTGTCTTTGTTGAGGTGTATACGCACATCAAGGAGCGGCTACCGGGTCTGGCGGCCCTCAGCCCTGTCTCTCAACATGCCCTCGAGTCGTTCCGGAAGGCGGCACAGAGTAACCCTGCCGTGCTGGAAGAAGAGAACACAAGCATCGTCAGCTCTGGACGCGCGGCGCGAACAAGGGGATCGTTCGCTTCTGTACTTGAGATGATGTCCACGACGCTCGCGGTCGTGCCTTCGCAATACCAACAGCATGGACCAGTACCACTACGTACGTCGTCATCATCATCGCCATCATCATCACCATCTATTTCTGTCTCACGCTTCATCTGCGCTCTTTTTAGCGACCGAAACGCTAGATGACCTCACAGCGACCGAGCGTGCTGCGCGCACGCATCCAGATGCGCCACCTCGCCTACCCCCACTACCTTTTACTGACCACGCAGAGGAGATGTCGAGGATCCTGTTCGCGCCAGAACTCATCGCGCCACCACCAATCGTCTGGTTGCCAAGTGACAATGCTGGTGTTGCCCGAGCAGAGGCGAGAGACTTGGAGCAATTCCACGGCTTGAAAGCTGTGATTGAAGTTCGCTCAAGTGACGATGTGATCCTACGGCGACACCACCTCAATGGGACTTCATGATGACTTTTACGAACAATTAGAATTATTATAAAAGAAAAAAAGATGACTCTTCTGGATGGACACTCACGATACGATTAACTTACGTCATGCTTTGAATGATACTCTTTTCTTTGCTTTTACTGTCGTCTCGTCTACGCTTTTAATGGCTGACTTGCTGTATTTCCTGGGTGCGCTATGTATATACCCACAGACGCTTTACAATTTACGGTTCTTCATGGCCCAGCGCGGACCTGGGGCTTGCATGTACAGCGGCATGAGTCACGAAGCCTTTGCTGACTAATGGACGCGCGTCACATTGGCCAGTTGGTTGGCCTACTCTGACGCTAGCAAACTTCTCACCTCACCCATCCGTCCCATACACTCATACACTCATCCACTGCCTCATTCTCACACCTACTTAACCCACCAAAAAAATAAAACATCAATCCACAAAAACAATGGCACGCCGCGCCGCACCTCCCCATTCAGGACCCGCGTACTACACACCCGGGCATCTAGCGCGTACCGGTGGTGGTGGTGGTGGTGGTGGTCCGAACGGTTCGCTCGTGGACCCGAACGAGAGCGCTTGGTCGCGCTTTTTGCGAACGCAGGTATTCGCGGCTGATAAGTTACCTGGGAACGTTAATATCGTTGCTGGTGTTGGGTTGTTCGTTGGTGGGATTTTTGTCGTGCGGAGGTGGGGAGAGTTGTTCGTACCTGTGTGAGTGGGTTTGAAGGGTAGGGTAGGGTAGGGAGGGGAGGGAAGATGGGGCATGCGATGAAATCAGTATGTTGTTGGTTTGGCTCTTTTTTGATTGGTTGGATTGTCTAACCTTTTTTTTTATTTACCTAGTATGATACTGCTTGGCGCATGGCGTACGCACCTGCACGGATCATGTTATGCTACCGCCACCTGTTGGATTTTTGCCTGTCGCATGTTTGGAGTCTTTGCCGCGCCCTCTTGTGAATGTTTTCAATGAATTGATTGATTTCCGAAGAGTCGGGTATTACAAGGTTCGGGTATCTTTTTCTTTTTATTGTTTCGTGCTTTTGCTTTCAAATATAACACCGCTCCACCGCTCCATATTACTCGATGACATTTTACATGTACCCTTCAATAATCACCCCAATTTACAACATGCGACCCACCAACTACAGTAACTTACCCGAGATCAAACTCGTGATCATTCTCCCCCTTGGAGTGTGAGCTGAACGCTTTCAAAGTCTCTCCACACCCTGGACGTCTCGGTGAAATCATGAAGGCCGCTATTTTACTACTACGATATGGCTTTCTCGGGTCTTGGACCTGCGTCTGATCAAAAAAAAACATTTTAAACACAGAATAGGACGTTCCGAGGGGTAGACTCACTATTAGTGTATCTCATCACGGCATCTGGTTGGACTTCTGAGGGGCGGCTCTACCTCTCAAGATTCCGGGTCATGAAAGCGATCCCTTTTCGTTGCTCAGAAGGGGCAAGGCAAAAGCTCAAGGGCGTTAACGCATCGAGGAGCTCAGATCCGGGATCTTGTTGGCTTTGTTGACTTTTCCGCCCTTCTTGCGGAGGCCGGGATAGACGGATTTAGTACACGTTTAACTTAGGACTTTTTCGGATATTTGTTTGAACGGACACGATGCAATCAAGGCACGTAGAGGCCGAGAGGGCCAATCGAAACGAGTTATATTAGAACTAATGGAGTAGTAGATGGCGGTGACTCGGTATCGGTAGAAAGGTACACAGTACGCGAGGAAAGGTCGACCATTTGTCTTCTTTACTTCATGACCTCATGAACAATCTGGCGATGGATCCTGTAATTGTGCTTGTGATAACTTGACGGTGATTTAGTAAACGCGAGTGATATTTTTTGGTTGCACAGTAAACGTCACTGTTGGTTGGGATGATGAGCGTGAACGGTTTCCCTCTCCCACGGTGTCTTGCATCTCGCACACTGCCACTTTCACCTCGAGCAATGGCAACCAAGCGAAAGCGCGACGACGACAAACCAGTAGTACATTCCGCCGACGCTCTCAGACTCGGAACGGACAGCAATGGCTCATAATGACTTGTGATCGCGGAGGATGACAACAGAGAAGAACGCCCTCCTTCTCGCTGTATCTCACGCTTCTCCGGTCTCTGACGCTTTGAGGGAGAGGGGGTATTCTCGTTCGCAGACATCTTCACTCTAGTGATGGATGTGCGCATCACTAGAAACTGAACTGCGGCAAGGCTAGCAAACACCGGACCTCACCGGACCGGCCACCTCCCTTCGGGGATGCATATGAAAAAATTGGAACAATACAGAGAATAGCCCCTGCACAAGGATGACACGCTGTTTCAGAGTGGTAGACCTACGGGTCTCCATATTTATTTTTCCCCTCTCAAGTGTTTGAGAAAGACTAGATTTTTGGAAGACGTTACATTTTCCTTTGTGTTTTGAATTTCTATCATTTACGAGAGGTGTTTACGGGCCAATCTAGCTGGGCATTCATACTTTGATGACGCATCGATGATGTCTCATTTAACCCTCGACCTTCGTGTACGTGTATGGTGTAATGATATCGACAACGACAACACGACAAACCCCAAGGAAACGCAAAACGGAAGAAACGTACTTTTCGATTTCTCCCATTCACAAAGCGCTGCAAATGGTATCAACAGCGTTACGATGTAATACTAGGCATGCCCGTCGTTATGAACGACCCTTCTTGGTGAAGAGAAAACGTGTACTGGCTCCAGAAAGAATCCAAAGCAAAACTGTAAGAGCGCCGCGACACTCCACTCCATGCCACCTAGCAGTTCGTTATAGTCATCTAATAGCCCAATGAAGCGCGAGTTATTCCCGACGCATGACAATCGAGGTATGAGACGGGACGTTGCACCAGGGGGGATTTCACTCTGTTCCGAGACGGACATCACTTGCGATAGAGGGATCGTAAGCGTAAGATGAAGGTTCCGCTTCAATGAAGGAAGCAAACGGTAAAAGCAGTCCATAAAACAATCCAACGGATTTCCAAAGAAGGCCATGTTGGTTCTGAGGATTCATCATCCGCACTGTTCCACGATGCGTCAACCCTGCAAATCACGTTCAGCTACCGGAAAGGCTGAGATGTAAAACGGAATTACTAATGCGGGCGAAGATTCCGTTCAGCTTGAGTTTGTTGTATAGAAACCGCAAAAGCCGCAGAGTCTAAAGGCGATTCGTGGAGTATGTCATGTCGGCCATCCCATTCCTCAGGACGTATCATTGAACTTTCACGGTACGAAGCACGCTGAGGCGGCATCACTATAGAGTCGTTAGAGGGAATAGGCCGTGGTTCAGTGTCGATGGGACGGATTGCTGGGCGAGAACGAGGCGTCATGAATTCTGTGAGAACTGGACATGTGCTCGGTTGACGTGCTGGCTGGTATGCTCATATTTCGATCTGATCACTCAACTGAGACAAAAAGGACTTGTTGCCATGGTGTAAGAGCGCTAAGCCCACAGTTACAAGTCCAGTACCCTTGATCCTGCTGACGCAGAGAAAGCGTTGATGTATTTGATGTCGAATGCATGGCACCCATTCGAGACAGAGAGTATGCCCGCAACAATAATTGGAGTGTGTGTACAGACCCAGACCTAGAATTTCAAGCAGGCTTAATATCTGTCACAAGGAGATTGCTCACAAGAGAGCAAGATGGACTCGAAGAAGGTAAAGCCGACCGACGCTTGAGAGAAGAGAGACCCATTTGGACCCTGCCATATGGGTGAACGTTCAGAATTCGAGCAGGTGATACAATTAGGGCGTGGTAATTAAATCATCGCCTAGTAATTAGAAAAATAGTCCGCCTTCTTTGATGAAACGAGAAAACTTGAATGTGAAAGGAGTTGCGGCGAAAGCAGAAAGCACTTTCTAGGCAGGGCTTGGAAATGGGCCTGTGGGAAGGAGGTAGGCAGCATGGGCAGCGGCACGAGAATAGGCCATACTCAGGCGTGCGAGGCGAGGTACTCAGGCGCGTGGAGTGTAGTGAAAGAGGGAAGAATGTACCGATTGTTGTACCGACTGTCACGTGGCTCTGGCTCCAAAGACTGCCTTCACCCGCGGACCGTACAAAATTAGTATTTCTGGTTGCCAGTACAAATTCTGCCCAATGTCTATTGCTCCCTTCGGGGATGCATACGAAAAAATTGGAACGATACAGAGAAGATTAGCATGGCCCCTGCACAAGGATGACACGCTGTTTCAGAGTGGTAGACCTACGGGTCTCAATATTTATTTTTTCCCTCTCAATTGTTGTACGTATTCTCCTTTGTATATCTCTTTATCATTCATGAGAGGTATTTTCGGGCCAATCTAGCTGGGTGTTCATGCATTGATGACGCCTTCGACGTTCGTGCACGCGCGTGTATGGCATAATGATCGACAACACAACAAACCGCAAGGAAACGCAAAACGAAGAACGTACCTTTCGATTTATTGCACACAGCACGCAAATCATCACACGGTCTCATATATGATGACTGTAAGTCTGTAACTCGACTCTTACTCCTCTCCTCTCCTCCTCCTCCGGCTCCACTGCACCGGGTTATTCCAGTACCACCGTGCGTTCCTCATCCGGTACTCCCATCCACCACAGTTTATCATCTCCGTCTTTATTCCCTCCTTACCACCTCGCTTTCTACTGACTTTGAGTAGGACGTTAATATGTCCAAGAGCATCTCCGACCTAGAGCCCATCCATGCCGCTCATCTCCCCGATCGTGCCTTTTCTCTCATGACGATCCCTCTCGATGGTCTTCGGTCTGCCATTGATCGTGCCAATGGCTCGCTCCGTATCATCAATGGCCCTTCCTATTCCGCTCCCCCCACATCACACCACTTCTCCGTCTCCTCCCGCAGACATGAACTACGGCTCAGAGAGTAGTGCCGCTGGACTGAATGATTACGACTATCCTGACCCATATGGTTCATCTTTTCCCCTTCATCTCCCCCACACTTAAATCTCACTTGTGATTGCAGGCCAACCAGACACCGACTTGGACCATGATGTCTATGGAGCAGATGCTGGCTGGTACCGTCGTTCATGGATCAGCTCTAGAACCAAGAGGTAGCGGACTATATTTGATGTATTGCTGGAACCACGTCGGGAAAAAATGAAACGAGGTATTTCGGAAAAGAGAAGGTGATACAAACCCTAACAACGTGGAGTGCTGAAGAACCAACGATCATATTGAGAAAAGGGTGTAAATGGCTCGACGTTACCCCGTTCGTGTCTGAGATGCCATTTACACCATGGACATCTATGTTGAACGACTCAGCGATGCCGCACCCATTCCGCAAAGATCCTTCACCCAACAACAATCCGTGACATTTATTTATTTTTACCGCTATGATCGCTACGTGCAACACAAGCAGTCCGAAGTAAAAGAGAATCATACTTTTTCAATCTCCTCGTCCCGACTGCTCATTCTCAACTCCAGTTTGTGAAGGATGGGATTGAAACCAAAGTTGATTATGAGCAGTTGAGATGAGAAGGAAATAGAAAAAGTATGAGTCTTCTTGAAGGTTTTCTTACATTGGATGACAGATGGTTACTGTAGATACGATGCTGCCGAATGTTGGAATCCCATACCTGCGCGCTTGAGAGATGCTATCACTTCTTCAATGATTGGATTGACCTCATCGGTGAGTTGAGTCTGGTGCTTCGTTTCTGCATCTCTAAAGTCTTGCGACGCCCTGACAGTAACACTCATAGCCTCTTCCCATTTTGTCTACACTCTTTCTCGGCTGACCTTCTCTGGCACTCTTGTTCACAGGGCGGTTGTGATATGTTTTCAAGCTCGAGACACGACCACTCACTGGCGGCAGCAGCAAATCAAAATACTATTTTTGACTTGCTGCTGAGTATAACATCGTATATTGGGCGCAGGGCATCAATGAAAGGATGAGTAGTAAAAGACGAGTACTGTGACTACTCGTCCTTTCATTGATGCCCAGTAGTCAACGTGTCGACAAGGTCAGGAAGTCGAGAAGGGCGCCGGCGAGTTAGAGGATCATTAGGGCAAGCCACGTTTAATTGAAAACGGTTCGGTAGTACCATCGAAAGGAAGAATAGCCTTCAATTAGTTTGAAATTTAGCATCAAGAGTACGCCTGACCATCATCGCACTCTGCTATCACTTGAGCAATTGCATCCAAGCATAACGAATCGTCTTGAAGTAATACTTCACCCTGCGCTTGGTAGTGACACGACTCCCAGTGCCATGGATCTTGTTGGCTTGTTGACTTTCCGCCCTCTTGCGGAGGCCGGGTTAGACGGATGCACGTTTAGGGCTTTTTTGGATATTTACAGTAAACAGGCCCTTTTTCATGCAGAAAAGGCACGAGAGGCTGAGAGGGTCCATCGAAACCGAGTTATAGAACTAATGGAGTAGTAGACGGTGACTCAGCAGAAAGGTACACCGTGACAGTACGTAGTACGGGAGGGAAGGTCGACCTTGTTTACCTCATGACTTCATGGACAGTCTGGCGACGGATCCCGTATTGTGATTGTGATAACGGTGTTTTAGTAAACGCGAGTGATATTTTTAGTTGCAGGTACACACTTTGTGCGGATTATGTCACTGTTGGGATGAGCATGAACGGTCAGGAGGTACCAGGGGGGAGAAGGGGCGGGAATAAGCTGTCGAATTTGGAGTTGCGACCAAGAAGTAGATGCGATTGCGCAAAAGAAAGTCGACTAATTCCCATCTGGGAGCGACAACAGCCGCAATCAGACTATCTGTTCATCACATCGACAGCTAAGGATATCTTCAATCTGCTACAAAATTCTACCCCATATGCTCAGCAGCGCGTGATAGGTGACCTTTACACGTGTAGCGTGGATTTTTGAAGATGCTCTGGGGATAGAACGGGAAGCTTTTCTAGACAAAGCGTTGTGACTTCCATTCGAGCTTTGAAGAGAGGCAGAATCAAGCTGGGACTGAAGAACCGAATGCGTAAGTGTAATTATGGAGGGAAGCCTGCAAAAAAACGTTGAGGACCAATGAAAATGGGAACCCGGAAACAATGCGGATCTTACTGTTGATTCAGACCGGTAAAGCCCCGAAAGTTTCGGTGCATCGAAGGGCTGTTGCTAAAATATACTATCACAAGTCATGATATGCATGCATGACTAACTGGCCATTGCAGCGCCTCAACGGTGATTCGATTCAACAAGCTAGTCAACGAGATCGGCCCAAGTATGGTAAGTTTGCATGCGCGATTCCAGTTAATGACATTGAATCGTCTCTGCTCAACAATGGGACCATTATACTCACCGGCACCGCCCCTCAGTCAGAAGGGGGTCTCGAGGATGAATGATCCAACGAATCTTGCCTTGATTCTGATTAGGCGCCAGTGCTTGTGGGAGAAAAGGGACGCTAAGGCCACAGTTTAGAAGCCCTTTACAGTAAACTTTAAAGTGGACGGTGTGTTCTCAGGGCAACCCTCACCAAAATCCGGCCAAGCGCAAACTGCCGCCGTCAGTTACAGATAACAACCCGTGATACAACACTTTACGAGTTGACACCCAGGAACTGGTATAAGTAATGACGGTATGGAGATTGCTTTGCTTTCCGTCCCGTCCGCGCCATATAATACTACTGTACAAGGGATGTTTACAGCCCGGCTGTCTAATCTCGCGATTCGGGAGATGCCGGTTCCCTTTCACAGTTTTGGATGGAAGGGCCGTGCGAATGGCGAACCCAAAGCGGTCTTTCCTTTTGGTGAGCGATTTTAATTTATCCATAACACCATGCACATATATTGCCGTATCCGAGTATTTCATTACCAGAGGTGCAAGGTACGACGTGCACAGGTGATCCAGTCTTGTGCTCTCTGACCTGACGTTCCTTCTCGAGGTTGAGGAACAAGCACCCCCCGATAGCCAAGGATGGTAGAAAAGGAACCGAATCTTTCGTCAGCCTTGATTATGGAGATGTGAATAACACCTCCATGGGGGAATCCATTTGAAACTGTGGAGTCGGCGAGCACGTTGCTGGCGGACTTCTTACGCATGTGTGCGACACCAGGCGGTTACCAAGCGGGCCTGTCATGCACCAAGGTTTACAGTAACTGAAAGCTCGAAAAACGTACCGAATCCCCTGATACACGTATGAATTGTGTCATACGACACTAGTCATTCTCTCACCAATGCTTCGCGTGCCGTGGCTCCACCGCACTAAGGACAAGGTGTCGATCATCCGCCATCCCAAAAACGATCCGACCATGATACCCAAGCGGTAAGTGCTTGCTTCGCGAAGCGGGAAATTTTTTTCCGCCAACATGGCCTTGGAGTTGTGTGTACGTCCAGTCGGGAGCCGAGAGACGATCAAAGCATGGTTAAACTCAGCTGTGGAGCTGTTATCTGTTAGGCGACTTATGTCCCACTCAACCGTTGTGTGCCCTTTGGCGCCGAGATGATCGAGATCCGAAAAAAAGCCGTCTCGAATGGTACAGTATGTACGTTGTATTTTCCGAGAACTGATATTGCGAAAGAGCTGCCCGTTGAACACCAGACCAGCTGTATTAGTCTGACACAAAGCAGGTTGGAAAAAGTTTCAGCAGCAGCTCCATAGAAGTGAAATATTGGGGCACCTTTGGATACCTTTTTACCCTTTTTTGCGCCCCTGAAACCTCCCCGATAACTTACGAGCGGAGCATGTATAGTATCATCGGCGGAAAGCAGTGCGGAACAGAACTAGAATTTTATCACAGATATTTCAAACACTTTCTCAGTGAGTCAGTGCAGATCCGGTTAGCTGTTGGCTTAGGCTGCGTGCCATGGCAAGATGGTTTGCTACAGGCAGCCTAAGTGTATTCATCACCTTTCCCGGGCATGGCAATAACCTAAGCGTTAATAGTGTGGAGGACAGTTGCGGCAGTATCAAAGTAATTTTTGAGTGAGGTGGAAGTGTGGTGGATGGATAACTCCGGTACGCGTCGCTTCGGCAGTCGTGGTGTAAGTTAGTTGGGTTAGTTGGGTTATGTAATGTAAACGACAGTCTTTTTTGCGTCCTGTGTCCAAGGAGCGGTAAACGTAGTGAAGGGCTGTGAATCAACGGAAATATTGAATATTTTGTTGACTGCCGGCGCTGTGATGGTTGAATTATTCGGGCAATTTAGAGGACGCGTGGTATTTTTTTTGTTGTTCTAATGGCATTTCTAGCGAATGGGCGGAGTGCCACACAAGCTCCACTCGAAATAAAGGCCATCCCCGACCTCAATAATATGCCGTACAACTCTCCCTCCATTTTTGCCGTTCGTCTCGCGTCCTATAAAATTCTCGTTCGTACCGCTCCATTTCCCCCCTCCTCGGTCTATCCGTCTGCACCCATCTCAACTACCCATATTGAATCAGTTTCTCTCGGGTCACTATCATGTTAATTCCCCCACAACAAGGCGTGCCCGTGAAATCTCCCAGTGACCCCCTTGTCCTCTACTCTCAGTCCCTCCGTGATTACACTCTACGCCTTTGGATGGAGTCCCGTAAACAGGCTGAGGAGAGGGTGCGCGCGCGTGCCCACAAGAAGCACCACCACAAGTCTACCAAAGCCTTGGCGACGCCGAGCTGCAAGGTATCGACTGGAGGCGAGAATGTTACGAGCGTATCGAATGAAGGCTCAACACTACCTAATTCAGGTTTCTCTGCATAGTTTGTCACAAAGTGAGTTCTTGCTGCTTCGTTCGTGTCTAAGCAGGGTCGTCTCACTCGGATACCTGTTCAGTTTAGCGGCCTTGGTTTACCCCTCAAAATCTCTCAAATCACCGACCTGCCCGCTACTACTACCGTACTCGCCACTACTAAAACCGGCACACGTGCCACATCCATCCAATGCAATAATCGTCAGATTTGACTCATGACTCATCACGCTACACGCTATGACTCGACGTATTTTTATGATTATCGGTGTGGATATAATATATGCGTCTTGCACTTACTGTATGACTACATACCCGCATTTCCTATCTTCCGCCCAATATAACAATTTGTTGGATTAGAGATGTAGCAGGCCATAATCGACAGTATTACATACTTTCACGCACATGGTCCGGTCGCATGTGCGTGTACTGTCACGGCGCGCGTAAACCGCCGGTGCAGTACTAGTGTGTAATTGAATCAGATTCTTTTTCAGCCTTCTATGCTTCCCCAGCATTCACCGCGGACAGGCCCCCCCCCAATTGACTCTTCGCCACCATGTGCTTCTACTATTTATACTCCCTTGCGGACGTGCTGTTTCCCCCAGCTCTTCCAGTGCTCCTCCCCGTGCGCTACCGCGGGATCTACGGTAATCCGAAATGGCTCGCGCTCTCCAGCTCCTGTTCTGTGCTGTACTTGCTTTGCGGTCCAACGCCCAGTCCAGCGCCGTCACCTATGGGCCCTCCTCGTACGCCCCTCCAGGTGCATTTCCAACCAGCCTATACCAATCGTATTACAACAACCCCACCGCCACTTCCGCTCAACCTCAGCCCGTAATTTCCGACCCAGTGCTCGTGCGCATATATGCGTCTTTTTGTGAAGCACTCAATTCCCTGATGTAGATTTACAGCACAAAGTATATCCGGCCGGGCTCACCGATCCGAAAGACATACCCCAAGTACGTAATGCCCTGTTTAGCGCATGTCTGCGCCATTCTCATCGTTCTGGCGCAGGTCGATACCCAGGATCCCCACCCCCTCCCACCTCGTGTCCCCGACGAAGCTCTCTTGGAAAACGCTCAAAGTCAAGTCAAATGGCTGTTTGCTAACCCCACCATCGCGAGTAGCAGTTGCGCGCTCTGTACTGCTTCCCTTCAGATCGCCAAGTTCCTCTCGCTCGCTGCGCCTGACCAAACCCCGCCTTTCTTTGTCTTCCTATGTCAGCAGTTCAAGCTCTCCAGCACTTGCAACAGCACATTCAGCGCTACGACGTTGGGCCCTGTGCTTACGCAGGTAGTGGCTAATGCGAACATTTCGGGGTATGATGGCCAGGTGCGTGCAGTGATTCTAGAACCACTGCATTCGATGTTTGACGGCTCCTGTCCGTATTCCCTTTGCTTTAGCTGATTTGCCAGAACTTCGTCGCAGAGTCGTGTTCGCTTCCACCTACGCCCCCTCTGAACCTCACTGGATGGTTTTCTAAGCCAAAGCCTAATCCACTGCCGCCGCCCAAAAAACCGAGTGGGAAACGCGTCAAAGTGCTTCACTTGTCGGACTTCCACATCGATCCCCGTGCGTAAAGTTTTCTTCTTGAATACATTGTACCTCCTGGCATAGAATCGCACCTACCTTATCCAGTCCCAGAGTGGTCTGGTGTGCGTCTCGAGCCATACATTCTTCTCCCTTTCTACCCCTTCTGGTGCTTAGCTTATATGTGACCACTCGACCTGTACTGTAGGTTATGCGACAGGCTCGGAGGGAAACTGCACGTCGGGCATGTGTTGTCGCGCGAATAACCCTAACAGTAATAGCCCCAACAAGTCACTCTTTCCAGCGCCACGATACGGTTGGTTCCAATGGTGCGTCAGTAGCTTGGCATCGGAAACGAGCAGCATTGTTGATTGATCAGCGCCGATCCTGACCGTGACATGAAACAGCGACACTCCGTTCTCGCTCGCCGCTGCAGCACTCGAGTCCATTCCTGTTCTTGCTGGTACAGAGAATACGGGTTTCGGATGGACCATATACACAGGTGATCTCGTCTCACACGATCCGGAAAATGAACTGTCTAGGTGAGAACCATTCCTTCGAGCACTGATGTGTATTCTAATGGGGTCTTAGGGACTATATCACGTACACGGAGGTAGGCATGCATGATTGCCTGGTTCATGAATACTCACCCCGAGATAGACTGTGATGTATGACCTATTCAAGCGCACTTTGGGCTCTGGGCCAGTTTATGCTGCATTGGGGAATCACGACAGCTACAACCAGTATGTGCTTTATCGTTGAAGATCACAAAGCAGCTGCTTACACATTACAGAGCCCAGGATGCTCCTCATGCATTGGGAGGTGCGCTGGCCGAACAGTTCAGCTGGTCAGCATCTCGCGTACGTCCTTGATAGGCGAGCATTGAAGATATCTTCTTTAGGAACTATGACCACCTCTCCGGTCTATGGAACGTGGAACAGTGGCTGCCGCAATCTTCGGTTAGCCAGGCACGCGCGCACTATGCCGCGTATAGTGTTCAGCGTACTGATGGGTTGCGAGTTATTTCCCTTAACACCGACATGTGTAAGCGTCACTGCATTCCTAGGTCAAAATGGGCTGACACAGGGGGTATGATCCAGGGTACCGGTATGGTTGACTTACATCAAGATTTTTTATGACAATGCTCATCGTTCGTAGCGCGAACTTGTTCAATTACATCAATCTCACTCATCCCGACGTTTCGGGTATGTTGCGGTTCTTGACGGATGAGTTGCAGGATGCCGAAGACAAGGGGGAGAGAGGTATGTGTCTTACCGTCCCCTTGTACGTTTGCTGACCTTTTCCTCTACCAGTTTGGATTATTGGTCACGTTTTGAGTGGGTGGGATGGATCCGATGCCCTCGAAACACAAAGCAATCTCTGTGGGTATCATGTATTTATATCCCATTTCTTTAATGAGCTGACGTCTTATCTAGTTTACCAAATGTAAGCAGGTCTCAACTTTCTATTTCGCCGTTTTGGCTCATATTCGACATCAGCGTCGACCGCTTCTCCCCGCATGTTATCGCAAGTGAGTTTTCGAACGACTTGAGATAACCTGAGGTCTTATGCCGTTCCACAGATATCTTCTTTGGTCATACGCACGAAGACCAGTTCTCGGTCCGCCGATGGTTTTCGATGCAATCTCCTTTTTTGTTAATCTGGCACAAACACAGGTCTTCTACGCCAACAACGCGACGAACATTAGCGCTCAGACAGCACTCACGACTTCCTGGATCGGGCCATCAATCACGCCACTCACAAATTTGAATTCGGGCTTCCGCGTGTATGAAGTCGACTCTGCCGTACGTGGTGCCACTTATTCCGGACTCACTTGCTTCTTTTTGGCTCAAATCTTTGCCAGACATTTGATATCCTCGATGCTCATACGTGAGTTGCATACTACAGTAACTCAAGTGTGAAGTTCACAGGGATGACCGCACGCGGTACAGGTGGTCGAGTGATGTACACTCATATCCCAGCTTGGATGCGCAAACCGAGTTTGGTCCAACGTATCTCTACGAGTACAGTACGCGTGATGCCTACGGCTCGGGTATCAACTGGGGTTCGAATGACCCACTGAATGCGACATGGTGGCATCATGTTACTGAACGTGCGTCCCACATATCCCTTTCATACCTCGCTTCTTCTGATTCCCTTTTTTTCTGCCTCCAGAGATGGAAGCGAACCCAAGTCTTGTTTCGGTGCGAGGATTCTCGCGTCTCTTAGCTTCGCTGTTGACCAGCTGATGTCTCTTGTCGAACAGACGACATTCACTAATTTCCAAGGCAAACAATCCGTGCGTACGACCCCGTGCAACACCACCCAGTGTGTCAATGCGAAGATATGCTATATGCGTAGCGGCTCGGCGAGTATCGCCTTGCAGAATTGTCAAAGGGACTTTGGTTCAGTGCAGTCTTGAAGAGTTAAATGTTTTATTGCAATTTCGATTTTTGGCTTGTTCTCGTTACGGCCGTCCAGACTGGTCTGAGTGACTTTGTGGCAAATCAGTGTGGAACGTCGTTTCTTGCATTTGTTTTGCTTTGGTTTGTACTCGCTAGTCAGAAAGAATCTGCTTTTGGAGACTAGCGGAGTCGCTTTCTCCGGCCAACGTGGGGACGACCAGAAAGTTGGCGCTCCAAGTCGGTGATAAACGATGCAACGCCCTAATACAACCCAAACAGAGTTTCCCACAGGTTAGCCTAAGCCTGAGCACGTTCGTCACGGCTTGAAACCCCTTTACCCCGCTACATGTGGAGTCCCTGGTCCCTAGGCAACATGGAGCTTCTCTATGCCCCTGAGCATGTGGGGAAGGATAGCCATCTATGATGTGTGGCGTCCACGTGTGAGAGGGGTTGCTGACGACTCATGCCGAAGTAGAATGGAGTAGAGAGAACAAATAACGCGTCTGACAGGAGGCGGGAAGGCCGGGGTAATTGTTGAGTAGGGTGGCAATTTGCAAGCAGGGATATATTATTAGCTCGGTCGTCGCTGACGGACTGGTGATGAGCGCCTCTGTCGGAAAAGGTGTGTATTCATTGACTGGGACTTGTAGTCGAAACAGATAGTAGTATCCTTATAGCTCAGGAGGAAGAACATGGATAAATGGCATGGGTAAGAAAGGAAGGGGGAAACAAATGCGTAATCGTGGGACAGAACAGATACGCCGAGAAACGCACTAAATTGGGGACTTCGGAAAAGCCAGGTCACAGAATCGTCAGTCTCACGGTGCCCCCCCCGTAGCAGGGATTTCCAATAATAAACAGAATTGGCTCCTGCTGGCGTGAAAGTTTGAAGAAAAGCTCTGCGAGCTTTCCCCAAGTAAATTACGCGATGTCGGTTTAGAACGGCGGCTGACGGCGACGATGACGGATTGTCCATTCGTCCGGAGATGCTCGAGCCCACGGTGGCTTACTGGCTGGGCCCCTGCTGGCAAGTCCTATGACGCTGCGCTGATATTGGACGCAAATGGGGCTAAGTTAACTGAGCTGGTAGTCGGGCTCGAAGTTCTTCAGTCTCTCGTGAAGATTCCCACTTTTGGATAGCATTTCAGCCAACTGGGGGGTCTTCTGGCATGGTTGCATGGTCGGATGACATGGTTGTGGGTTAAATGAAGAAAAACGGGGGGTTTTGGGTTTGTTGATTTTCATTACGAAACCATCGTCGGGACAGCAAAGTAAAGACGGGGGGGGAGGGGGGGGGGGAATAGAAAATAAATTTCGAGGTGCGAGGTGTTGCAATGGTCGTTATCATCCGGATCGGCCCGGCCCATCTGCAGATTGAGGATCCCGGAAGGACGGGCCGTTCGTCGGACAAACCTGCAAGTGGCTTGCGTGGCTTCCATTCAACTCATTTACTGTAACAAAATGTGCGTGTCTGTTCCATTGCGAGACGGGCAAAATCAAACTTATTTATAGCCCTGTATTGGGTTACGGTCAACATGAAGTCAGTCGTGTTGAGTGCCAGTGAGCGGGCTCGGGCAAGAGTTGCGAGCAATAATGATAATTGACGCTGGCGTCGCTGGCGAACCGAAATTATCACTGTAAAGTATGTTTTTCCTGAGGAATTTGGAATGATAGAAAACCAAGGAGGAAGTAACTGCATATGAGCATTACAAAGGCACGTCATGCCTGAAGGGATATCGTAGGAGAATCTAGGCTCGCTACTACGCGAATTGAAATGAGGGACTCAGGCACGATCACAAACGCAAATGAAAGAAGCTTTCAGATGATGCAAGATAAGCCGAGAACTTTACAGGGGGATATATTTACTTCCTCATCTACTCATGGGAAGACACTGATGAGTAACTATACATGCGTGAATGTGGGAATATAGCGAGTGGGGGCAAGTAGCTAGCAGTGGTCCCGAAGGCCAAAACTTCATCGCAGACGTTCCGAGCGCAAGCGGGATTTCACCTCACAGTTGTCAGCCGTATTGAACTATCCTGTCGACCTTGATCTCGAGAGCCTAGAGGAAACCGTTTCTCAGAAAAGTTTGACGGCTGTTGCGCAAGAAGGTACTTACCCCCATTGTCCTTTCGGTGGAGCTAGTGGTTTCCTCCTTTTCTTCGTGATAGACATCGTACCCGATACGGTCAGCTCGCGCTCGCATTGGCATAGGATAGGATGCCCGTTGACCCGGAGGTAAGCAAATGGGATTCATTATGTTGATAACGTCCACTGGTGTCACCGCCGCGCGCTTGACATAATTTCGCATGTTCAGGCTATTGTGTCTGCATGTAAACCAGGTCTCGAGAGAGGTATTACCAACAGAGGACGTACGTCGCCAGAAGGGAATTAGAATAACCTAAGATCACGGGAACAGCGTGGGTTATCTGCATCTCAATCATTTTGTGCACTTACATTTCCCGATCGTGAAGTGAAGGGCAAGGTAGACCAGTTTACGCGGAACAGTGATCCACTATTCTCAGGTTTGTCAACATAAATCGCAAAAAGAGGTTGAGACGAGTTTACGCAAATGAGAGATGACAATGCAACGACGCTATCGAAATCTACGTCAGTCTGAGTTTCACAGAAAGATAATTTATCGACGAACCATGTCAAAGCACCATTGTTGTCAGCGAAACTGACAATGGTGGACAGCATCTTCCTTGTTCGATACAGGTCCGGGTTGAGGGCGCGTAAGTAATAACAAAGGCCCCCCGTAATGATCAGGTCCGTGAGAGCGGACAAGGAAAGGCTCGCTGTTAGCAGTGGCTACATGGGAGTGAGTGATAATCACAGTTTAGGGAGAGGATCATTACCGAATATGAGAGGCCGTATAATCTAAAACTCTTTAGCTCCGCCCTACAGGAGGAAATAATCAGCTGATAGAAGGTGGATGAATGGAAAGATACATGCAACTTGACAACAGTAACTGCCCAGCGCAAACGCCTCAGTATCAGTATTCTCAACGGTCGCCACGATAAGCTCACTTAAAGCAAGGCCTAACACAAGCGTCAGCATGAATGATGATAAGTTAAGACATCCGTACCCAATCGCAAAACCATACAAATCGCCTAATAGATGTAACGTGAGCGGTACTCTTTCATTCTTGGTGACATCTCTCAATTTACCGTAGGCACGGTTAACCACATGTTTCCTTTGCTTACTGGCTACTTCTCAGAATAATTCAGAATAAAAGAATAGCGACTCCTACACTTATGGACCTTGTAGGCGAAGAAACTGGAACAACATGAGCCAAGGCGTCTGAAGAATACTTTAAGGGAAGCCTACCCATTTACAGTAAATGTTAAAAGGGCCTTGAGATAGTAACCCTATCGTGTGAGCGTTTGTGGGTGTCTAGATATCCGACTTACCGTAAGTAGCACAGCCACCTAACAAGTCTAATGAGGATGATCGGCAATGCGTCTTAACAACGTCGGACGTACCACAACTGTTCTATACAGTCAGAAGCAATGTCAGCGTCTTCGAAGAGACAAGCATTCAAGAAACGTGCATAAATACGTGGTCAACGATATCCGGGTTTGTGGGGTGGAGAATTGTGTACTGAAAGGACAGTGATACGATGCAACATAATTGAACTGTGTCCATGCTCCTGTATACCGAACACCAGGAGTTGGTTTGTATTCAAATCGCATACTGTGGATGACTTGCCAGACCAGAAAAGCCTGTCGGTGGTCTCAGTCGAGACGAAAACGCGTATGTTGGGGGAAAAAAAGGAAAACAGACCAAGGCCTTCAGATGCGCAGGGTCCTTCGGGTATTGCTTGACATAGAGAAACGCCTGGAGGGAGCACATCCCGGACAGACTTTAGGGAAGAAAGGCAGTTAAGCAATAGCCCCGGGTGGTTCGTTGAGTTGTGCTTACAATGTAGAAAGGAGTGCCCCGGATAGCAAAGAACAGAGGCCAATCTTTGTGTTCGGATTCATTTCCGTGTGAGGCACGTCTTCAGGAAAAGAGCGACAAAGGGTAAAGGGGGCCCTTAGTACCATTTCAGTGACCGTGACGGTGCAACTTATATGCTAGCCTAGAGAGATAATGCATCTGTTCATCAAGATCCGGAGACCGAATCGGGTCGCAGTTCCACAGCCTCAAGTTACCGAAGAATGGACAAAAAAGTCCGACGTCTACTGTTTGCCGGTCAGTAAAGATGATGGTGCTTAGTGTGCATCAGGAAAAACCTCTTTTGATAATGATTACTAGCTAGGGATAATTTGAAGTTGACTAACCAAAATAATTCTATTTCATATTATCTGCCATTATCTCTCTCTCGCTAGCCAACGAGGTTTTTCCTGACATGAGTCGCGAGGGCTCGGATGCCAGATAGAAGAGCCCGTGTAAGAATTCGAGTGCAAATACTGATTGGTCATGCGCGGGAAAGGTGTCTCGTGGGACGTGAGATGAGGTGACTTCTCCAACAGAGAGCACTGCCAGTAGCGACGAATCTCCGCGGAAGGGCTCGGAGACTTAGCTGGTACCTTGGTTGGCGCCGTGGTCGACGTGGTGAATGGGTAGAGACCATATGGTTTCTTGGGCTGTGACAGTTGATACAAGTAAACCTACGTCGACGTACCGAAACTCTCGGACATGAGCACGTGACATTCGAGGCTGTTCGGTTTCTGCTTTTCTCTTTCACTAAAACTCGCTGCAGAACCAAATTCAAATCGTAGAAAGCATTCACCCAGGTTGCTCTTCGAGTAACTGAAACTATGTACAGATCAAACACAAATTTCTACCATAAACCCTTAATTTCGTACGTGATATATGCCTGGGTGCTGGCAAGATGAGGGTCGGGAGTTTTTGTAGGAAAACTGGAAAATTTGCATTGCCGCGCGGTAATGAGAGTTGAGGCGCACGGACCCCGCATTACTTTGAAGTACTTGGCCTTTTTCTAATGGGAAGCTTTCGAGGGAACGGACGGGGTGGTGAGGACTCGAAAAAGGGGTGCATTTTGCGGTGCCATGCCTTTAGTCGGCTCTGGACCGCCCTTGCGTTATATATAGTTCGTGGAGCTTCGGAGATCGGGCGTAAAGCCTATGTCATCTTCTGATATGGAAGAGAAGAGACTGACTGACTGAACGTTCAAATTTCGTCATATCCCGCAAGAAGAAAACAACCAATTGGAGAGATTTCAATCCATCGTCTCCGGAGCAAGGAATAACTTCAACCATTCTCCGGCGCTTTTTCCATTGCGTAACTCCGCGGCGTATGCTGGCATATTATCGCTCAAAACGGCGGCCCGCGGAAGGACGAGTGGTGCATCACTTGATAGCCACGGATGCATGAGCGCATCTGCAGCTTTGAAACGTGAATCGGGCGGGTAAACGAGTAGGCGTTGTAGTAGATCCACAACATTGGGTTGTTGTTCCCTAAGGGAGGGATGTACTTGGTTCCCATGTGGAAGCGGTGCGCCGAGGTGAGGCAGCAGCGTTGATAGGTGCACGCCAGGCGAGTCGATGAAATTGATCTTGTTTGCGTCGGGTAGATCCGAGAATGTCTAATCAAGCATGAGATATGCCCACGGCTGGATAGATGGATGGATGGAAACGGACAGGCCATGTTTCTTGCGTGGGCGAGCCACGGGTGCGAAATATGCTCCATGCAAGACCGATGTCACCACGCGATCCATCAAATAGCGAATAGCGTTCCCACTCAGTACCCGACCATGGCTCAGGCAGCTCGTCAAATAGATATGCTTTTGTAGGATCGCCCCTCTCCTCAGTGTCCGAATCGTCGTCAAAGTCACTAGACAGAGGGTGATGGTGAAGTGTCGTGAAGAATTCCGCAATTGTGGTACCGAGAGCCCACAAGTCGCAAGCGGTCGCATCGTACTTACGTACTCCAAAGAGGAGCTCTGGAGCGCGATAAGGTCTAAAAAAGACAACAACAGGTCCACGTCTGCGCACGTTTGAGATAGGAAAGCACTGCACATACCCACTGCCCACTTCAAAGTACATCTTTCCCTCGGGCTCGGGCCATACATCCCGAGGGCCAGCTGTGGGAGAGTATGCAACACCAAAATCTACGAGCACGGCCACCCCCAAAGTGTCGAGAAGTATGTTTCGCGGTTTAATATCACGGTGCGCTATCCGCCTTTCTGGGGAATGCAGATATGCGACACCGGAAAGGATTTGATGAATGATAGATTTGGTCACCAGGGTAAACCCCAAGATGCTCTGGGCGTCATGCGGCACATCTGAATCATGAATCGGGGAAAAGGTGGGGACCGAGAGTAGGTCAGCGAGAGTAAAGGGCATAAAAGGCATCCAAAATCGCTGTAACGATTGCGATGCGTCATAATCGTGGCCCAAGACGGAGATGATCTGTACGTCGGTAAACATGCTAGCTCTGCGGAGAGGAAATATATGCAGCCTGACCGCAGGATGTGACAGCGAGGACAGTAGACGAAGCTCCTTGACAATATCGTGAGGCTCCAGCACGAGCTTTTTCTTTGCCTTTCCGGCCTTTATTGCTACAACCTGCTCTTCCCCGTCATCGTCGACGGCCACAGCCTTCGTGATGACAGATACGAGAGTCTCAGTGATAAGCGAACCCTATGAAGATGAGTGTCATTATGTCGGTTAGAAAAAGAAACGTACAGGGTCATAACCGAAAGAAAAAATATCACCCTGAGGTTGCATACAGTAATGCTGCCGCCCGGCGGTGGGCGTAACCAAGGGCGCTTGAAAAAGGAAGTTGTGACTTTCCCGATTAAGAAGTCGTTCACCTCATCCCGTCACCGTCGTGACTGATAATCAACTACCCTAACCGATGGCCGAAGATCGCGACAAAGCCGCAATTATCGGTGTGGCGGCACGTTGAAACAATGGTATTATTTCATACTGACAACGGCCCTACACTAGAAACCCGAAGCAGACAACTACTTGAGGCTGCGCGTACGGACAACCTTGAACTGTTAAACGAGGTTTTCGCTAAGCCCGGAGAGTACGATATAAACTTCCAGGACGGGTAGGTTTTATCCCCGGAGTCAAGTACATGTTCCTATGTGACTGACGAAGTGTTTGTCCAGCATTGGGAATACAGGTGGGCAAGATACGTAAACCATGCGTCAACTTAAATGACCATCAGTTTGGCGGAGCAGCCCTGCATTACGCGTGAGGAATTGTTGCCCTCTTCTTGTTGATATTTCGTTCGCTTATGAGTGCTACGGACCAGAGCATCGCATTGTTCACCAGAAGTTCTGAACGAACTACTAGAACATGAAGGCTGCGACGTCGACTACACAAACCGTGTCGAGGGTGCGACACCGCTGCACCTTGCTGTGAAGATCGAGGAACGTGAGCTCCGTGCCTATATCACCGATTGCCTCCTTGACGCCGGAGCAAATATGTTGTATGTTCGGGTTTACTCTCATGCTTTCTCTCCCTCCGATTCTTACCTTGTTGCCTGTAGTATCAAAGATAAAAAGGGTCAAGTGCCCTTGGATTATGTACCTGAAGATGACGAAGAAACGCGGAAGGCATTCCGCCGCCGTCAGGTTCAAAATAGCGTTTCGAGAGCCGACATTGCTGGTACGTGTTCCATGGCTGTGCGGAGCATGCCGGGGCTAATTTCCCATAGACGATGAGGATGACGAGGATGAAGGGGAGTATTCGGAATCAGACGAGGAGTAGAAATGCAATTTTGGTGCCACAAGTGTATACAATAGAAAATTCGATTCCCTTCCTGATGGTGTACTCTATGTACTACGAGCCAGACAATATCTCAAGTACGAATTCATTGTCGAATTAGCCTCCCGCTGTGCCAATCTTGGAATGTCGCTGTAGCCTTGAGCCATTGCACAAGCTCCGCGCGCGGCACTTTGGTGCCCTTCTCTGTCGACTCAACCTTGGTCTTCTTACCATCCACAAACTCCCACCTCTGCTCCTTGACCGTCACCAGCCCCGCCTTAAGTTCCTCTCCACCGAGAATGATAGCATACGGCACCTCGTCCCGCTCGCCCGCCGCGAACTGCGCGGGCAACTTCGGCTTGTTCTTCGCCAAGAAGTCTGCTGCGATTCCCTGCGCGCGGAGCTCCTGTACGAGCTCCATACGTTCTGGGAGCAGACTGTCGCCAGCCGAGAGTACGTACGCGAAAACTTCTTTACTCCGCATTCCGCGCTCGATCCATTTTGGCCAGAGCAACGCGAAGATACGATCCAGTCCGATACTCACGCCAACACACGGGAGGCCGGCCGCTTTCTTCCCGTCGCCGGCCGCTGCTGCTGTGAACATGGCCACGAGGCCGTCGTACCGCCCGCCAGCGGCGATCGAGCCCACGCCAACTTGCGACTCGTCGATCTCCTCATCCTCGTCCGGACCGAGCTTATTCTTTTTTTTCTGCGGTGCTGCCGGGGCAGGAGGTGCTGGACCAAGGCCTTCCGTCACTTTGAGGCCTGGTGGTGCCGAAGCCTCGACAATGGCTTCATAGATGAGACCTGTGTAGTAGTCCAACCCGCGTGCCAATGACAAGTCGAAAGAGATCTGTTGTCAAATACGTTCAATAAATGCGTTCAATTGGGCCTCGAGAACAAGAGTACCTTATCGGCAATCTTGTACGCCTCGAGGAATGTGAACAGAGTGACCATCTCGTCAAGACCCTGCTTGGCCTTTGCGCTGGCCGTCAAGGTCGCGTCTGCTAGAAGCTGGTCCAGTAACGGTCGACCTCCTACTTCCCGATCAGTTAAGGACTGACGGATCACCGAACAGACACGTACCCTTGTGCTTCACATACTCGCCGATTTTGTCCGCGGAAGTGGAGTCAAGACCCTTTTCCTCTGTCATCTCCCTTTTCACCTCTGGCCAGGGTAGCTAGCCTTGAGCATAAGCGTAAATATACATCGACCACGTCGTCTGAGGTACCTTGTCTAGTTTGTCGACAGCGGACGAAATTGGGCGGACCTTCTCTGGTGGTACGCCGCAAACCTCAAAAATCCCGTCAAGAATTTTTCTATGATTCACCTATGCATCGCCATGAATATCTCCAACAACGAAGCCTTAGATATACGCACTTTAATCGTAAAGTCGCCAACTTCTAATCGCGTGAGGATTGTGCACAGTAAACTGAGTAGCTCCGCATCGGGGATCATCGTATCCCACTGGCCAGAGATGTCGAAATCCTGCCGCAATCCGACAACGATACACATTTAAACATTCCCCATCAGACCATGAAACGATTAGCACACACCGCTTGCGAAAATTCCCTCATCCGGCCCTTCGACATGACGGGATTGTCTCTCCGATAGACCTTTCCGACTTGCCAAAGCTTGGACTGCGTGTTGGTCGCACCGCCCATAGCAAGGTATCGCGCAAGCGGGACAGTGTGATCGTATCGTAGCGCAAGCTGCTCTCCACCCTGGTCCTCGAGATCGAAGATGAGCTTCGCATCCTCACCATACTTGCCAGCAAGGATGTCCTTCCGCTCAAAAACGGGCGTGTCCAGCTGTGAGCCACCGTATAGTACGAAGCATTCTTTCACGATACGCTCGACGTAGTCGCGACAGAACATCTCTCCGGGGCCATAATCACGCGTGCCCTAGGCGCACGCCAAATGATTGGTACTTTTTCAGTAGCAGAGGCGAGGACGAGGAGTGGATGGCGTACCTTTGGAGTTTTGAGCAGCAAGCGCTCCTTTTTCTTCGCGTCCTTCCCTCCTGGTTTGAGCGAGGCAAGCTCCCTCTTGATTTCGCCCAATCGCTTGCGTGATTCTTCGAAGGCGGCGGGATCAGAATTCTCGATTCGCAATTTGTTGAACAGCTCGTTCTGCTGCGCGAGTTCCGCGTTGAGCGTGTCCACGGAAGCGACCATCGTGTGAAGTAGAAAACTTTTGAACTGCCTTGTGGAACTCAAAGGACGACAGGAGATGGGATTGGCAACTTTGAGGAGTCGCCGATGGCCAAGCATGCACTTTTTTGGGGATTGTCAGTTTATCGCCAATCAGGGTTAATCAGCCGCCGCAACGTTGTCTCGCACTCGCACTTGTGAAACTCGCTGCTCCCGCTCGTTGTGTCTTCATACTCAAAACAACTCGCTACCTTATACACGCTGTGACTCACATTCTTGCTGTTTCACTCGAAGCTCGTTCCTCTGCCCACTGGCACTGCTACTGAAGCCTCCCTGCGAGAGACAGCCCGACAGACTGTCACTATGACAACCTCACAAACCCATAGGGGCCTGCCAGCAGTGCAAATGCTTTACGGTTACTATCTCCTATAACAGTATAACTCCAACTTGTTGATCATCAGACCACACCACCCTCTTCCAATCGACTGTGGAGGACTGGAAGAGGGTGTGATTACCAGTTCTTGATACACGTTTGTACAAGAAAATCTTCTTGTAACTGTATAAGCAACTAGGTCAATTTGCTTGATGAGTCTGCGTCATACCAGTATACTAGTCTATGTAAGTAGCAAATCTAATATAATCCAACAAACCTCACTTCTCACTGGGCTTCATTCCAACCGCACTCTTCCATACACCATTCACATCTCTTTTGCTTACCGTCAGGCATGCGATGCCCAGGTAATTTGTGATATCAGAAACGACCAGCACTACAAAGCGTGCATATGTCACAAATACGACAACCAGTACTACGTACACAAATTTCTCAGTCATCTTGGGTGAGTCCTGAATCAACGGTGGTCTAGTCATACGCCATGTCAGCAACGTAGCCGCACGGCCCATCTGACAATTCTTACCGGCCGAAAAGGAATGGCATATTGGCGTCAATGGCACCGATGATACTCCAGATGTACATTGGGTCCCACACCGGGAGAGGTTGGCCGGTGACGTGCGCGATGATCATCCGTCCGACAACATGCGCGAATTGTAGGCCCCATGCACAGAGAAACGGGACAAATGCAGGCGAGTTAATGATGTCCGAGTTTCGCAAGGATGGCTGATTCAGCCATGCTAGCTGCACAAAGACAAACGCAGGAAACGGAAGAAGGAATAATAGTGGTTTCACAACGGGACCCTGGGAGGCGCGGCGTGTTTTGAATACGTTGATGTAACTGGCCACCAATCAGTGGGAGCGGAACCGATGAAGGAAGGACGCACCTTGTGACGATGTTGAAGGCTAGGCCGAATCCTGAAAAAAGCGTGAAACACACATTCATGGGGAGGTTTGGAACGCGGGAAGCTATCCAATCGATGTTTTCTAGGTGCGTAAATGACAGAATGTTTTGATCCCAGAATCTAGGCCCTACGCCGAGTTTGAACGCCTGGTCGTAGTTAGCAATCTTAGACGTACCAGTGAAGCCAGTTATAATAAATATCGTGACGATCATAAGGATACCTTCTACAGGGCCAGAGAAAACTCCAAGGTATAATTGGCCTTGGTTTGGACATCAGAGTGAGCGGAACGTGAAAAAAATACGTCACTTACCAGTGTAATATTCCTCCCAAGTGGTTAAATAAAAGTTGGCGAGCGTACCAACTTGCGCAGCAACGGTCCACCACGACCGACCGAGATTAGTGCGTAGGAGGCGAGGATGACCTCGAGCTAGATCGGCGTCAACACGCGCGAATAAGGACGATACTTCCGCCACGGTACACTCACTGTGGTATTAAGGGCATCGCATCCTAGAAGGTAGGTGAGCTAATACATCAGTTTCGAGTTCGAGAAGGCCATGACGCACCGTGATCGAACATCTCGCCCAAAGGACCCGCCATGCCCGTCCGACGCGCCTGTTTACTGTCCCAAGTGTCCCACCACACGCTCCGTCAACCCTACGTCGCTTCATTACAGCCAAAAAAACAACACACACCCATCTATCGCGTCGAAAGTTTGATATAGGAATAGTCCGGCGGCCCAACTGTATTTCCGTTCCGTGACGCGTCACGATCGGGACACAATTCAGATTTCATGGACAATAACAAAAACAAAAACACGCACGTAAAGTACACCCAATTTGGCGGGCCCGTCGCGCCTCCCTTCTCTGTTAGGTACGTGGGATCATAAAATGCCAACGTCGCAAAATTGAGCAGCACAATTGCCAGGCCGGACAACGTTATCTGCAAGACAAGTCGCGTATATGCGACCGTTATTATGTATTAGCTACGAGCCTGGTTGCGTACCATGTTTGGCGCGACCCACTCCGGCCAAAAAGTGACGAACCAGCTCCAGAACGGGTTCAATACATAATTTGAGAGTAAAGATCTTAAGGTAGATGTTCAGCGATCGCTCGCACAGAATGAACGATGGATCGCACCTATCTACGCCCTTGTACTTGTAGTTGCGAAGTCCTGCAAGGGCATGACTGGAAATATATGCCATGAAGCAGTGAAGATTATTGGCGGACGGTGGGATAAAGAGCACCTTGTGAAATTTCGAATCAAGCTATTCCTGTCACGTGATGGGAACCGAACATCGAACTCGGAGTCGACTTCCACACATTCCCCCCTCGCCGATACAAATGGCAAATGGTTGCCCACCAGTGTGGATCAAATGGTTGATTGCCGGATTCGTTGCATACACCGGCCTTGCATGAAATGACTCCATTTTCAAAACCGATACCCTATATCATACATCATGAAAGGTAACTAAAACAGACGTAAATACCGTCTCAAAACCCCAGCTGCGCGACGAAATCCTGCCACGACGCGTCCAGGATGTATGGTTGTTCTAGCGGTGGTGCCATCCATGCCGCATACGGCTGCCGCAGCAGCAGCTCCTGCTCTACCGACACCACGCTGCTGAAGTCTTCCTCACCTGGGAACGCCCTGTTGGGTGTCGAGGCGCCCGAGCTCACCATTTCCACTTGTTCTACAAGTCGCGGATCAGGTGGCGTATACGAACCCGCCGAAGAATGGGGAGATTCCATAGGCGCGTCGAGCCCGCTAATCGCGCGATAATCGTTCGCCAGATGTTCGGGCATGTCGAGTGCCGGAGCCGCAGCTCGCTCGCGCCGCGTCATGCCAGAAAGCCGGTCGAGTTCGTCCGCGCGCAATGGGATATGTAATTTTTTGCCAGAACTTCTGGCTTTTTCCACTGCCTCTTGGGCTTCGCGGTGCATGTTGCGCACGGCTTCCTGTGGAGGGACACAACCAGTCATCACGAGGTCACGTGCCAAAGTAAAGGACGACCAACCATATTCTCGGACATATGGATGCTGCCGCTCTCAATGCCAGTCTCAAACAACGTAACTGCCTTATTAAGCACATCCAGAGCAGGCATAGCCAAATTTGACTTGGGGGCCGAAGACACAAGCAAACACATCACGATCTGCGACGCGCTATGGCAAAGTTCTGGGAGAGTCACTTGGGCGAGAAACACGTACGACTACTGAGAGGACCTTGGAACTGGCAAAATTCGTGCGGAAGAATTGAAAGTTTGGTGGACATGCTTGGCAAGTCTTCGTGCAACCCTCGACTAGTCGGAACGACGAGCGGTAGAGCGCCATGACCGAGAGACCATATCTATGTCTGAGCGGATCTAGAGGATTCTCGCGGAGCGCTTGCGAAAAATAAGCGCGGTGGATGTTCAATAGCGCTACAAGAAGACCAATCTAGTTCATATACACATACTCAAAGAAAATCGCTTACCCCATTCCTTGTTGGAAAGTACAACCCATCGCTTGATCCAAAGCGAATTGCCCCATGACTCTTGACCCGTCCACTGAAGTCTCAGGTGTGCGGGTACGTAGAAATCTCTTAACTTCCTGTCAAGGTCGAGGACGGCCGCATAGGGAGGCGGCCGTGACGTAAAGGCAATAGCCATTACCCGAGACAACAACTTGATAAACTCGTAATTCCAACGGTGGTCTGCGCGATATTGTATAAGAGCGCTCTCGCGGAAGAGTGGAAAAGACGTACAGCCCATGGGCTTTTTGCCATCACTCCCCTCCTGCTCCTCGTTGTCATCGGGAAGATCACAATCGACAAAGCTTAACGATGTAGATGGCGGTCGGCCGGATGTGAAACTCTAGACGTGTACGGTCAAACACTGTTGTTTACGGATGAAAGGAGCGTTGCAGAGCTCACCGCCCACACGTCGGAGGAAAAGAGGTGCCAAAAAACTCGGTCACGCCGCTTAATTTCATATTGCTCAAGCCGGAACCTCTCGCCCCCGAGGTCTGGCAGGACGCATTAATATAGAAGGCCAATGGTCCCATCCGAGAGTACTCACGAAGACCTATCTGCTATAAGTGAGAGACGGCCACCAAGAAATGACAGCCATATGGAACTTACACTATGTGCGAGCTTCATGGCCATCCCAATGTACACCCATGCCCTAGCACAGGCTGTTGGGTCAATTTGGATGTCACTCAGCAGCAGGTACTCGGCCATGTAAACCTGTATTGCTTAGAGATTTGCAGGTAATGATGAGTAAAACCACACACGATTGTCTGTACGGCGGTGACGGTGGTAGTCGTCATTGGCGAATCGAGTGTTAATGCTACACGGGACAACACGAAATAGTCTTGTGATTCCACGGTATAGTTGTCCTCGCCGTATAGCAATCTCGATAGAGCAAGCACGATAAAAAGGAGGCTGAGGTGATGTGTGATAGGCTCCGGGTCTGCGCTCCTGCAAGAAACCTCAACAACGGAAGTATATCAAGCAAAGTAAGAAGAGTACGCACTTGTTTTGGTACACGGTTTCGAGAATATGCAGTAGCTCCTCCCTCGTCAAGGAAGAGGTCCTATCCGATTCGTCAGTAAATAGTAAGATTAGGTCACGTAACACCAGAACTACGAACATGTATGACGAGTAGTTCAAGAAGAGCTCGCATGCCCCTCGCGCGTCTTCGAAGCGAGGAAGATGGTCATATACCATCTGGCGAATTTCTGGGGTGAGAGGTTCTGGCGGTGCCTCCGGAAATGGAAGTGACAGGACGCGATCGCTCAATCGTGTGCGTCGAAAGTATGGGACATCGCGCCTTTGCCAGTGTCGGTTAGTCCTGAGAAGAAACTGGACGGATGAACGTGAGCAGATGACAAGAAGATAAAAAGTACTGCAAAGAGTCCTTGTGTCAGACTGAACCGCACTTACTTCTCCTCTAGCGGTCGCGCCGTAGAAGCACGAACCTCCTCTTGGACCGATGTTGAGCGTACCTAGATGTTCCCGAGCTATCACACCTCGCACGGCAGAAAGATTAGCCACATGGCGTACCGAAGTGATTGGTAATGTCATCCGGGTAAACGGACGGATCATGATGCATCGAGGAGCTTGTCTTGGGATATCCAGGGGTAGAGGAGCCCGACGCTAGCACGCTTTCATCTCTCAAAAGCAGGTGTTTTTCATCCGAGATGGTAGAATAAACATCATCGAGACCTTGCTCGAGCTCGCGGATGCGGCGAGTCAGGCGCTCAATCTGCGCCGCATGTTGCTGTTTGACATGCGCTGATATCGAGCTTGGGTAGAGGTTAGCAACAGGAAGCTCTCAGCATGGGTATGCTACGGTCGACCCGTGCATACATAGTCCACATACTCTGGGTTGCTTCGCCTCGTTGGATGGGTACCTGGGCATGTGTCAGCGCATATAGAAGCAGCCGAGATCCGGCAAATGATCGGGTAAAACCATCTGAAAAACGAACCATTGGGACAAGTCGCCGCACATCCACGTTTGGTGCACGTATCACAAGGGACCTGTAGAAGAAACAATCCCCCCGGCACAAGCAATAACTTCTCAAATCCCCGCACCCGTCGTGAACTACAAGTGCACGCACCTTTTGGTCACATCTCAACTTGAGTCTAGCAACGAGAACTTGAGCAAGAAACGTCGAGAGTGTGAATGATGGACGTGGGAATAACACGCACCGTCGGCATTCCGCACAAGATACGGGGACACGCCCTGGCTTGCGTCGCTGTCGAAGTGGGGGCTCACTTCCTGAGCCTGAGGGGGAGCTACCAGTGGAGCTTTGCACGACGTTCGGCGGTCGTAATGAATGATGCACTGCAGAAGGTAGAAAAGGGAAAAAGTAATTAGCATTTGACGCCAGTTCATTCACTTCATGGAAGGGGCAGATACTTCACTGCTCAAAAAAAATGAGCTTTTGGGGAGGTTCTTTGCACAAAGGGCACGACCGCAAGGTGGAGGGTAGAGGAGAAAAGTTGGCGCGCGATATTACGAACGCAGTCAGCTATTGAGGAGTAGTGCCTCGTTCATCGCACTCGCGGGAAATAGCCAGGTCATGGAGCTGTGATTGTTACGCCGTGTAACTTAATTCCTACTCTGGAAGCGATTACCCACTAGCAGGGCGCTATTTTTTGTTGGAAATCGGTGGGCGGCAAGTGAAGTCGGGTAGATGATGATATGATAGATGTGCCCGGTCCTAAGGCAACCCCGGAATACACTGGCAGCCTCCGAGTCCGCAGTCACAGCTTTTCATTTTGACTCCGGCGATGAATGATTTGAGTTCTGCAGTACTGTACCCTTCAACTCATGCATCCCATATACTAATTCAATATTCACCCTGATGCTTTCTATCAACAGCAGAAGTGGACACCGAATTTACAGTAGGTCTCTGAAGTACAGTATGGTCAGACGGGTGCGCGCAAGAAAATGAAAAAGGCGCGTAATCCCGGTCTGCTGATCCGGCGGTAGGACACGCGTTGCTTGTATATCATCTGATGACATCTGACGTACTAGTTTAAATGGTAAAGGTGTGGCACTGGCAGCGCCCTTGCACATACCTGTATTACAGTATACGATCTGAGGGCTCCACTATTCCCACTCGACTTTGACTTCGCTGTTCTCGTATCTATGCCTAGTGAGCGCACGCAAATTAGACACAAGTCTCACAATCAAGTAACAGCATGTCCTTGATCTTCAAGCTCGAGCTGTGATCCGCGCGGACAGCCACTGTGACTTCACTTTTCTAGAGTCGGAGAAACAGAATAAGGCGCTGACCATGTAACTGCACGCACTGCACTGCATTGGCGCGACCGAAGAAACTACATTATAGATTATAGATCCAGAAAGGCGGGGTCGGCCACAACGGTCTTTTATCTTGATTTGGGGGGCCTTGGGGCTGTGCTTTTCTGCCGGAGGTCCTCGAAACCTGTATTCGCTGTGCATTGCGCCTGACCCGGACTCGGCGCTCGAAGAAAGGCGCCGATATTGCTACTGGTGGCGATAATCGCATATCGTACTGTGTATGTATGGATGTACGGAATACGAAGCGTGCTGTCGACGTTAACGCGGGTCACATCGTGCGATCTGTCACGACAAGGCTCCGAGTCTCGGACCCATTAGACCTAACCTTCTCCGTGGTTAGGACCATATCGTGGTCACGCCTTCGTTGGAATCGACGAAAACAGGGACATGTATTAAGAGTCCAGGCATACAATGGAGGCTGTAAGGATAGACAAGCAGGTTCAATATCATGATACAAATAGTAATGCAAGCTCAGCAATGATGAAACATAGATTAAGCTGAGCGCTGCAGCTCCGACCAAGAAGGGAAGCGGAATCTGTGGCACACGTTACGATGCATTCAATCCACCCACTCAAAATCCAAGTGTTCAAACTTCGCCTTAGGCGTATACTTTCCCCCTTCCAGGCCTTCGGCCTCCATCCTTGTCTTCACGGAACGATGCACGTGAATTTTCTCGTTCCTTGAACTAGCCGGTTCTGGAACTTGACGGGGGCGGCCCCGGTTTATCGACCAGTAGGGCTTCCACGTCAGGTCTTTCCGGTCCTGCATATGATGGCGCATAGGAAGAATTTCGAGAATCCACCAGGTTCGAGCCAATTTCAATTGATCGTAGATCGGACTGATACTGTCTGCTAGTTCCTCGTTCTCTTCCGACTCGAAAGTGGATGCTGCTATCGTCGAAGCCTGCGATTCGTCTGTGAGGGTGGCCTCAGTCGCCTCTGACTTGTGAGCAGAAGCCCTGAGTTCGGCAACGGTAGAGGAAAGTGGCTTAAGAGGCTGGGACCGTGGGGATATTACGAAGGGGTAGAGTGTGGCAGGGTCGATGCCTATGCCATTGAAAGAATCGCTATGGAACTGGATTCCGGTCTTGGCAATGAAGCATTCGCGAATCATCCAACGAAGTGGGATTCTGGCCAAACTGTTCCGTCTATTATTCGGGACCGATCCCCCACCAATGTCTGCAAGATAATGTCAGGACCAAACACGCTACCTCAAGACAAGGAGAAAATTACCGCAGTGACACCCAGCAAACCAAACTTCCTTCACATCGGTCTCAGTCAGTCCGTCGTCGTCCTCTTCGTTGAATTTACTCTTGTGATTGTGTTGGTGATTCTTTCTGTGATAGTGAGGGAAGCGATGATTTGACTGCGGCATCTCTCCGGGCTTGATACCTTTCTCGTCGTCTGGTCCCCGAAGATGATAATGGTTGGCCTTGAATCTAGCGCGGTGTTCATCGAGCGAGATAGCATGACGGAAGTGGCGGATAGAAGTATTGGAACGCGTAAATGGCAGGGTACGAGGCATTATCCCGACAGAGCAAACCGTATCCCTACGCCGAGCATTAAGTGCCAAGCTCATGTGTTACGGCCAGGTTGGAAGGAGCATACCATACGCCGATAAATTCTATCTCAACATCCACCGAGAAAGCCTTCTTAAATGCGTTGCTTTGATCCCACCCAGTTTTGTCCTCGCGAGTGAACATCTTGTATGCGAAGGGAACTTGCTGGTGGTTCCCCGCCGGGAGCAAGCCCACCTATGACCGATCGGGTTACGTTCGACCAAGACATGATGTGGGTGCAAACCTTATGAATCATGCCAGCCAGCGCTCGAGCGGTGTACGCGCCGCGTGAGAACCCGAAAATGCATATTTTATCCCCTGCGTGATCTAGCACCGGAAGTCAATTGAGGCACTCCGCACGTGAGCCGAATAGTCCGATTGACGTACAATTCTCCATCAGAAATTCATATCCGCCTGTGAGAACAATAGTTGTAAGCGTGTCTAGAGGCAAAAAACACTTCAAGAAACGACGCACCCATGACATGGGCATCAAGGTGGTTGGCAATTGCCGCGTCAATCGTCTTTTGCACGTTTGACCAGAACGGTGTCGCGATCTCGGGAATCGTGTACGTCCCGATGCCAGCCTAGAATGCTTCCATTTGAACCGTGGCCTAACAAAAACGAACAATCCGCTTTAGCAGACCTGATAGTAAACCGCCTGCTGATTCTTGTCATCCTTCTTGAGCATCGAAAAGAACTGAATGATGTTCGAATTCTACGAGCGAGATTCGAACAATGAGGGAGACATTTTGAACAGGGATATAGCACATACGTCCGCGTCGAATTGATCGCCCGTCCCATCGAAGCACAGAACGACTGTGCGGGCATCGTGGGATGGTGGGATCACGGAGGGATCAGCCTCCGGGCTTGAAGACGGTGGGCTTTTCTTGTCCAATGAGTAGGTGGGGTCCGTCAACTGAGTCCGGATAGGTTGGGGCAGACGAACAGTCGAGGGCGCGCTGTTAGATTCGGTGGCGGATGGAGACATATCGGAGTCGAGGGTTAGGGAGGAGAAAGTCACGAATGACCGTGAGGGAAAGTGGGCAGTTAATATACAAGGGGAAGGGGGCGCGTGGAACTTTCGGCTAAGGCGAAGACATCTTCCCGTCAAGAAGCGCCCCGGGTTAAACATTTGTGGGTTGACAGCACGAATGAAAGTGGAGTGCGCAGTGTGTTATACGTTCCTTCGGTTCCCAATCGGAATTTCTCTTTGGCCAAACATGGACGGCGATTTACACCGGGAACCAGATAGATCCGTACCGGGCGGGAAACGCCCGTCAGCGTGAGACCATCAGTGGCAGACGTCAGGAGTACAATAGTTGTCAAAGAGAAGGTACGCAGCTGGAATGTGCAATGCAAGAATAGGTAAAATGCATTCATCGGACATGCAACCATACCATATAAGGCTCTGCATTGCGTCCCCGTGATAGTGATAACAGAAGTCTTCGTACCGTCACCGGGTGATGGGTACGTCCTATACTTTCCCGACAAAAGAGCGAGTTTGACCCCGATTACAGTAATGCGCCATTCCGCTCTTCATAAATTGCGGATGTGCTTCCACGCGGTCTTATGGAATAACGAGAGTTGAAAACGCCGAAAGCTGTCATGGCCGTCAAGTCGGGGCGGCGTTAGCTGGTAGACGGGTTAGAAAATGCGTCTTACGATCACATGTCCACCTTCCGTCAATCATCAATGACCCAGATCTCGATCATTTCGCTCATCGTGTATGCATCACTCCACCTCAGCGTTACTGTACTGCAATGCAGAAAACCATACATATAAATTTACGAGCACACGAAAAGGGACATTTCGCTTTTCGATCGTCAAGCACATTTAAGATAACTGTACAGACACAACCAAATTATCCCATTGCATCAACACGCACAAGCACGCGCAAGATAACTGATTATGGGGAACGGGAAAATACGTGAAAGTAAACCAAGAAAATCATTTAAGATCGCTCGCCTCGGAGACGACGGGCCAAAGCAAGATCCTTGGGTTGACTACAGGGAGATTCGTCAGTGATACACAGCAATCCATGAACATGTCTTGATAACGTACATCGTAACACCTACAAGGATACGCACAATGAACATCGGAATAGCGAAAGGTAAGAGAGGATAAACGTACGTTTAGCGTGAATGGCAGCCAAGTTAGTGTCCTCAAACAAGGACACAAGGTAAGCCTCAGCAGCCTCCTGGAGCGCCATCACAGCCGAAGATTGGAAGCGTAGGTCAGTCTGCACAGCAAACACGTGTCGTGAGCACAGCCCTTATGCAACGTGACTGAGACTACAACGGCTACTAACCTTGAAGTCCTGAGCGATCTCACGAACGAGACGTTGGAATGGGAGTTTACGGATGAGAAGCTCCGTCGATTTCTGATACCGACGAATCTCACGAAGAGCGACGGTACCAGGGCGGAACCTGTGTGGCTTCTTCACGCCACCAGTTGTAGCCTAAATGGATAAAACCAACCATTAACACGTGACAACAACAGCGATGACGACGACAGAGACAACGACGTCGACGATGCCAAAATCATATACATACAGCGGCGGCAGTCTTACGAGCGGCTTTAGTTGCGAGTTGCTTACGGGGGGCCTTGCCTAGATATGACAAGTCAGAATTTACTTATAAGGAAATTTCAGCTGGCGAGAGGTTGCCCACCTCCAGTGGACTTGCGAGCGGTTTGCTGGCGATAACGACGAAATCGGTCAGCGGTGAGAATAGTAAAAGAAGGTGGTTTGATTTATTTTACCTTGGTACGAGCCATGTGTTTCTGCGAGAGAAGTTAGTGAAAATACGATGTTCTTGGTGGGGGGTGTAGGAGAAGGTGGTGGTCCGAGAGTGGGTTGGTGGGGACGAAAGGTGAACGAGAAACGACGATTTGTCGTTTGTGCTCCGATGGTATTTCCCACGCACGGCCCACAACCAGACGGACGCACAGACCTGCGCGGATTCGGATGCGTTTGTGCCACAGCCAGCCGCGGAAGATTGACCCCGGTCTGACTCGCAACGCACACACCCCCCATCTCGCCCTCTGACTCGACTTTTCGACCCTTCAAGGGTCCAGACAGTTTGTATTTTAGCTTACGGAATCGCTTGTGGTTTTTTTGTAGCTATGGGAATTTTCTGCGAATTAAATCTGATTTTTGAATGTTCTGGCTGCTGACTTGCTGCATACGGCATCCTCCTTCCTCCATTCTTCTACTTCCTTTCCACCCACAATCTCAGCCATCCACCGATCTACGATAACTACATGACCTGAATTCAACATCACACTTGTTATATGCGTTTTATCATTCACCCGCGAGAGGCCCCAGCGCAGTTTTCAAGTTACAGCATCCATCCCTTTGTCTTCAACACATTGTCACTTCTCCATTTTACTTGCGATTGCGATCATTACGCATTCATCTGATCTCGTACCTTTGAATGAAGGATATCGATAGCGTAGTTAGGTTGTACACAAAACACGAACAACAAGGCAAAAAGCGAGATACATTCATGAACATGACGTTATGCCTGGTGGGCGCTCTCCTTCAGCTCTTCGCTCTTAGGGCATCCTTGCTCAGCACCTCAAATCTATGACTCTCCTGACCCGCTTTCTCCATCGTCTTGACGAGTTTCTCCTCCCGCACACGGAGGCGTTCCTCCATGCCCAAGACCAATAAACGTACCTGTTCCACTTGCGCCATCGTCGCTTCCACACTTGCCTTTGAGTTTAGATTACCGTCGGCCGGAATTGGCGACGTAAGGTGCTGCATTGGGGGAGAAAATCGACCTGTAGTGGTACGCGAAGGGGAGTGGGCTAGAGATACCGGCGGATGCGATCCCGAGATTAGCCTGCATGAGTATGGGGTATGGGGTACAGGGGAGCAAGGGCACAGGGATGGTGAGCTTCTGTAGAGTGCTGACGTGGATAGCACGCGCACCTGCCAATTGCTCCCTGCAAGTTTCTCGAGCTCACGCTCAAGAAGCTTCTCTCTTTGTTTGCCCCTGTCAACCGAGTGCAACACGAACTGTTAGTGACCATCTTCCAGACTATAGCCAGTGAGACCAACCTCTCTAGTTCAGTCATGGCCCGTTCGTTCTCGCGTTGCGTGCCTTGAAGAATGAGCTCAAGGTTACTGTATTCCTTTCGCAACTCCTGAATAGCCTCGATGGGTGGCCGCTGCGCGAGCTGCGTCTGGAGTGCCTGAATTTGGTCTCGGAGCTGCATAGGGAAAGAAAGAAGTCAAATCAAAATCAGCAACAGAGTAAGAGAGTTGACGGACCACATACTTTGTCGTTCTCTTTCGATTTGTCAAGGAGTTGTCTCCGAAGCGAAACTTCGGTAGACTCTTCAGGGACTTCTGTCAGCGCGCCCATGTCATTCGTCCCGGTCGTAGAGACAGACGCGCGGGTATAGTGTCTTACGCTCTGTGCGCGGCGCATCGTTTCGGTATGGATAAATGTGAAGTCAAGGGTTGAACGATGTAGGGGTTGAGGGTATAAAATGTTAAGGTGCACCAGGTCCCTCAACGCCAACTCGCGTCAGATCCACGTGATCATTATCGATTTGACGCGTGATTTCTTTACTGCCTACTGTATCTGGCGATGGCGAGTGGCGACGTGGGTTTCTACTGTATGACCGGACCACATCAGACTGCATGGGATGTACACGTACATATGATAAAGCCCACACAGCATCTTATAAGAGCTCGTGCTTTTGAATATGGGAGTAAGCGTTCGTGCTGCATCTGCCAGTGATTCCAACGCCCCACTATTATTCCTATCCCCATTCAATTTTTTTTTTTCACTCCATGCATGACAATGTATTGTCAACCGAAGCCTCTGACACAATAGTAGAGCTGACAGGATACCGCCTGCTCACCACGGGTGTGATCCTGGGCATCGGTGTCCCAAAGGCTGTATACTCCTACAACGGACAGGCACTGATCTCAACAACGCTTGACTGGTTGGTGGGGGTGATCTTGGCCCTTATGTAGGCTTCAATTTTGCGATGTCCGTGAGTTGTATTGACGTGATGATGCTAAGATTGTTCTGGCTCGGGGTGATCGAGGCCAAACGTCCAGAGCTATCCCCGCGTTTTTTCCAGGTCGACTTGGCCCCTCCTGTCCTGAGATTTCTATGTCGTCCTGAAGGTGCGTGTTGTGGTGCCAGTGCGTTGGATGAAGGGCGCTGACACCATAGTGTGCACAGTGCATCTCTGGCTTCTATCAGCTTTACGGTTGTTACAAAGTACGATGCATCTGTTGGCCATGCTAGATGTCAGGCGAAATTATGCTCGGTACATTCCGGCATACGTCATCAAGGATGGACTCGCACTGTCTGTCTTAGCGTTCAGCACAGCCATATATGTATTCTGCGTGCAGTGCGTGAGGGTTATATGGCCGAGAGGTGAGCGTCACAGCGCGATACCTAAAGTCGTAGCAAATGAATAGAGGATGTTGATAGGCACAAGGCATCATGATCCTCTCCCGTTTATCATCGACTTCGTGATGTGGCTAGCATATTTTTTATATGCGGTGCGCATAACTGTATGACTACACGTACCACTAGTTGTGACCCACGCTGTTACAGACGGTGAAAGAATTCTGGCGCGAAGGAGGCTACCAGATATTCCGAGTCGTTTTCAAGATGACCCTGTATAATAAGGTCTGGATGTTTCCCCTCACGTTGCTACCCTTTCCCAAACAACTTCCTCGGAAAGGTGAGTGTCGCAACGAGACATTGCTGTGTATCATAAGGAACGAATGAGGTATGCTCATTGCATGATCCTTACAGAGGGTATTCGCCTTTTGGCATTTACTCAATTAATGATGGCTGCATATCTTGTCCTCGTAGAAGCAGCGCTCATTTGGACCATGGGATTCCCCAACTTTCCTGGAAGTCTCTATGGCATTTTCTTCTCATGTTATGCCATGGTTTTCTTTTCATGCCGCTTCTTCGCTTCCGTTCCCACTTCTTGGGTCCCCTCCTTTGCCCACATATGGAGCACATCAGAGGCAGTATAATACAATGCTACGACGTTCCTTCTTAATAACAGTCGGTACTCGGTGGATATAGTGCCCAGAGTTTCAGACCGCAGCCCACGGTGATGAGATAACACGCGAAACTATACTGTTCCTTCATGTCTTCTAGGACTGACAAATTCACTATGCATCAAGTCCATCATACTCGGCGTGACTTCGCCTCGGAAACTTTTCGATCCGTGATGTTCAGATTGGATTTAGAGGTTGACTCAGAAAGTTAACGGTCTGTTCTACTTGCGAGATAATGTCGAAGAGTCAGAACCAATTGAAAAACGAGGAGTGCAAGTCATGAGCCCCTACAGTGCAAAGTGACAAGACTGGAACTAGATCAACATATGAAAGCTCTACGGTAGCGATGACGATTAGAGTAACGTGAGGGGGATAATGGCACCGTGGGAGGGTGTAACCATCATATGGTTCCAACTTCGTACTTTCGGAACTGCGCCTGCCAATCACCGAGATCGTGCCTGCCCATGGCTAGAACGGTAGGCTTGCCACCTGACTGGGGTCCAAAGACCCGTAAAGCGACGCTCTGCAACGATTCGGCAGTCACGGCATCAATTTTGTCTGCCATCTCAGATACAGGGATCTTGCGGTTATGGACCAGCAACTGTGCAAAAGCCCCGTCAGCGCACCGCTTTACACCTGTCACTGAACAAAGCGCGTGCTCACCTGGCGACCAAGGTCCTCGATCTCGACAGAGCGGCTTTCGAGAGCCATCGCAAGGCTGCTCTTGAGCTGATTTTTGGCTCGGCTGAGCTCTTCTGGGGGTACGGCGCGATACAACAGAAGTGCGAGTTGGTGTATGAGGTGCGGAAGGACCGCAGATCTTACTGATGGCGCGAATGAGGCAAACAAGCCGAATAACGATGAGTCATTATATATATGGTGGAAGGATGCACAGTGATCGATGGCCGCGTGATGGTTCAGGATGTGAGTATACAGCCTTGAGTACATTCCCTTGCCAGGACCACCTACAGGCGGATATTAGTAAGTCGATGTATGTAAATACGCTTGGTGCGTACCCGCAGAGAAAGACCCGCCACCTCCAAGAAGTACTTGTATGGTTGCGAGTTCGTAAATATCATCATCGTGAATGCCAACACCTTCAAATGAGATATAAATATGGTCGAACTCGGACTGCGGATCATGAATGAATTTGTAACCGCCGGTGTAGGTGGATCCAGTCCCTAAAGAAGTAGGGGCAGGTGAGTTGGGATATAAATAGGATGATGCCGCCCTGGTTAGTGATTTGAAGACGGTTGGAGGTTGCGAGTGCAGAAGGTTGGGAGGAACAGAAGGGGATGTGCGGGACAATGACACTGTCGACGCCAGTCCATCCACTGCGGGGGCATATTTCAAGGAGGAAAAATGTTTATCTGCGAGCTCAACCAGTTCTTCATGCGCCACACCGGCACCTGCGATAACCATCCGTTCTGGACGGTACATCTGCGCCATGAAGTGACGCATCAGCGAAGCGTCTATGAGGTGAATGCGGTCTTCTGGGCACAAAAGTGGGTTTCCGAGCCCTTTTCCATCATAGGCGATGTGATGGAGGATTTCAGGCAATATCACTTCAGGCTTCGCCCCTAGCTCGCGGATCTCGTATTCGGCAGCAGCGCGTTGAGCCTCCAGTTCTTCAGGAAGGAATGAGGCATTTTGGACGGTATCGGAGATGAGGGAAAGGGCTAATGGTGTCGCCTTGTGAAAATGGGAAGACTGGTACATGATCGTCTCTCGGGATGAAGAACACATGATTTGGCCACCGAGGGCACTCATGGCAGTTGTCATGTCCGCGTCTGACATTGATTTTGTGGTCTGTGACGGAGGCAAACTCAGTCTGTTGTCGACGTAGATCAATGTAGACACACCTTAAAGGCCATCCTGTCAAGGAAATGGCTCACGCCCGAGCTAGACGGAGTTTCATATCGTGCACCTGCGTCGATGTAGAGCCCGACGCAAGAGAAATGACCTGGAGTATTCTCCGTTGCGACACGTATCTTGTTGGGAAGTGTCGTCACCCTAACCGATGGGTTTAATGGCAAGGTGGAGGCATGGCGGGGACAAGGGTAGGATCGTAAAGCGTGTCGAAAGGAGGCCTTTCTCATGACCGGGACGAATGAAGTGAGCTGCCAGTAGAGCAATAACGGCCCGGGAAATATGGAAGGACGCTGAGCTCAGCACAGGCACGGTTGCCCTTCATTCACGGAACAGGTATCTGCCAGGTGGCGACCGCCGGTGTCAGGAGAGCAACTTCACGAGTCTTCCATGCCAGTGAGCTTGTTCTGTCAATAAGGACGCTTTTACCATGATGCACAAATGCATCGTAGATAGGTATAAAGACGGGGAGATGATCAGCTGTGTCTTGCTAATGTTGTCTAGAGACCTTCAAGTTGTTATTCGCGATACCTAGTACTGTCCACCTGCGATTAAGGAATAAGGAGCTCCACAAACGGGCTCCACGAAAGCATATGACAAAGGGAGTCAGCTAAACTATTCTCGAGAGTTGCCTTCTGTAGTGCTACTGTTCGTTTTCTTACTGGGCGAAACCCCCAATGAACCGGGCGCGGAAGAGGTAATGTGACGACCTGGTGTCATATGCTGTCCTCCGCCTCCCACCTGGTGTTGCACAAATATTTCCCATCTACTTCGAAGAAAACGATGCCTCATGCAATGCATTCATATTCGTGCACCCATGTGTGCTCAGAGGCTAGCTTAGTACCGCAGACACAATCACTCCAGCGGACCCTCAGCTCGCGCTCGAAACCCCCTTAACTGCACGTTCGACTCGAGTACGAATGACGCGGATGCTTCTGTGTCTCAGTGGAATCAGGGCTGTTGGCGGATATATGTATCCGGGGTAGATGCGGTGGCGTTCTTGCTCATCGGGTGTTTGCAGGACATGGGCTGCGCTGCAGCAGCTTCAAGTTGCGGCGGCGGCGATGCGTGGTGGATGACATGGCCTGCGACGTGGGGAATTCCCAGCGAGTGCTGAAGGAGCAGACGCGGTGAATTTGGCATTGCAGTATGTGTCAAATTTGTGCATGCGTGGTCCAGAACGGTGATCTGTGGGAGGTGTGGGCGGTGATTTTTGCATGGACGGCGATCTAATTGGAGGCGTGAGTTCCTGTACTTGTATGTACGCGTATTACAATTCACCAATTCACCATGTTTCGCCCCTGCGTCCCAAGCGCTTATAATCTATGAGCTGGGAGGCGCAAGCTGTCCACCCCATACAGTATGATGCACATTCAAAGTTTGATGACAAGGGAATTGACCCGTCAATTGCAACTAGAGGCACGCCGGCCGCTCACCCATCCCTCAGAGGTTTACCGGGTCACGCATCAAACTTTCCAACGAATAAGAGGCACTTGACTGAAAATCATATATTCCATTCATGACATTCCAGGGATCTCGAGATTCAATACTGTGCAATGACAAAGGACTTCTTCCACGCTACTTCCAGGCAGGTGGCTAGTACAACCATGACGCACATGAGACGATTCGACTTGGAATGCCTACATCTTACCATCGAATTCAAGCTCGATGAACACCTTGGTAACACCTGATCGGCTCCGCGTCTCGCGAAGTTCGTTGACATGTGAGCCAGGGTGCTGGAAGTAGCAATTCGCGCGATCTTTGAGGTCTCCTGTGACTGGCACCCCGGAATATACAACGGTGGGATTTCCTCGGAAAGGCCCTGCTACATTGTAAGGGAGAGGTACCTGACCGAGCCCGAGAGGGCCGCAGTTGGGAACTTCCTACAGTAAGACAGGCCGTAAGTACACACGAGAAACAGTGCAGGGAGGGAACACGTACAGTAATCGCAGGAGCGTCGTACTCGAGCCGCGGTGAACCAAGGGCAAATGGAACACGCTGCGTCATCCCGGGAGTAGCCTGAGGGTGACCATCAAGTTGGCGTTGACTTTCGATCCCCTGATGTCCTCCAGGGCCCTTCGACAAAGCCACCATCAACGAAGGGGGAATGAAGATAGGTAAATGTACACCTACCGTAGCCAGATAGGGTAGGTTATCATTTCCCACTAGCATAGTGCTAGAGTATGTTGCCGGAGGAGACGCCGCGGCACTGGCATTGGCGTGATTCATACTAGTCGCGGGGTAAGGGCCAGCAGAACCGATACCCCATACATGTTCATTCGACCCGAGTTCGTGGTTGAGACCACCCAAACCCTGTATTAATATATATGATAATGAGAGTCGAAACACTGGCAGTGGCATGCATCTACGATACTGACCTGAGTAATCTGCGCGGGATTATATTGAGACGACGGATTATCTATCATCGTCTAGTATGACCTTGGTAGAAGGTTCGTTGGAGCTAGGAGGGGTTTTTCCGAGTCGTGGAGAGGGGAATGGGCTCGTTTTATAAGCGTGGACTGATCGACGGATCATGTTGCCCCGTACCCCATACTATTGGTACCACCACAGGGTAATCCAAAGGAGATATAAAACAGCTTCCCTTTGTGAAAATGTCCGTGCCTCCAGAATGACCGGATACTAGGCACAGCGGCGGAAGGGTGGCAGGACCTAAAACAGCCAATTAGGAAAGGCGGTCGTGTAAGAATGTCGGCAGTGCTCCCGATCCTTTTCGTCAGAAAAGCACGAATAACGCTAAAGAAGCAAAATGCAACAAGTAACGGCGAACTTGAAGGCGCCCTCATGACCGCTGTGTTTACCCTTTTCCGTTTCCTTGCATACTATTACGCTCCCACCGTCCCACGCAGTCTGACGCGGACCAGTCGCGCCACATCCTTGCGAATGCGGAGCGCTCAGCAAACCCACGCTTCGATTTCGACGACAAAACAGGTCGACCCATCAAGCGTCTACATGGGGTGCTACGAAATGCCAGCCAGACACGCGCGCTGCTGCTTTTTCTGGAGACCACAAGGGCTTGCTTTAGGCCCCGCCCCCTGCCAGTGAGGGACCCAGGATGATTGGGCCCTATATTTACACTCTTTTCTGGGCGCCAGGCGCTGTGAGAGCTTGGTTGAAATCAGCCCGCCGTTTCTCTCGTTGTTCACCAGCTGCCCTTGACGCCTCTGCATATCCAGGAACTCGGTCCGTGCTGCAGACATGAGATCTCCATCTGCACTCCTTGCAATATCAAAGAAATGTTGTGAGCCAGTGGTACTGGCAGTCTGGCAGACGTGACGACGGCTTCACAAGGAAGGTTACTGTCATCGTCATCGTCAAATGGGGCCAGAGTTTCTATGTTGCGATCACTGCCGATCCGTGCGGTGTCGAATTGAATGGAATTCAACTGTACATCCCTGTCAAGTAATTCCGAGTCGGTCGGCATGGTGACCGGTGATCGATGATCGATAATTCCCCCCGATCCTGATCTCTAACACCTCGTTAGGCACCAACACTTATACACAAATTCTTTCCCCTGAAGACTCAGTTACGATCAGTCGCCTGGCTAGAAAGAACCTCTTCCAAGGCCATGCTTGATGACGACCAATAATCTTGTCTATTGGCTGGGATGAAAGTGTGCACGAGGACATCCTCCACATCCCGGCAATCCTGATCATGAGCATACATGCGAGGAGCAAAGTTATGAAACTATGGAATGTGGCGCCGGGTGGGCAACGGCAGCCCAATAGCTTGGTTCCTGCCTTGATGCAAAGCTGCATGTTGGAGCCTCGAGGTGACGGCGGTCAAGGCCAGCACACTGGAAAGATACAATAAGACTGTACAATATTTCGTGATAAAAGAAATGAAGAGGTTGTGTTACGTTGTGAAGGCTGTAGCAAGTATCAGGTCGTCTTCTTTCACGCGGAACGGTAGGAAGGGGCGATTCAGGAAGAAAGCGTGAAGGGCGGAGGGGGGGAGGGAGGGATGTAGGCACTTTCTGCTTCCAGTTGGCAGCTTGCGCCTACCATTGCTGCTATCCCCAGCTCCTCTTGTCCCGGCGCACAAGCGCCACTCATCCACTAGCGCTTTGCGCCTGACTCCCTGGCCGCCATGGCTGTAATCTCTTGCAATTTGCACTAGGACCGTAAGTCACAGGTAAGTCACTAACTTGTACAATTATCCGGCGACCGCTAGTGGCGCCCGAGCAGGGAGATTTTCGTCAAATTTTTTCTCACTTGACGTGACGAAAGTGACGGTGAACTGGGCGCGGAGGACCTTGTGTACGCTGCATATCACTTCTCAGTCTCTGAACAGAGCAGTCTGAGGCGAACACTCACAGCGGCTAGATGAGGCGGGTCATCCATCATATCCCATAGTGCGGGAGTCTCGCCGGAGGTATCGGCATGATACATAATGAGGTAAGGGCCAGTAATACCTGGCGGTGTATGCCCGATACCGCCCAATACCTATATCAATATATATGACAATGAGCAGTTGAGAGCGACACGGATCTGCGATGCTGCACCGAATTATACTGAGATCGTTAAATAGGGGCAGAAGGCGGATTCTTGGTCGTCATCAAGTATGAACCTGGCAGGAGGTTGAGGGGTTCTTTGTAGAGAGGTGATTGCTCATAACTGGGTCATAATAGAGGGAGAAGAACCCGATTATACGTATAGACGCGGGTGCTTGTAAACCCGTTTCCATCCCACAATCCGTGGAAATGTCCTTTTAGACGTCTCCGAAACGAAAAATTGGCATGTCAAAAGTTTCATAGACGCACCCGTTCGAGCTGTTGGAAGGAGAAAGATGACTTCCAGCATCATATGCGCATGCAGAATAAGGCCAACCGTGACAAAAAGTACCGGGTGGCGAGGCCTTGAGGTCTTCGTCAAGAGAGGAAAGGGAGACGTGATCAGGGAGATCGAGACTCGGAGAGAAGGGAGTGGGTCTCACCTAGCTTAGAAGGCGGCATGAGTATCATCGCCGGGAGAAGGGGAAAGGCGAGAAGCAAGTAACCGTTCGTGCATTCTAGCAGAGCGTCGTAAAGGGGGGGTTGAGTGGGAGGGGGATCGTGTGTACGTTTGTTGGGGGATGTAGAACCGGAAAGGCACAACACGTACGTGGATGGTGGATGGTTGGACCGGAGATAATCATCGATGGAGATTGATTGGAGACAAGATTGAGATTGGGAGATCGAGATGAGCGGCCGAAAGGGGAAACGCGTGAGTGTATGGCAGCCTCCTGTGCATACTAACAGCCGCCTCGAGGCCGCCAGGAAAAGCCAACTCTGCGCCAGAGTGACGGCATCGAAATGTGAGACGGAATGTGAGGGACACGTCGAAAAAAGACGAGGACGGAGGGATCTCGCATTGGCTGGGTAAGTCCGAATCGTGCACGGCTCCCCCACGGTTTCAGTGAACAGACGAGGCGATGAAGGGAATTTTTTCATCCTTGTTCTGTCCCGGCCCCTTCTTACAGCGCTTTCGGAAATTCTTGCCACGCGTTCAGAATTGAGTTTTTTATTGAAAATAAATAAAATAATTCCAATAATTCGATAAAATAGTAATTCACCCATTCCCTTCCGCTACACTATCATACACCTCTATAAGTCATTCAATAGACATCTCTAAGCAATACTTAATGGATTCTGATTCAATATACCCGACATCTTCACCTGCAGCAGGTGACACTCTCAAAATTCCATTTCCGAAGAGATTTCTGTTTCATGAGGTTGACTGTTAGGACCCTAGCTTGTACGGGTCTGATCAGCTGGTATGAAGAAATTTCATTTCATACTTTCTATACTATACCATTCTGGGATACGTTCACCTTGTTGTGCTTTGTTTAAACGTGTCTCAGTTTCGTTCATGACGACACGTTGTGCTTTATTTATTTGCGTCCCAAAGCGGTTATAATGCTTCATAACCACTTTGGGTTATATCGACTCTTTACCACTTTAGGGTAGTACCATGTGTATTTAAGGACCGCAGTTTAGCTCGCTGATCTCTAAGTTCAGCTTCGCTAAACACGCAGCTATACTATCCATTGCTTCTATCTGATCGGACCCTTCTCTACCTCTTTCATTGTTCTTAAGTTGCCTTTAAATGCAGGCAACTATCTCACGCTTAGTGCTTGAGTGATATCAAGCAGCCGATCAGTAGGAGACTACAGAACTTCGAGTTCCAGGACAATAGACAAGGTTGTGTCTATTGTAGAGACACTTTTATTTGCGTCAGACACTCGACGTACAGAGTGCGAGTATCATAGCGTTCAGGGTACCGTAGCCCCTGGCGTTACATTGTTGAGCAGTGAAAGTCCCTCACACAATATCCATTAAGTCCCACTGCGGGCCATCAGGAAAACGTCAATTTACTTAAGTCTACTTAGGTGCACTTATGTTTCTTAAATCTGCATTAAGACAATTAAGAGTACTAAGAACTCTTAGTTTGACTTAATATTTTTAACATCAAAGTGATTTTAAGGTAATCAAGTCATAAAAACTCATTAAGACACACTTACTGTCACCGCCGGTATGGACGAGACGATTAGAGCTCAGTTGCGTCTGTGGTAGCTGCTTCCTGCTTCACTGGAGGCGCGTCGAAGCACGTGCAGCGTCCTCCCTTGTGGACTAAGTCGGGGAATACCTCTTGACAGAAGGCGTACTTGGGTAGAGTGACCGTGTCCTTCTGTGGACGCTGTGTCATAAGCTCATCAGGAAAAGTGTCAGTACTTTTTCTTTGTCTTTTAGTACTTTTTCATGTCTTTTTTGTCTTTTGACTTTTAAAAAAGACAAGAAAGACAAAAAAGTCATGAAAAAAGTACTGAAAGACAAGAAAAAGTACTGACACTTTTCCTGATGTAAGCCTTTACAGAGACTTAGTGAACTGTGGAGCAGCGAGTTCCTGCCTTATCAGTACGTCGATAAGACCCCGCTTTGAGTAGGAGGAGAAGAGACTTCTGTTATTTGGACAGGAGACTCAACTTGCCGCTACCTGGCCAAGCTGGTCGTCCTTAAATATCCTAAGGAGACTACAAACGCGTACAAAGTGTTACCAACCAAACACGAGGGACACAGCAATCTGAAACAACACGATGCCGGTCATCTGTCCATCCACATCAAGAACGAGGCACTACACGCATCAATGACAAGTGATCCGATCAATCCATACAGTACTAGCCCGGTTCAGGAACTTACCCCGGTCCACGAGGCGTACAAGCTAGCCTCGTCCCAGGAGCCGGTTACACTTACTGCTGTAAGTAAAATTAAGCAAACCAAAGATACCTACCCTACCTTAAGCTTGCTAACACCTATTCCCTAATCTTCCAGTACCCAGCCTGTCGCTGCGTGCAGGACCAACAGGTCACCCGATGCTGGGCAGTGAGTAAGGTGGCATCTCTGATTGGCCATTGGTAAACGCACCAAGCTGCGGCGGACCATGGGAGGCAGGGGCAGGGGCAGGGGCAGGGGCAGGAGGGGGGCCAACGGACACGCCACCGGATACGGGTGAGGGTGCTAGGGATGGCGTGGTTGAGGACAGACAGGTCCATCCTGGACTGGTCCCCACGGAAGACGAAGGTAACTTTGTTAGCTTGGTAACAAGGCGAGGGTGGGATGTGGTAAGTGGTGGCGGTGATTTAGCTAAACCACTCGTTAGGCAGGGCAAATGCACAGTAACACGAATTGCATGAAACGTACCCATTGTACTCATGATTTTTGAAGACGGTGATGATGAGAGTGGTTGACTAGCTCCAGGAGCAGAGCTATTCTGCTCCATGAATCTTTTATTGATTTTGACTGCATTGAACCTTTTGAGAGGTACAGTTGAGCTACTGACAACAGTAGTGCTTGCTGCAAAAAGGTTCAGACATGAGTGAACGAAAACAACTGGAAGCGACGATAAATCGCCTACCATCCTTTCCCTGCTCCGCGGTCGTGGAAAGGTCTGATAGTGCCGGGAGTACGGCCGGGGGCGGGCTAGCAGGAGGGGAACTAGTAGACGCCTCCACTGCGCCATTCATTATTAGGGTGTCTTGCTGAAAATTTGTGGCACTGTAAGGCTGTGCGCCTGCGTGAATTGCAGCGTGTGGTTGTGTTGGCTTTATCGGCATAGGGGAAGCAGCGGTCACGCCAGCGGGTGTTGCTTCAGCAGATGGTGTAGCAGAGTCTTGTTTTTTTGAATGTGCTATCGATATCATCGTCCGGTTTCCAGACGCGAGGTACACCATGCTCATTGTAACAGAAACACTCCTTGAAGTATGTGCACAACTTTGTGAGGATTGCCGTGTCCGCTGTTTGCTCGTCAACCTTGGCATGCAGAGCAGCCCACGCACGTTGCCGTAGCGTCGCAATCGCCTCGTCATTTTCTTCATCCATACAGTCGAAACCTGTCCCATAAAGGTCAGCGGACGTTTATGCACTGTCAAGCAGGTGCCCTACTTCTCGCTTTGCTAAGGTACGAATGTTCAGAGTTCGCAAGTGTATCCTTGTAAGTCTGGAGAATGTTGTCCCCAGGAGTGGAGGATGAGTGCGATTCCTCCGATCCATTAAGTGACGGGGGGACAGGGCTGCTCTAGATCTGCACCATCCAAATTCACATCTGGCATGCATCCTTCTTTCTGCGCCTCACACAGGCCGCTTATTTCTTTCATTGGGAAACGTCAATGGCCACCTGGTTCGTGTCGCGCCTTTTTCGCAGCCTGTGTCCCCACTCAACATGGTCCAGGGCCACAACCTCAGCGCCCTTTGTGTCTCTGTCAGAGGTCAGCGCGCCGCCGACGCCACCGTCATGGCCGCCAGAAGATGCTCCGCGATGATCGTCACGGTGTCTCTTGGGGTTCTGACGCCGCTGCGTTCCATGATTGATGATGTCGGCTTCCCGTTGTCGCGCTGGGCGCGATCCATCCCTGCGAGCGACGGAATCGGATGGTGGCTCATCCACGCCTGCGGGTTTGAGGAACTTGGGGGGAGTCGGGGGATGATTCTGACGAGGATTAGAATGAGGAAGAGAGGGAACAGTATTGTTGTTGATCTTGTCAATCTCATTGGGTGATGGTGCGGAGACCGGTGGTGACCGCGGCGACTGGGACGCACGTGCGGGTGCGCTCTGTTGCTGCTGGGCCAGCTGTTGTTGGTGTTGCTGCACCGCCGTGGCCTGAGAAGGTGTCTGTGGATGGGGACGAGGACCGATGATGATGGCGTCATGGCGGAATGTGGGTGCAATACCCATCCTGTAGGGAAGAAACCCAAACAGACGCCCATTGGATGACGGAGTGTAGATAGTAGGGTCAGCGGTGAGCCCCTGGTGATCACCAGCAAACACATCGCGTTGCTGCTCTTCCTCGAGAGGGATGGTCGGTGTAAGGGGAAATGTCGGCATGGGCGCCGAGGGAGCCGACAGGTGTTGGTGTGAGTATTGCTAGGAGAGAGAAAAAGAAGGTGGATGGTGGTGGGGGTGTGGAGCCGAGGAAGGAAGAAAGCATGCATTGGGAATGGGAACGGGACGAACATACGCACATGGCACGGTCGATGTGTACATCGAAAGATGTACGTTGTCCCTGAGCACATACAAGCCATCGTCGCGCACGCAAACCCATGCAGACATGGAATGCTCGTTTTGACCTTGTGCTTGGGCATCGCTCTGCACTTCCCCGAAGAGCCATCGTATTGCGCCGTGCTGGTGCGGTATGCACCAAAGTCGGAATTGGTTGAGCCAACAGGTGGGCAGGGGTTGGACGGGTGAGAGAAATATGGATGACGATCCAAATGGGGCGAGGCTGGTGGGGTTACTGGAGAAATGAGTGTGGCGAAGAAGTCATCAATGTCCGGTTTGGTCGATGTGGCAGAGGCCAACAGCTCGACAATTGAGGCAGTGGTGCGGAGTGCACGATGAGATGGTGCACGCCAGCACCGGAAACTCGAGCTTCCACTCACTCATGACAGTCCAATATGGGACGGTTGGCCAAGAACGAAGACGCTGGATCAGTTGTGAGCTGTGGCGGCTCACTGTGAGGAAATTCCGCTAAGTCCAAAATTGTTCCACGGTTCAATTTGTGACGCGTCACACATCAAAGCATCAACTTCAACTTGAATACCGCTGACCGCTGACGACTTCTCATATACCCAGCACATCCACCCCCACCACTGGCAAACATGGCTGACAATGACACATCCTGCCGCATGGTAACACGGCCGAAGAATACATCAATGTGTTGTCGGAGTGCCCAACCTTTTCGGTCAGCGCACGCCTTGCCGACTATAACCATCACAGGTCCCATTGTCATTTACAAGCAGTTCAAGTTTTTCTTCGACCTCTATTTCCTCCTCGTCACCCTATCCCAATTTGCTCCTGCCTTCAGAACTGGTGCGCTCTCATTCTTTCTGTAATATTGTCGCTCTGAGTCGATCTGACATCCTTATCCCCCTTTCCTACATCCTCGGTAGGTTTATAACACACATCGCCCCGCTCACCTTTGTTCTCCTCATCACTATGGGCAAGGAAGCCTATGACGACTATAAGCGCAATCTACGCGACTGCGAGGCCAACTCGGCGTGCTACCTTCATCTCCTTCCGACGAGGAAGAGCTATCGCATTCCTTGCTTGAAGGCGATTTCCCGCCCACGCGCTCCGTCCCATCTTCCTCCATACACGTCGGCGATCATGTCCTGCTAGAGAAGAACCAGCGGGTTCTGGCCGACCTCATCCTACTACGCACGTCCGACTCATCAGGAACTTGCTTCATCCGCACCGACCAACTGGATGGCGAGACTGATTGGAAGCTGCGCGTCGCTGTACCAGCGATGCAAAAGCTGCCCTTTGACCATGAACTCCTCAACCTTGACGCTGAGATCTATGGTGCGTCTCTCATAGCTGATTATACCCCCCTGTTTGCTCATACTCCTCCCGTTCCCGCAGCGGATGCTCCCAGCAAGGACATCCATACATTTATTGGCACATTTACGATTAACACGCCGCCCACTGTTTCCTCGAACGAGGTACCCATGGTCCAAGTACCAACGATCGAGCCGCTCTCTGCGGAGAACGTGCTATGGGCGAATACCGTGCTTGCTGCGGGGTCCGCTATCGGTTTTGTGGTATATACTGGGCCAGAGACGCGCGCGGTGATGAATACGAGTCACCCACAGACGAAAGTTGGGCTATTGGACCATGAAATCAGTCAACTCGCCAAGGTGTGTCGTTCTTGGCCTTGCTTGGGTCAGCGGGTGCTGATTGTGTAAACCAAGATTCTGTGTGCAGTGTCTTTCGTGCTGTCCGTTGCGCTCGTTGCATTGAACGGGTTCCGTGGATTCTGGTACATCTACATGTTCCGATTCTTGATTTTATTCTCGTCGATTATCCCTATCAGGTGGGCCATTAAAGTGAAAAGAGCAAATAATTGAACTGAATTCTGAACAGTTTACGGGTCAATCTGGACATGGGAAAGACAGTCTACGCCCATTTGATCATGAATGACAATGAGATCCCAGGCACGATCGTACGCACCAGCACTTTACCCGAAGAACTCGGCCGAATCGAGTATCTTCTCAGTGATAAGACCGGTACATTGACCCAGAATGGTGATCCCCTTTCCTGATTCTGTCCTTCCTTTCCTTTCTTAAATGGATCTGTTCCGACAGAGATGGAAATGAAGAAGCTTCATTTGGGTACAATGTCGTTTGGCTTTGATATGATGGACGAAGTTGTCCACCAACTCAACACCGCTTTTGGTGTAGATGGTGAGCCAGGCCGATATCCCACACTTCATTCCTTCCTCATTGGTTCTGCCTCAATTAGGTACGACTCATGCCTGACACGGTTCATTGTCAACTGGCGTGCAGTTGGCCACTCGCGGTCGCCACGACTAGTGTTTCGGCGGCTACAAGAGCCGAGCCGAGCCGTTAGCCGAGCCACAATTAGCCGGGCAGTCAGCTTGTTAGCCGAGCTGCGCCGTGGGCACCCATGCCACTTAGCCGCGCCGAGCCGCGCCGCCAAATAGCCGGCGTTTCTCCGGCTAGAGTGCGGCTCAGCTCCCAATCCAGATCGCGAAAATTGTAGTCAAATCTTAGTTCCCATACATCAAACTACAGCTCTACAACAAAATCGACACGTGATACATCATCGCCTACATGTACCTCAAAGCCCAACGTCTCAAACTACGAAAACATGCTACTTCCAGGACCTTGTACGAGTGGCCTGAGCGGGTGTTTGATGTATGTACCGAGACGGTTTAGCAATCGCGCGAGTCGAAGAGCGAAGGCTAAATAAATCTAGTTAGTGCCGCTATTCATAGAGGGCGAGGTCACTTACACCTGACTAGTGAAGATAGGTGCACGGTCCACGCTGACATGGGGTGGTGCTTTGATGGGCTGATCAGTCACAGTTTCCGAGCACTGTAAGAGGATGGAATGAAGGAACTGATAGTCCGGTTTCTTGTCAAAGCCAAGAGAACGGACATAGGTGACGAATTTGCAGAAGGGAGCGGGTAAGCCTTCGCACAGCTCTTCCACTGTGATCGATGTTTTCTTACGGAGAACTACCTTCTCGTCGTTGCCTGCGGAATTGCTGGTCCAAGGCAACTCGCTGAGTGCTGAATAAATGATGGTATAGGCGAGAGACTCTAGGTCATCACAACGCGACTGGACATTGCCTTGCTGGCCACTGATGGATGCGAACGGAAGGGTACCAACGATCGAATGATTCATTGTGAAAGGGATATGTAAATAAGTTGCGGGATTACGGAACAATCGTGCCAAGCCGAAATCGATGAGAAAGAGGGTAGGAGGAAGGTTATCAGCACGAATCATGAAATTCCCAGGTTTAATGTCACGATGGATGTAGTGTCGATCATGAAGTGACTGGACTGCTAAGAGCTGCATGTGAGGGTGTGTTTAGGTTTAGTATGATTGTTTGTTTTATATAACGTACCATTTGGGTGGCGTATGAGAATGTCTTCCTGTGGTCAAACTCAAGCTGATCGATCAGGTCGCCCAGTGAAGTTCCGAGATGATTGAGGACAATAACTTCATATATACTTTCCTTGCCGTACCAGAGTACTCGAGGGATTCCTCTGCCACCGGCGATAGTTGTATACACGTTGTGTTCATGACTGAGCCTTGAAGGTAAGCCGCATGGGTGCCCTATCTTCACAGCAACATCACCCCCCGTCGCAATGTCTTTTCCTAGATAGACACTCCCTAACGAACTCAGGAAAGTGTGTCAAACTCGAGTCAGAGTCGAGCTCACCAGATCCCCCAGTACTGAGTAGGTTACATACTCTGTACCGGCCACCAACACGCACAATATCTGACTTTGAGGGAGAGAATCGCTTCTCCGAGGTATGTCGTGGATTTCGAAGGCGCGTAGTCGTCATCAACGTTAAGAGAGAGAAATGATGGGTAAAGTCAACTTGGGGGATGCGTCGGTTCACTAAATTGCGAACTCCGATGTCAAATATTGTAAACACCAACAATATCGCACGCAACTGCTGTGCGATCATCTCTGTCAGTACAGACAGTAACGTGGCCAAGGAAAATATATTCTCATTGCAGTGACGTAAAAAAGCTGGGGTTAAGACTCGCAATCATCGTAGTTAATAAGGTCATTCAACAAATTGTCAAATGAAACAACAGGATCATCCACAAAGAGAGAGCTAAGCTCGCCAGTTGGCACCGACATACTCATGGCAGCTTCCGATATTGACCATCCGTTCATGAAGTTGAGGCATTCTTTCTTGAGTGAATATTTCAGCATTTGAAGGGCCTCCATGAGAATTGGGCTGATTCGGTTTCGCTTCGCGGTGTCCGTGTCCTTTGCTGACGAGAACACATGCTTGCAAGGGACGGACATTGCCTGGATCAGGAGATAATCCATCACGATTGAGAACAGTGTTGGGAGTTCCAACCTATTAGCCTGTTGAGGGAGTTAGTTGTAGTACCAAAACGCCATTCAATTATAGAAATCACCTCACCTCCCAGAACCGCAGGATGTTGGTCTCCTCAGACGAGATTGGACCCGAAACATATTTTTGGAATTCAACATCCACACTGGACACATTACGTGTGGACTTTTTTTTGTATACAGAATCTTGGACTTTGAATCACGTTGGAGCCACAGAAACCACTGGATCGGGTTGGACAGGGGAATCCGTCGTTGTAGCTTCAGACGTTGACGACTTCTGGCTATGGTACTGACGCATCTGCAAGTCGTGAGAAAGATGACTGAGGAGTTGAATTGTGTAGTCTTACGAGTGCCAGAATGATATCTTTGGCACACCGGATATAGTGACCTTCCCATTCAGCTTGGATCCACGAGAGGCGCATAGCAGGGTTGAGGACTGTTCAATGAAGTCAGAGGTTAGAGCGACAAATCTTGATTCAAAGACTGACACATTGTGACGACATAAGCGTCTGTATCGTCCATTTGAATGTAGTATTTCTTTGCCCACCGCAGGCCGATTTCCGTCCAGGGCCGGAGCATCTCGTGCTGTTCCCCGAGTTTTTCCCATTCTGTCATAAACATCTCAAAACTGGATATCGCACGCAACAAAACCGGTGTGGATTCGGATGACATGCTTTGTTGACACGCGTGCGGAACCTGTTGTCACATGAGTGACTGTCCATGGGTTAAATAGACGACTCACGCTCAAGACAGTTTCTAACCCTTCAAGGATGTACCAATCAATTTCCAACAGCTTCCAATCGGAGAAGTCAACCAATTCAGTGTTAAGATACCGATCGAGAGCCTACATTAGATATTTGATTAGTCTCCACTGTAACACCGTCCAGTCGCTGAGATGAACTTACCGGCCGGAGAACTCTTAGACGTCGCAGCATCATAAAAACCGAATCCCACCTCGTCTTCACATCCCTCAGAAGTTGAAGCTCAGGAACTTGGACGATACGACGTTTGCCACTCTGAGTTTTTTCAGAGAACCATTGTCGTTCGTTTCCGTCTTGGATGAACTTACGAAAGCCTTCCCTGCATTGGTCCGAAGAGCGTAAAAGACGAATAATTCTGCGAGCACGCCTGAGGGGATCGCGCTTGATACCCGCAACCCATTCCTTAAGGTTAGAATGGTCATCGTAGCAATCACCCAGCTTCAACTCGTCAATATGGTGATCACCAATATCAATGTCACCACCATCCAATTCATCCTCGGAGTCATCGCAATCTATGTGGTTTGAATCGACGGCAACTTTGAGCTCGGAGAGATACCCCTTTGAAACAGACGTCATCGATGAAATGACGTGAGACGAACAGATGTTAATGATGTGTGCGTAACACCGGACGCGATGTTTAAGGTGATCGAAGTCAGCTGTGGCGAACGCCTCACGTTCGGCGAGCAGAGACTCTAGCTCTTCCATGGCTACAGCGTTGTTCTCGGCGTTGTCGAGCGTAAAGTGGCCGATCTACAAAGAGTAAGGCAAACGTGCGAATAGATATCATATGAAATACATACCTTGAGTGTAACATTAGCTCGATCAAGTAGGTGTAGGATATTCTTCGCTATATTGACGCCTGTGTGTTTCTTCTTGAGGCGATGAAAGCCGATAAGTGCAGCATTAAGTGCGAGGCGTCCACTTGACTCGTCACTTGAGATCCAGTGTGCGGTCAACGCTAAGTAGGCCTCTAGCATCAGGAAAAGTGTCAGTACTTTGTCTTTTCAAATTTGTCTTTTCTTGTCCTTTTTGTCCTTTGTCTTTTATAAAGCAGCTTTTACTTTTACTTTCTGTACTTAAAAATCTTTTACTTTTTACTCTGACTTTTTTAAACACAGAATGACTTTTTTAAACACAAAATGACTTTTTTAAACACAGAACGACTTTTTTGAAGACAGTATGACTTTTTTTAAACACAGAATGACTTTTTTAAACATAGAATGACTTTCTGGAATGTATAGTTACTTTTTAGTGACTTTTTAAAACATATAATGACTTTCAGGAGACATTTCCAAACACATAATGACTTTTGAAACTTATGATGACTTTTCAGATGACTTCACACACCTCAACCTGTTACTTGTTTCCATGCACGCGGACTATCTACATACACACTCTCATAACTACATTACATAATAGGAAGACAGAGACCCAGCTCTGGCGCTAGGGGCGCCCCACCGCCGACACGCGGGAACCTCAGAAGAGCATTAGGGTATGGGAAGCCAGGCTGCCCGCTGTAAGGGGGAGGTGCTCCGGGGAGGGGCGATGGGGCACGGGAACAATTGAGCGGTTGGGGATATTGGCCCGGAGGAACAGCGCCGGGTATGGGCAATGGAGCACGGGATCGGTTTCCCCCGTACGAAGGCATTGCACCGGGAATGGGCGATGGGGCGCGCTGACTATACATCCCAGGGCCTGAACCACCCATAGGATTGGGCGAAGGAGCCCTGGAGCATGAGAGGATAGCATGCTCGGGTGTGCTGCGGTATGGAGAAGGAGCACGGTAGATGTCAGGGCCATGCCCGGACAGTGGATATGTGGGGTTTGACAGGAATACCCTGCTCCTGGGGCAGAAGTTGCCAGTGAAGGCGGTGCCCGGCTGGACTAAACCTTTCAAACACATGTCTTCGAAGGCTGCGCGTGACGTGATAACAAGGGCGATCCGCACGAATTGAGTGGCAAAATGGTGGGAGGTGTGCCCAGAGCTCTTCGCTGCTGCTATTATTCATCAGACGCCGCTGGGGGTAGGGTGTTGATACTTTGCATCCTATTGCTAAGGTGGAGGATGTGGCGTTTGAGCGCGCTGGGAGGTCGTGGCCAGTGGGGTGTTAAGCCGTGCAGTAAAAGACACCTAAGTTCAACATGTGGCGGCGAAGTTGAACAATGGGCCGCTCCGGTCCGAGTGTGACGCGTGACCCACTACAGTAACTTACTCTCGTGTTGGTTACTAAGTCCTCTCAATTTCCTGCCTTTGTCTCAAGCTGTCCCCCCACCACTTAACGGATCGGAGGAATCGCACTCATCCTCCACTCGTGCTCCACAATGAGACTCTGCCACACCGTCTGCTGAAGCAACACCCGCTGGTGTGAGGGACGCATTCTGTCTCACTGAACCCGAACCCGCTTGGCCACACGACTCACCCAAAGCCGCGCCAAGTTGTACAATTCGCACATTTCTCCGTCAAGGAGTCCCTAAGATCGGAGCGACTCACGGCAGCTGCCGATACATCTAAAGATATGCAGCCCCAATGCGCTCTCTCAGAAGGTCATTTCTTTTTTATTTTATTTTTAAAAAACCGGGTTTTTCTCCTTACAGTACGTCACAACAGAATACCTCCTTCACCCCGTCTTCCAGTCATGCAACGAAAAATGCCAAAGTTGTCATCATTGCCCTTGGCTCCCTCCACCGCCTCATCGCCTTGCGCGCCGTCTCCCTCTCTGCAATCTCCTCTCCCTCGTCACCGACTTCCCCACCATTCACAGCAGACTACTTGCAAACATACGTGCTTTCGTTCTGTGCTCCCTCTTCTCTTCCTTGACGGATGGATCGACGGGCATACACTGTGAAATAGGCCCTCCTTCTGTGTTTCAAGCTGCATGAATCTAGGACAGCTGTGGTGTCGTCAACGGCGGCGACGACGCTGCGCCAATTGGTCACTGGGCCATGTTCGTCATCAAAAAGGTCGTAGCCTCGTAGGGGAAGATCGCCGCATGCTGCTCGCCAATTAGCTTGAATCGATGACTCTTCCGGACGGGACGACACAAGCGCTCGGTCCCGCCGCGCGCGACGCATTTGCTATCTTCGAGGACCTCAGTCTGTTGGGTAATGGAAAGCGTCCGCAATTCCTACAACTCGAGTACCTCCACAAGATGTTTTCTCTTGAGCTGATCGAGAGCGTACTCGCGAACTACCACGAACTCTTCCGCAAGGTGTGTCTCTCCTCCCCTTTTCCCATCCGAGACCTGTATGTCAGCAGCTGTCCTCAAATCACTCTCATGTTCACAGCATTCCGAGCTCGTACTCTTATTACAACACTACCTCTTCCCTCTGCTCCTCAAAACGCTCTTTGAGCGCTCCGCTTTCCCACTTGCCCTCCGCGGCACCCGTGTCGTCTTCCTCAGGCTCTTGCTCAAGCAATTCTCCTCTGAGCTCGAGGCAGAGGCCGAAGTCATACTCACACTACTCATCAAACTTATCAGTGGCGAGACTGACACCTGTAAGCCTCAGCCTGGGTGGATGAGGGTGCTCGCGATGGAGATCATGCGCGGGTAAGGCTCCCCTCTATTTCTCATTTCTGGCACACTACTGGCTCGTCCGGCGCCTCTCAGCTCTCAGTCGTCATCCTCCGAGTCCGACTCGACTCATTCCTCCCGGCGGACGAAACAGTCTCAGTCTCAGCCTCAGCCGCAGCCGCGACAGCATACGACTAGCAAGACATCGAGACGATCCCGCCAATCTTCACGCCGGGAAACAGAGCTCAGGCTCATCCTTGACTTTCCACTACCACCAACATTTATCCCTACTCCGCCAACAACCAGGACGCCTCCACCTTCTCGACCTCCTGCCGAAGTAGCTCCCGTCAACGACGACAAATCTATATTTCACGATAACGATCCCTTTCGTGCCAAGCCCATTTGCGATCAGGATGCCGCGGCAGAAGTGGCATCACAGAGTATTGCAGAGACGGGTGCACCACGCGGGGACTCTTCAGCATCATTTTACACAGCCCATTCTCGATCATCTTCACCCGTACCATCCTCTCACATCCTCCCACCCCCGAGTCTACATCCATCTGAACAACAGCAGCAACCTCCTCTCTCATCGTTACAGCTTCCCTTCCCTGACCCCTCACTTTCATCCTCACCACAACTATCCCATAGTGCGACACTATCTACCTCATGTCGCTCTGTCAGAACTCTGACCAAAGCCAGTGCCACATTAAAGTGACTAGGAAATCGGACACGGGAGACCCCTCTCACGTCCTTTCGAGCCCCGAGGCCGTGGAGAGCGACACGTGTCAAGCACGTTTCCCTCGAGCACCCATTCAAACCACCAAGCACCGTCGTGCCGCTCTGAAGGCTCCCGGAATTCTTCCTCGTCATTCCATGAACCAGCCCATGATGACTGGTATCAAGCCCATCGACGCAATGGTGCCCATCGGTCGCGGCCAGCGTGAGCTTTAGGGTTGCCGAAGTCCGGTTCAGTCCGGTTCTTCAGGTATTTTGCTGAACCTTGAACTGAACTTCAGGTTCGGTTCAGGGAATTTCCTGAACCTTGAACTGGACCATCGGTTCAGGTTCGGGACGGTCCAGTTCAGGTTCAGCAAGGTTCGGACCGAAGTTACTCAAGTATTTTCAGGATGAACTCTTGCTCATCGCAGCTCAGCCTACCACGCGTCGTGTGTGTACCTTCTCACTCTCCCAGCACTGCAACGTGTATACTGACGATTCTGCAGATCATATCATGATATCATCCATCAACTCTTTGCCCGAGTCTCGGAGATCCTTAGCGAACGGGAATGGGGCGCGAGAGGCGAAGACGACACGGCCGGGCGATGAGGTGGCACCAGAACAAGACGGCGATGGGGCTGATGTGCAGCTGCACTCACACGAGAGGGAGGAAGAAGGAGCTGGAGACGATGGCAATAACATTCCGGGCACTAGACAGGGGACTTAAGTACATACAGGACTCTTTGTATGTACACATCAGGAGGTATAGTATGATCAGAGTGAAGCATGCCGAGGACGAAAGGACAAAGGATGAAAAGGAAAGTGAAACAGGTACAAAGGTAAAGCTACTAAGCGAGGGCGCGAGTGCATAGGGCAAGTCGCATTTGATGTGTGAGGACGATGAGCGCGAGCAGGAATCAAAAGGGAATGAAAAAAAGATGAGTGTTGATCGGAGCCGAACGATGTGGGCATGCACCCCAAGTGCGTCGACACTGTGCCTCGAGTGCACCTCATCCATGACGACCGTGTCCTTCCATGTCATATGCTCGAAATTGGGTGTGTATTTGTGTGCGTGCGAGAAACTTGCTATGCGCGATGCTGTTAGTAGGCTCATTAGGCTCAGAGCTAAGGTTGTGGGCGCTGAGGCCGGCGGGCTTGGTGTGAGAGGGGAGATGTGGGGCTTAGTAAGTTCAGTGGCTTTTGAAGGTTTGTGGGCGGTATCGATTTTGATTTTGTAAGGTGTGCAGTGCGGCTGCGCGTGCACCGTCCAAGCGCCCTGTGCAGAACAGAGCAACGGAACAGCCCACACCGGAGCGCCCAGCCACAACTGTACAGTTTCACACGCTTGTCTATCATCACTTCACACACTCCCTTTTTATTATCGCTTCACGCTCATCACCTCTCCCTCGACCTCTGGTGCAAGACAACAGCGAGTGGATATGATGCTTTCCTGCAATCAAAAGCCCTTCCTCACCCTTTTCGCTCCAGTTTCGCCCTCCCCTTTCGGCCTTTGGACGACGAAGATCGACGCTAGCCGAAACCACACGCCGGGAGTGCATCGCTCGAATTTATTCCTTAGCCCTGTATCCTAGCTATTGACCACTTATTTGACATTTTGACATATTTCATACAGTTGTCCGGACATCACTTTCGCTGGACACGGACCTCTAGTACTGTAGCACTCATGATGTATTTAAGCAGCCTCCTTGCTAGTCAAGGAGAGAGCGACCACGCGGATCCTTGAATCTTAGCTCTCATTTCTATCTCTTCTTCTCTGTGTGCTCGCCGTCTCAGGACGGCGGACGCTTTCCCCTCCCCTTCTGCCTGTCTTTTGCATCCTTGCCGCCCACCCGACGAAGCCTCACGCCTCACGCTGATCCGAACCGCCGAGCCAACACACGGATCTGATCGCTGCATCGCCGCTGACTCTTCTCTAGGTCTCTCAAAAAAGTCTTCCTTTCATCTTTCTATTATGAGCATGAAGGCCAGTGAGACTGTGATCATTGCCAGTACCAAATTGGATGAGAGTCATGAGAAGTTAAAAGTTCGGTTTGAACCGGGTTCAAGGCGGTTCTGCCTTTCTCGAACGCAGAACCGGACTTGTGGTCCGGTTCGGCACAGCCATCGAACCTTGGACCGAACTTCGGTCAGGTTCGGAAAAGTTCAGGTTCGAACTTTGGTTCTGAACCGAACTGCGGCAACCCTAGTGAGCTTATCATCGGTGACCGTCAGACAGGCAAAACTACTGTTGCCATTGACACCATCCTCAACCAGAGGCACTGGAACGAGGGTAAGGATGAGGAAAAGAAGCTCTATTGTGTCTACGTCGCTGTTGGCCAGAAGCGCTCTACCATTGCGCAGCTTGTCAAGACTCTCGAGGAGAATGATGCTATGAAGTACTCTATCATCGTTGCTGCTACTGCTTCGGAGGCTGCTCCCTTGCAATATTTTGCTACTTTCTCGGGTTGCGCAATGGGCGAATGGTTCTGCGACAATGGTAAACACGGTAAGTGCACAAATGTTTTGCGCCAGGACTTCGCATTTATTTCGGCCTTGGTGGCTCTCATCATTGGTAAGTGATTGTGCCACCTCATTTCTTTTCCGGGGCACTTGCTGATGCAATTCCAGTAGATTCACAGTGAGTTTATGCAAGCGACAAGGACCCTAAGCACATGCCCCAAACGTGCTCACTATGCCATTGTACAATTGTCCGAAGAACGGGTCAACGCTTTGATTCCGGCAACATCACCAACAGCGGCCTTGTGGTCTCCCCTGAAAACATAGACCTTGCCAACTCCGACTCCCTCAAGCTCGCGCGCACGATTCGGCGACCCACCCACTTAGCCACGGTCCCGACGAGCATCGCACCGCTCTACCGATCACCCCACGCTCCATGTCGAAGATCGTATCACTGAGCGATCTACGACAACTTGTGCATCGCATGGAAGCTCCTCCGCCTCCCTTGCCCGCCTCGTTATCCCTGCAGACAAACGAAAACGTGCCTGGAAATGGTGGCGATGGTGCCGCCGGTCCTGGTACATAACTAGCTCATTTAGCTAGGTGTGTTTCTCAACTGTTAAATTGCATTTGCCGTGCAGAATTTCCATCCGTGCCCTACCATTGTGTGCTTCTAAGAACTACCAATCCGATGTAGTGAACTTTTGTAAGTTAGGTTTACTTTTATAAGTCAGATTGTCTTTCGAAAGTTATTCTGTCTTTTCCACTGTCTTTAAAAAGACAAATTGTCTTTTAAAAGTAAAATGTTGTCTTTAAAAGTAAACGGACATGCTTTTGACTTCTTTCAAAAGACAATTTGTCTTTGTCTTTTTTTTGTCTTTTTTTGTCTTTTTTGTCTTTTTTGTCTTTTAAAAGACCGAAAAAAGTACCGACGCTTTTCCTGATGAGGTTCGCGTTTGACCAGACGTCTGAAGTGAAACTGATCCGCCCGCAGGATTTCTATGACCGAAGACAGTTGACAAAGCGGAAAGACAAAATGACTATACCCACAGAAAGGTCCGATTTCAACCGTTCGAATGAATTCCGCCATTCACTGATGACTGCTTCCCTCATCTTATCGTGGCGAGGGATGTCAGCGTCAACGAGAGTCTTGCAAAGAACCATACACATCTGTCGAAACTCGGGGCATTCTACAACACGAATCGACTGAAGACTAGTGAGAGTGTGAAAGCACGCGAGATCGTCGGGACTCACCTGATCATCTGCAACTACGAAGCGAACGAGATGCTCCAGGAACGCCTCTGGTGAAAATGATGGGAGCTCAGGGTCGCGTTTGTTGCGAGCATCGTGGGTAGATGGATCGCCCAATTCGCTCGATAGCTTATATGACCACTTGTGCTGTAAAACAGCGCCATCGTACTCCTCAGCGTGTATTTGGCGGAGATGCCGTCGAAGATTCGTGTTTCCGGTATTTGGCCCGTAGATATAATTAGCTACACCATCGGGGAGCGTAGACTTATCGGTGCCATATATCTCGCTGCTTGTTGTAAGAAAACAGAATAGATATTCGAAAGTCCGTACGTACGAGCATAGCTTGCAGATTTTAGGTGGAGGTGTTTCTCCGTTCGAAGAACGCTTGCCTCTAGTACGACCCATGCCAGTGAAGAAGTGCACAAGATCGAGGGCTACATTTGATTTAACTGGTCTATTGAGGGCGTCAGCTTGTTGGGGACTCGTTCTCTGAGGCTCTAGCTTAGGCGAGGGATTTGGAGGACCAGATATGTCAGATATCTCGTCGTCATCGTCTATCCCCTGCAAGTCGAATTCTTCGGCACTGACGACTGCGTCGAGTTGGGTGGTAGTTGCCTAGATTAACTGGTGAGTCTCTCAAGACTAAAGGTACATAGAGGGCCCAGAAAAATCACCTTTGATCGGGTCTGAGACGAGCCAACGGGACGTGCGCTCGGGCGACGAGAACCACCCTTGGCATTGACTCGTCCCACAGCCACAGGTGCAGCTACTGATGACGGTTCAAGGGGCTGTTTTGTCTTGCATGGAGCCATGGCACGAAGAGAAACCAAAGGATCAGTGAGAACGGGGGATTCAAGAGAAATGGGGAATCGAGAGAACAGGGGATTTGTGACGCCAGTGCATTGCTTGTGGGCCGAGACTTGTGCTACCCACGGGCACTCCACGGAAAATGACCAAAATAACCAAATAGATTACGTCCATGACATTGACGTTGAATTGCGGGTCCGTCGGCAAGCATTGGGCGAGCGACTCAAAATCAAAATGTGTGCACTGTGCAAGCGCCGAACCGCTGGGCCTGGGAACGATACTTTGATGGCGTTCTGACGGTCGCTAAACCCAAAGTGAGTGCAAGTGAACAGGATAACTAAGACGAGATGAGGACCTTGGGAAGTAAGATGGGCAGTGAATGGGTGAGCCGCAAGCAGCGAAGGGAGTGCACGTGCACATGCCACGATGTCAGTCTTGTCAACCGTTATCGGTTAGATCGTGTACGTTCAATTGAGTCGCGTACGTTCATGTGAATCAGATTCATGACTCAGAATACTCGGATCGGATCACATCACACTGGACAGACAGGCAACGCACGCCGCACATACAGTACAAACGTGAGAGATGCAACAGTACCACTGCTATACCACTGCACCACTGCTAACCCTGCCGCTTGCTCGCCGACACCATATAAAAAGCCTTCTCTTCGGCCACAGACCTCGACCGCTTGGAACCGGAATGGGTGATGCAAACCATATTTACATGGCAGAATATGCTGAGAGCTGGCCTTGTCACTGGAGGGCCACTCGTTGTCAAGGACCGTCTTGAATTAACTGAGCGTCGGGACTCACCTGATCATCTGCAACTACGAGATGCTCGAGCAGCGTGGGTGGATGCATTGCCAACTTCGCTCGATAGCTTATATGTCCATTTATACTCCAAGACCGCTTTGTCGTACTCCTCAGCGTGTGCTTGGTAGAGATGCCTTCGGAGATTCGTGTTTGCGGTGGTTGGCCCGTAGATATATCTGGCTACACCGGGGAGCATAGACTTATCGAATCCATATTTCTCGCTGTTTGTCATAAGAAAGCAGAATGGATATCAGAAAGTCTGTACATACGAGCATAGCTTGCAGACTTTAGGTGGAGGCGGACCTTGCTTCAAAATTATTGGGCCGCCTTGAGTGGGTTGTTCAATACCAGTGAAGAAGTACAGGAGATCGAGGGTTGCAATCACGTCAACGGGCCCATTGAGGGGGTCAGCTTGTTGGGAACCCGTGTTCTGAGGCTCTAGCTCAGACAAGGGATTTGGAGGACCAGATGTGTCGGATATCTTGTCGTCACCGTCTTTCCCCTGCAAGTCGAATTCTTTGGCATTGGCGACTGCGTCGAGTTGGGTGGTAGTTGCCTTGGATTAACCAGTAAGTCTCAAGACTCAAGGTACGTAGAGAGCCCAGGAAAGTCACCTTTGGTTGAGTCAGAGATGAGCCAACGGGACATGCACTCAAACAACGAGAAGCATCCTTGGCATTGGCTCGTCCCACAGCCACAGGTGCAGCTACTGATGACGGTTCAAGGGGCTGTTCTGTCTTGCACGGAGCCATGGCACGAAGAGAAAACTGAAGGATCAGTGAGAACGGGGGATTCAAGAGAAATGGGGAATCGAGAGAACGGGGGATTTATGGCCTAAAATCCCGAAGGCCAGTGTATTGCTTGTGGGCCGAGACTTGCGCTACCCACAGGGGGAAATGACCAAAATGACCAAATAGATTACGTCCATGACATTGACGTTGGATTGCGGGTCTGTCACCAAGCATTGGGCGAACGACTCAAAGTGAAAATGTGGTGTTGTAGACTTGTAATCTTGGCGCTAAATACAGCATTCTTTTTTGGATACTGAGTGAAAGTGAACGGAATAACAAAGACAAGATGAGGACCTTGGGAAGTAAGAAGGGTGAATGGGCGTGCACATGCCACGATGTCAGTCGAGTCACCGTACGTTCAAATTGAGTCGCGTACGTTCAATTGAATCACGCGATTCATGACTCAGAAATACCCAGATCGGATTGGATTGGATCACATCATACTGAACGGCACATTAGGCAGTAACTTACGTACAGAACAAACACGAGAGAAACATAGTAACCACTGCTAACCCTGCCGCCGCTTGCTCCCAGACACCTTATTAAAGGGACCCCCCTCATCCGCTACAGGCCTCGACCGCTTGGATTGTGATTGGGAATAGAAGTGGATCGAAGCATTCGATCGTGCAATACTCTGAAGACTGGCCTTGTCATTGGAGGGCCACTCGGCGTTAAGGGCCTGCTCGAATTGCTTGAGCAGGGTGTCATAATCCTTCAAAAACGTCAACCCTATTTCATAATTCTTGTCTTCTTCCTCTGGATTCTTGCGTAGACTACGACCAGAGAGTATGTAGGGGTTGAGCTTTGTAGGCGGCGCTTGGTCTGATGGCCGTGGACGATATTGGCCGGCGACAGAATCATACAATTCCATCGCAAGCTCGTGAAGGATAGGATTGTCGCGAATTCGAAATCCTTTCTCCCTCAGCGGATTACCTGCTTTCAGCCACGTCGACTTCTCTGTGCTTCCGATGTTAGAATATACCTTTGGGTTCATCACCCCGTTGATGAAAATTGAGCGTGCGCTCTCATCCCAGGTAGTTGGCACCCGTGTCACAACAATCCACATAAGAACCCAGAAAAATGATTCAAGGTCATGACTGAATGTGTGGCGGATCTTGGGGCGTTCGATAAGCTCAGCAGCCATAAACTGCCAGGTTCCCTGGCGGAAAGATATGTCAGGAGTCGGGAATACTGGGTCATGTAATAACTTACAGTGCGTGTTTGCTGGCGTGCGGTACTGCCACTGTGTTCGTCATCTCGGTCGATCACCTTGGAGAGATCCCAATCGATGAGTAATCTGCCCTGAATCTTCGATTCATGCGGGTCATTATGGTCCAATTCATCGTCGCAGGCGATCAAGATATTTCCTGGACTAATGTCTCGATGAAGGATCCCAATGTCATGAGCAGCTTTGTGAGCTACAATGTGAATCAGGTTACATAGACAAACTGCTAAGAAAATAGTCATCTCACCTTTCAGGGCAGCATACATTGCATTTACAAACTCCCGAGTACATTTGAATTCCTCCAACTTCCTCCCTATGGTACCTAGGACAATACGGTAGTGCCGATGAGGAGTTAGTTTATAATTCATGTCGTTGCCGACTTTGTGAGTTTGAGTTTGGTGATAGATGTCGGCGCCAACATCACCAGCCGATAAGCAGGAAGGAATGTTGTCAACTTTTCCCCGATGGAGCAGATCATAGAGCTCCCCTTCTGGTTTGATGTCCTTCAAAAGGACACGCCAAGAGTCCTTGACGAGGACACGACGCCTTTCTTTGACATCCAAGGCGAATAACGACCGAGTCCACCGACCTACGGGGATATCTGGTCGAGGTTCTGGGCTGGAGATGATATATCGGCGCTCTGACGGTCGATCTGAATCATCTGGTATGGTTAGGACTAGAAACGACTCCACGTCTTTCAGTTCAGGGACGATGGCTCTGGCAAGTGCAATTTCTTCCGGGGTGGATGATGAGTGAACCGTAGAATCATGGCCGCGAACTTCGGAATCTGCGATACCATAGCGGACGAGAAAGTCGAAAAGGTGTGGTTGCGAATTGTAATATATCGGTTCGGTGACGACTGCACCACTACGGTCCCATCGAATGAGTCTTGCATAGTCTTTCATAATGAGAACCGAGAATGTATGTGTGCGGTACTGAGCGCTCATTATCGCCGTGGCATACGCCGTGATCTGGCCTAGATTTGATCGTGAACCAGATGTCAGGTGTAGGAAGGAGTTTAAGTCGTCGCCGCTGTTGGAAGTGTGGTCCCTGGGGTTAGACGGAACTTTGAGGACAAATGGGTCCGCCTCCGATTTCATCTCGATGACAAAATCCACACGAGAGAGGTCGAGATCATCTTTTGTCCTTTTCCCATGCATATATACCAAGCAGTCGGGCTTCAGTTTGAGATGGAATTTGCCACGCGGTGCTTTGTCTGAGGAACGGGATGTGTTGACTATGATTAAACTTGGGACATGCGGAGAAATGGCTTCAATCTAAAAGGGTAGGATTAGTCACAGAACAAGTGTGGTGGGCGACGTGGGTCAGAACTCACAAATTTATCATACGATGCACTCTCCGTTTGTGAGAGCGATTTAATGAAATCGTCGAACAATCCCGTGGGGAATTGGGGAACAGAGGAGGGATCCGAGGGAGGGGGTAGGAAACGATTCAAAAAGGCTTCCGCGCTTATCGGTCCAACGAAAAAAGGGCTCATTTCAGTTGCAAGACGGGAAAAAATTGAAGTTCTATCTTCATATCTGTCGATATACCTGTCAGTGGTGGTGCTCCGTGTGTGAACAGGAGTCCCAGGCGGTAGAGAAGCATTTGAGGGGGGGGGGGTGCTCATAATGGCAACGGGTGACGTGGAGCCGGCTTGCGCCGGCTTTCAATGGCTTGCACCGATTTTCCCAAGTCGACTAAAAAGGTCAGCTCGGTGACATGTGGCGCGGCTCGGCTAGCATTTTAGCCGACTCAGGCGCCGGCTTTAGCCGAGCTTTAGCTGGAGCTGCCGAAACACTAGTACAAACTGAAACTCCCCATCTCATGGAACATCCACGACGTGTTCCATGCATCCTTGCTATCGCCCTATCGCGAGACGACCGCCCATGGACCTAACTTCTCCCGGCCGTCACCAGACCTTATCGACGGAGAAGAGGAATTCAAGGTAGAACGCGTCGAGAGTCATCGGCAACATGGGCGCGCCAAAAGGCTCCAATATTTGATCAAATGGAAGGGATATCCCGATCACGACAACACATGGGAACCTGCTGACCAGATCCACGCGGACGACCTGATCAAGGAGTACCACCAAAGACGCCCGGCCAAGAAGATAAAAGGGCGACAAGGAATGCTGGAACCGCCATCTTCCTCACCCTGGCTCCCCGACCAGTTAACCAGCCCCTTCTCGAGCACTTTCGCGCCGATAAGGAAGACTCCCGACCACTCCAACAAGTCGTACTCCTGCACTTACAGTTCCACATCGTCCCCCGGCTACCAAAGAAGCCTCTCATCGAACGACTCCACTGCACCGTCACCAGGGACAAGAAGCCCGCCTACTCCGAGTTCGCCCCCGGACAATCCTACCGCCACTGGGTTTATCTGTTCCTCAACAAGCTTCCCCAAAGCCATATCCTCCTACACTCCAGCTTCTGCCGCGACCAGTACTGTGTATTCCACGGGTGAGTCATGTCCGACACCTCCAACAACGCCTCCGTCTGCTCGCCCAAGGGAACGCCACCCCCGATGGCGCCACCCCTCTCACCGTCCACTGCCGCCGTCGGCCTCCAACTCGAGCCGAACAACCCCGTCTCCATCATGCATATCGCCCAGGGTCTCTTGGCCACCATCCGCAAGAGGGAAGCTGACCACCGCACCGAGTCTGACAACTGGTGCGAGCAGATGGCCTTACAGAAGCTCCGCTTCGAGGAGGCGCTGGCCCGCGTGCAGCCAAGGGAGGACGCACCGGAAGGGTACGTACTCAACATCAAGGAGAGGGCCCCTAACTTCGTCATCCCCATCCAAGATGGGTACTACCAACCCGCATGGTGGGTTAAACAGCTCCCCGACGGTAGGGTCGCGGGGCTCCCCAAGAGTCACTCCCCTGACGAGACCCCCTACATCGCTGAGGTGTACGCCGAGTGCGACGGCGACAACGAAGAAGACGATGTCGTCCTTCCCTTGGCTCCCTGGTTGCTCGCCCTCCTTAAGGGTAGTTCTAGCGTCTACAGCATGCTCGTCCAAGAGGTCCGGAACAACGGGGACTGGCCCCTCCAAGCCGAGGTCGCACGCTTCAGGGAGCTTGAGATTTCGCTCCTTGACATCAAGCTCCGTATCGACCACCTCCAAGCCGAGCAACGGGGCATGCGAGAGGCCCAGGAGGGGTCAAGAGCGCGCCTTGAGCTGGCCCGGCTGGGCAACAGGGCAGGTAACCTCCGAATGGTGGGGCGCCCCGAGCCACGCACCCGAGGGTTCAGAGGGAGGAGGACGGCCCAGTTTAGGGGAGGTATGGACTAGATGCGGACATCTAGTCTAGGTAGGGATGTGATGTGACCGGCTCCTGGGACGAGGCTAGCTTGTACGCCTCGTGGACCGGGGTAAGTTCTTGAACCGGGCTAGTACTGTATGGATTGATCGGATCACTTGTCATTGATGCGTGTAGTGCCTCGTTTTGATGTGGATGGACAGGTGGCCAGCATCGTGTTGTTTCAGATTGCTGTGTCCTCGGTTTTGCTTAGTGATACTTTGTACGCGTTTGTGGCCTTCTCGGTGTACTTAAGGACGACCAACTTGGCCAGGTAGCGGCAAGTTGAGTCTCTTGTCTAAATAACAAAAGCCTCTTCTCCTCCTATTCACAGCGGGGTCTTATCGACGTACTGATAAGGCGGGAACCCGTTACTCCAAAGACCACTAAGCCGCTACAAGGACTTAGCTTATGACTCAGACCCCCATAAAGGACAGAGTCACTCTACCCAAGTACGCCTTCTGTCAGGAGGTATTCCCCGACTTAGTGCACAAGGGAGGACGCTGCACGTGCTTCGACGCACCGAAGCCCAAGGAGGAGCCAACTACCACGGACACAACTGAGCTCTAACTGTCTCGTCCATACCGGCGGTGACACCGATGCTACATCCATTCAATCGCGAAAAGAGCCGAAACGATCGCCCTAGTCGACTCTGGGGCAACAGAGAACTTTATGAACCTCACCTACGCCAGATGGCTGAGACTGCCAATCAAACAACTAGCGAGACCGCGAAAGCTATTCAACGTCGACGGAACGGAAAACCGAAACGGCGAGGTCAAATTCTATACCAACCTACAAGTACAAACCGGATCCACACGAACCCAACTAAGGTTCTTCCTCTCCGACCCAGGCGACCATAAGGCGATTCTAGGATACTCGTGGTTTGCCGTGGCCCAACCAAAGATAGATTGGAGGAAGGGCTGGATCGACCACACCCAACTACCAATCATCCTACGAGCCCACAATGCCAAGAAGGCAGTTTTCGTGCCAAGAAACCAGAACACCCCCCGAAAACCCAACCAAGACCAGTACTACATCGGACGCGTCACGGTACACCCTGCCCAACCAAACGAGAACCCACCGTACGCTATCCCAACCGAATACAAACAACACAAGAAGGTGTTCAGCGAGGAACAGTCGCAACGACTGCCCAAACACACTGTATGGGACCACGCCATTGAACTACTGCCCAATGCCCCTGCGACACTCCCCGCAAGACTCCTTCCCCTCAACCAAGCCGAACAAGAAGAAATGCACAAGTTTGTAGCCGAACACCTAAAAAGGGGGACCATACGAGAGTCATGGAGTCCCTACGCTGCCAACTTCTTCTTCGTCAAAAAGAAAGACAAGAAGCTACGCCCAGTACAGGACTACCGCCCGATCAACAAATGGACGGTGAAAAACAGAAACGTTTCCCCCCTGATCCCCCAAACCATCGACCGCCTTAGTGGATGCACCCTATTCACCAAGTTCGATGTGAGGTGGGGGTACAATAACATCCGCATCAAAGAGGGGGACGAATGGAAGGCGGCCTTCCTCACTAGCGAAGGGCTGTTCGAACCGACCGTCATGTTCTTTGGCCACAGTATTGGTCGCGGCAGAAGCAGGAGTGTAGGAGGATGTGGCTTTGGGGGAGCTTGTTGAGGTATAGGTAGATGAAGTGTCGATAGGGTTGTCCGGGAGCGAACTCAGAGTAGGCGGGTCTTTTGCTGCTGCTGTCTGTAAGGCGGAGGCGTTCAATGAGGGGTTTCGTGGGTAGGCATGGGACGACGTGGAGCTGTAGGTGCAGGAGTAGGACTTGCTGGAACGGCCGAGGGTCCTTTTTGTCGGCGCGGATATGCTCGAGGAGGGGTTGGTTGATTGAGCGAGACAGGGTGGAGGGGATGGTGGTCCTAGCGTTCCTCGTCGCCCTTTTATCTTCTCAGTCGGACGTCTCCAGTGGTACTCTTTGATCAGGTCGTCTGCGTGGACCTGGTCAGCAGGTTCCCATGTGTTGTCATGATCGGGGTACCCCTTCCATTTGATCAGATATTGGAGGCGTTTGGTGCGCCCATGTTGCCTGTGACCTTCGACACGTTCTACTTCGAATTCCTCTTCTCCATTGATAAGGTCTGGTGATGGCCGGGAGAAGTTAGGTCCGTGAGCGGCCGTCTCATGATAGGGCGATAGCAGGGATGCATGGAACACGTCGTGGATGTTCCATGAGATGGGAAGTTTCAGTTTGTACACCACTGGTGAGACTTCTTTGATGACCCTGAAGGGTCCATACCATTTTGGGGCCAGTTTCGTCTTCTGATGTCGGACCTTCAGATGGGTCGCCTCGAGCCAGACTTCTTCTCCGATTTTGTATTGTGATGGGATCACTGATTTCCCTTTTGCGACTCTGTTGATGGCATCAATGGCCTGGGTTCATCTTTCGTTCATGACGGAGATCCGATCTTCAGCGGCCTCGTTCTTTGATGGGGGTGTTTCCGCTGGGAACAGTTCTGGTTCGTACCCCAGAAGGATTTGATTGGGCGATAGGCCAGTCATTTCATTTCTCCGGTTGTTGTGTACCGCCGACGCTATCGTTAGCCAGTGGGTCCAGTCTTCGGGGGCCGATGAAGTCACAAGTCGGAGGTATTGTTCTACCCACTGGTTCTTCCTTTCGGAAATCCCGTCTGTCTGTGGGTGGAAGGCCGTTGATAGGTTCTGTTGGGTGACCAGCTTTTTCGCAAGTTCTCGGCCAAAGTGGGAGGTGAAGCGTGGGTCCCTATCGCTGATGACCTTAGTGGGGAGTCCGAACCACCTATAGACGTTATCCAGGTACAGTTGGGCTATCCCTAGCCCTGTTATCGTTGTGGAACACGGAAGGAAGATGGCCGCTCGCGAACATCCGTGGTCAACGATGGTGAGGATGGCGTCCTTCCCATTGTGCATTGGGAGTCCCGTAATGAGGTCCATTGCTACCTGTTGGAAGGGGAGGGTTTGTTCATCAGTTGTTATGCGGAATAGGGGGATCTTCTTCTTGTGAGTTATGATTTTGTTTTGTTGGCAAGTTGCGCATCCTCTGACGTAGTTGGCGATCCACTGGTTCATCCCTGGCCATCGTGGTCCTTGTTTTGCTCGTCTTATCGTTTCGTCTCTTCCTGGGTGTCCTGCAGTAACGTGGTCGTGAGCAAGGATCATGGCCATCCTCTTCCTTTCTTCGGAGAGTGTAGTGTTTCGGCGGCTACAAGAGCCGAGCCGAGCCGTTAGCCGAGCCACAATTAGCCGGGCAGTCAGCTTGTTAGCCGAGCTGCGCCGTGGGCACCCATGCCACTTAGCCGCGCCGAGCCGCGCCGCCAAAATAGCCGGCGTTTCTCCGGCTAGAGTGCGGCTCAGCTCCCAATCCAGATCGCGAAAATTGTAGTCAAATCTTAGTTCCCATACATCAAACTACAGCTCTACAACAAAATCGACGCGTGATACATCATCGCCTACATGTACCTCAAAGCCCAACGTCTCAAACTACGAAAACATGCTACTTCCAGGACCTTGTACGAGTGGCCCGAGCGGGTGTTTGATGTATGTACCGAGACGGTTTAGCAATCGCGCGAGTCGAAGAGCGAAGGCTAAATAAATCTAGTTAGTGCCGCTATTCATAGAGGGCGAGGTCACTTACACCCGACTAGTGAAGATAGGTGCACGGTCCACGCTGACATGGGGTGGTGCTTTGATGGGCTGATCAGTCACGGTTTCCGAGCACTGTAAGAGGATGGAATGAAGGAACTGATAGTCCGGTTTCTTGTCAAAGCCAAGAGAACGGACATAGGTGACGAATTTGCAGAAGGGAGCGGGTAAGCCTTCGCACAGCTCTTCCACTGTGATCGATGTTTTCTTACGGAGGACTACCTCCTCGTCGTTGCCTGCGGAATTGCTGGTCCAAGGCAACTCGCCGAGTGCTGAATAAATGATGGTATAGGCGAGAGACTCTAGGTCATCACGACGCGACTGGACATTGCCTTGCTGGCCACTGATGGATGCGAACGGAAGGGTACCAACGATCGAATGATTCGTTGTGAAAGGGATATGTAAATAAGTTGCGGGATTACGGAACAATCGTGCCAAGCCGAAATCGATGAGAAAGAGGGTAGGAGGAAGGTTATCAGCACGAATCATGAAATTCCCAGGTTTAATGTCACGATGGATGTAGTGTCGATCATGAAGTGACTGGACTGCTAAGAGCTGCATGTGAGGGTGTGTTTAGGTTTAGTATGATTGTTTGTTTTATATAACGTACCATTTGGGTGGCGTACGAGAATGTCTTCCTGTGGTCAAACTCAAGCTGATCGATCAGGTCGCCCAGTGAAGTTCCGAGATGATCGAGGACAATAACTTCATATATACTTTCCTTGCCGTACCAGAGTACTCGAGGGATTCCTCTGCCACCGGCGATAGTTGTATACACGTTGTGTTCATGACTGAGCCTTGAAGGTAAGCCGCATGGGTGCCCTATCTTCACAGCAACATCACCCCCCGTCGCAATGTCTTTTCCTAGATAGACACTCCCTAACGAACTCAGGAAAGTGTGTCAAACTCGAGTCAGAGTCGAGCTCACCAGATCCCCCAGTACCGAGTAGGTTACATACTCTGTACCGGCCACCAACACGCACAATATCTGACTTCGAGGGAGAGAATCGCTTCTCCGAGGTATGTCGTGGATTTCGAAGGCGCGTAGTCGTCATCAACGTTAAGAGAGAGAAATGATGGGTAAAGTCAACTTGGGGGATGCGTCGGTTCACTAAATTGCGAACTCCGATGTCAAATAAACACCAACAATATCGCACGCAACTGCTGTGCGATCATCTCTGTCAGTACAGACAGTAACGTGGCCAAGGAAAATATATTCTCATTGCAGTGACGTAAAAAAGCTGGGGTTAAGACTCGCAATCATCGTAGTTAATAAGGTCATTCAACAAATTGTCAAACGAAACAACAGGATCATCCACAAAGAGAGAGCTAAGCTCGCCAGTTGGCACCGACATACTCATGGCAGCTTCCGATATTGACCATCCGTTCATGAAGTTGAGGCGTTCTTTCTTGAGTGAATATTTCAGCATTTGAAGGGCCTCCATGAGAATTGGGCTGATTCGGTTTCGCTTCGCGGTGTCCGTGTCCTTTGCTGACGAGAACACACGCTCGCAAGGGACGGACGTTGCCTGGATCGGGAGATAATCCATCGCGATTGAGAACAGTGTTGGGAGTTCCAACCTATTAGCCTGTTGAGGGAGTTAGTTGTAGTACCAAAACGCCATTCAATTATAGGAATCACCTCACCTCCCAGAACCGCAGGATGTTGGTCTCCTCAGACGAGATTGGACCCGAAACATATTTTTGGAATTCAACATCCACACTGGACACATTACGTGTGGACTTTTTTTTGTATACAGAATCTTGGACTTTGAATCGCGTTGGAGCCACAGAAACCACTGGATCGGGTTGGACAGGGGAATCCGTCGTTGTAGCTTCAGACGTTGACGACTTCTGGCTACGGTACTGACGCATCTGCAAGTCGTGAGAAAGATGACTGAGGAGTTGAATTGTGTAGTCTTACGAGCGCCAGAATGATATCTTTGGCACGCCGGATATAGTGACCTTCCCATTCAGCTTGGATCCACGAGAGGCGCATAGCAGGGTTGAGGACTGTTCAATGAAGTCAGAGGTTAGAGCGACAAATCTTGATTCAAAGACTGACACATTGTGACGACATAAGCGTCTGTATCGTCCATTCGAATGTAGTATTTCTTTGCCCACCGCAGGCCGATTTCCGTCCAGGGCCGGAGCATCTCGTGCTGTTCCCCGAGTTTTTCCCATTCTGTCATAAACATCTCAAAACTGGATATCGCACGCGACAAAACCGGTGTGGATTCGGACGACATGCTTTGTTGACACGCGTGCGGAACCTGTTGTCACATGAGTGACTGTCCATGGGTTAAATAGACGACTCACGCTCAAGACAGTTTCTAACCCTTCAAGGATGTACCAATCAATTTCCAACAGCTTCCAATCGGAGAAGTCAACCAATTCAGTGTTAAGATACCGATCGAGAGCCTACATTAGATATTTGATTAGTCTCCACTGTAACACCGTCCAGTCGCTGAGATGAACTTACCGGCCGGAGAACTCTTAGACGTCGCAGCATCATAAAAACCGAATCCCACCTCGTCTTCACATCCCTCAGAAGTTGAAGCTCGGGAACTTGGACGATACGACGTTTGCCACTCTGAGTTTTTTCAGAGAACCATTGTCGTTCGTTTCCGTCTTGGATGAACTTACGAAAGCCTTCCCTGCGTTGGTCCGAAGAGCGTAAAAGACGAATAATTCTGCGAGCACGCCTGAGGGGATCGCGCTTGATACCCGCAACCCATTCCTTAAGGTTAGAATGGTCATCGTAGCAATCACCCAGCTTCAACTCGTCAATATGGTGATCACCAATATCAATGTCACCACCATCCAATTCATCCTCGGAGTCATCGCAATCTATGTGGTTTGAATCGACGGCAACTTTGAGCTCGGAGAGATACCCCTTTGAAACAGACGTCATCGATGAAATGACGTGAGACGAACAGATGTTAATGATGTGTGCGTAACACCGGACGCGATGTTTAAGGTGATCGAAGTCAGCTGTGGCGAACGCCTCACGTTCGGCGAGCAGAGACTCTAGCTCTTCCATGGCTACAGCGTTGTTCTCGGCGTTGTCGAGCGTAAAGTGGCCGATCTACAAAGAGTAAGGCAAACGTGCGAATAGATATCATATGAAATACATACCTTGAGTGTAACATTAGCTCGATCAAGTAGGTGTAAGATATTCTTCGCTATATTGACGCCTGTGTGTTTCTTCTTGAGGCGATGAAAGCCGATAAGTGCAGCATTAAGTGCGAGGCGTCCACTTGACTCGTCACTTGAGATCCAGTGTGCGGTCAACGCTAAGTAGGCCTCTAGGTTCGCGTTTGACCAGACGTCTGAAGTGAAACTGATCCGCCCGCAGGATTTCTATGACCGAAGACAGTTGACAAAGCGGAAAGACAAAATGACTATACCCACAGAAAGGTCCGATTTCAACCGTTCGAATGAATTCCGCCATTCACTGATGACTGCTTCCCTCATCTTATCGCGGCGAGGGATGTCGGCGTCAACGAGAGTCTTGCAAAGAACCATACACATCTGTCGAAACTCGGGGCATTCTACAACACGAATCGACTGAAGACTAGTGAGAGTGTGAAAGCACGCGAGATCGTCGGGACTCACCTGATCATCTGCAACTACGAAGCGAACGAGATGCTCCAGGAACGCCTCTGGTGAAAATGATGGGAGCTCGGGGTCGCGTTTGTTGCGAGCATCGTGGGTAGATGGATCGCCCAATTCGCTCGATAGCTTATATGACCACTTGTGCTGTAAAACAGCGCCATCGTACTCCTCAGCGTGTATTTGGCGGAGATGCCGTCGAAGATTCGTGTTTCCGGTATTTGGCCCGTAGATATAATTAGCTACACCATCGGGGAGCGTAGACTTATCGGTGCCATATATCTCGCTGCTTGTTGTAAGAAAACAGAATAGATATTCGAAAGTCCGTACGTACGAGCATAGCTTGCAGATTTTAGGTGGAGGCGTTTCTCCGTTCGAAGAACGCTTGCCTCTAGTACGACCCATGCCAGTGAAGAAGTGCACAAGATCGAGGGCTACATTTGATTTAACTGGTCTATTGAGGGCGTCAGCTTGTTGGGGACTCGTTCTCTGAGGCTCTAGCTTAGGCGAGGGATTTGGAGGACCAGATATGTCAGATATCTCGTCGTCATCGTCTATCCCCTGCAAGTCGAATTCTTCGGCACTGACGACTGCGTCGAGTTGGGTGGTAGTTGCCTAGATTAACTGGTGAGTCTCTCAAGACTAAAGGTACATAGAGGGCCCAGAAAAATCACCTTTGATCGGGTCTGAGACGAGCCAACGGGACGTGCGCTCGGGCGACGAGAACCACCCTTGGCATTGACTCGTCCCACAGCCACAGGTGCAGCTACTGATGACGGTTCAAGGGGCTGTTTTGTCTTGCATGGAGCCATGGCACGAAGAGAAACCAAAGGATCAGTGAGAACGGGGGATTCAAGAGAAATGGGGAATCGAGAGAACAGGGGATTTGTGACGCCAGTGCATTGCTTGTGGGCCGAGACTTGTGCTACCCACGGGCACTCCACGGAAAATGACCAAAATAACCAAATAGATTACGTCCATGACATTGACGTTGAATTGCGGGTCCGTCGGCAAGCATTGGGCGAGCGACTCAAAATCAAAATGTGTGCACTGTGCAAGCGCCGAACCGCTGGGCCTGGGAACGATACTTTGATGGCGTTCTGACGGTCGCTAAACCCAAAGTGAGTGCAAGTGAACAGGATAACTAAGACGAGATGAGGACCTTGGGAAGTAAGATGGGCAGTGAATGGGTGAGCCGCAAGCAGCGAAGGGAGTGCACGTGCACATGCCACGATGTCAGTCTTGTCAACCGTTATCGGTTAGATCGTGTACGTTCAATTGAGTCGCGTACGTTCATGTGAATCAGATTCATGACTCAGAATACTCGGATCGGATCACATCACACTGGACAGACAGGCAACGCACGCCGCACATACAGTACAAACGTGAGAGATGCAACAGTACCACTGCTATACCACTGCACCACTGCTAACCCTGCCGCTTGCTCGCCGACACCATATAAAAAGCCTTCTCTTCGGCCACAGACCTCGACCGCTTGGAACCGGAATGGGTGATGCAAACCATATTTACATGGCAGAATATGCTGAGAGCTGGCCTTGTCACTGGAGGGCCACTCGTTGTCAAGGACCGTCTTGAATTAACTGAGCGTCGGGACTCACCTGATCATCTGCAACTACGAGATGCTCGAGCAGCGTGGGTGGATGCATTGCCAACTTCGCTCGATAGCTTATATGTCCATTTATACTCCAAGACCGCTTTGTCGTACTCCTCAGCGTGTGCTTGGTAGAGATGCCTTCGGAGATTCGTGTTTGCGGTGGTTGGCCCGTAGATATATCTGGCTACACCGGGGAGCATAGACTTATCGAATCCATATTTCTCGCTGTTTGTCATAAGAAAGCAGAATGGATATCAGAAAGTCTGTACATACGAGCATAGCTTGCAGACTTTAGGTGGAGGCGGACCTTGCTTCAAAATTATTGGGCCGCCTTGAGTGGGTTGTTCAATACCAGTGAAGAAGTACAGGAGATCGAGGGTTGCAATCACGTCAACGGGCCCATTGAGGGGGTCAGCTTGTTGGGAACCCGTGTTCTGAGGCTCTAGCTCAGACAAGGGATTTGGAGGACCAGATGTGTCGGATATCTCGTCGTCACCGTCTTTCCCCTGCAAGTCGAATTCTTTGGCATTGGCGACTGCGTCGAGTTGGGTGGTAGTTGCCTTGGATTAACCAGTAAGTCTCAAGACTCAAGGTACGTAGAGAGCCCAGGAAAGTCACCTTTGGTTGAGTCAGAGACGAGCCAACGGGACATGCACTCGAACAACGAGAAGCATCCTTGGCATTGGCTCGTCCCACAGCCACAGGTGCAGCTACTGATGACGGTTCAAGGGGCTGTTCTGTCTTGCACGGAGCCATGGCACGAAGAGAAAACGAAGGATCAGTGAGAACGGGGGATTCAAGAGAAATGGGGAATCGAGAGAACGGGGGATTTATGGCCTAAAATCCCGAAGGCCAGTGTATTGCTTGTGGGCCGAGACTTGCGCTACCCACAGGCACTCCACGGGAAATGACCAAAATGACCAAATAGATTACGTCCATGACATTGACGTTGGATTGCGGGTCTGTCACCAAGCATTGGGCGAACGACTCAAAGTGAAAATGTGGTGTTGTAGACTTGTAATCTTGGCGCTAAATACAGCATTCTTTTTTGGATACTGAGTGAAAGTGAACGGAATAACAAAGACAAGATGAGGACCTTGGGAAGTAAGAAGGGTGAATGGGCGTGCACATGCCACGATGTCAGTCGAGTCACCGTACGTTCAAATTGAGTCGCGTACGTTCAATTGAATCACGCGATTCATGACTCAGAAATACCCAGATCGGATTGGATCGGATCACATCATACTGAACGGCACATTAGGCAGTAACTTACGTACAGAACAAACACGAGAGAAACATAGTAACCACTGCTAACCCTGCCGCCGCTTGCTCCCAGACACCTTATTAAAGGGACCCCCCTCATCCGCTACAGGCCTCGACCGCTTGGATTGTGATTGGGAATAGAAGTGGATCGAAGCATTCGATCGTGCAATACTCTGAGGACTGGCCTTGTCATTGGAGGGCCACTCGGCGTTAAGGGCCTGCTCGAATTGCTTGAGCAGGGTGTCATAATCCTTCAAAAACGTCAACCCTATTTCATAATTCTTGTCTTCTTCCTCTGGATTCTTGCGTAGACTACGACCAGAGAGTATGTAGGGGTTGAGCTTTGTAGGCGGCACTTGGTCTGATGGCCGTGGACGATATTGGCCGGCGACAGAATCATACAATTCCATCGCAAGCTCGTGAAGGATAGGATTGTCGCGAATTCGAAATCCTTTCTCCCTCAGCGGATTACCTGCTTTCAGCCACGTCGACTTCTCTGTGCTTCCGATGTTAGAATATACCTTTGGGTTCATCACCCCGTTGATGAAAATTGAGCGTGCGCTCTCATCCCAGGTAGTTGGCACCCGTGTCACAACAATCCACATAAGAACCCAGAAAAATGATTCAAGGTCATGACTGAATGTGTGGCGGATCTTGGGGCGTTCGATAAGCTCAGCAGCCATAAACTGCCAGGTTCCCTGGCGGAAAGATATGTCAGGAGTCGGGAATACTGGGTCATGTAATAACTTACAGTGCGTGTTTGCTGGCGTGCTGGTACTGCCACTGTGTTCGTCATCTCGGTCGATCACCTTGGAGAGATCCCAATCGATGAGTAATCCGCCCTGAATCTTCGATTCATGCGGGTCATTATGGTCCAATTCATCGTCGCAGGCGATCAAGATATTTCCTGGACTAATGTCTCGATGAAGGATCCCAATGTCATGAGCAGCTTTGTGAGCTACAATGTGAATCAGGTTACATAGACAAACTGCTAAGAAAATAGTCATCTCACCTTTCAGGGCAGCATACATTGCATTTACAAACTCCCGAGTACATTTGAATTCCTCCAACTTCCTCCCTATGGTACCTAGGACAATACGGTAGTGCCGATGAGGAGTTAGTTTATAATTCATGTCGTTGCCGACTTTGTGAGTTTGAGTTTGGTGATAGATGTCGGCGCCAACATCACCAGCCGATAAGCAGGAAGGAATGTTGTCAACTTTTCCCCGATGGAGCAGATCATAGAGCTCCCCTTCTGGTTTGATGTCCTTCAAAAGGACACGCCAAGAGTCCTTGACGAGGACACGACGCCTTTCTTTGACATCCAAGGCGAATAACGACCGAGTCCACCGACCTACGGGGATATCTGGTCGAGGTTCTGGGCTGGAGATGATATATCGGCGCTCTGACGGTCGATCTGAATCATCTGGTATGGTTAGGACTAGAAACGACTCCACGTCTTTCAGTTCAGGGACGATGGCTCTGGCAAGTGCAATTTCTTCCGGGGTGGATGATGAGTGAACCGTAGAATCATGGCCGCGAACTTCGGAATCTGCGATACCATAGCGGACGAGAAAGTCGAAAAGGTGTGGTTGCGAATTGTAATATATCGGTTCGGTGACGACTGCACCACTACGGTCCCATCGAATGAGTCTTGCATAGTCTTTCATAATGAGAACCGAGAATGTATGTGTGCGGTACTGAGCGCTCATTATCGCCGTGGCATACGCCGTGATCTGGCCTAGATTTGATCGTGAACCAGATGTCAGGTGTAGGAAGGAGTTTAAGTCGTCGCCGCTGTTGGAAGTGTGGTCCCTGGGGTTAGACGGAACTTTGAGGACAAATGGGTCCGCCTCCGATTTCATCTCGATGACAAAATCCACGCGAGAGAGGTCGAGATCATCTTTTGTCCTTTTCCCATGCATATATACCGAGCAGTCGGGCTTCAGTTTGAGATGGAATTTGCCACGCGGTGCTTTGTCTGAGGAACGGGATGTGTTGACTATGATTAAACTTGGGACATGCGGAGAAATGGCTTCAATCTAAAAGGGTAGGATTAGTCACAGAACAAGTGCGGTGGGCGACGTGGGTCAGAACTCACAAATTTATCATACGATGCACTCTCCGTTTGTGAGAGCGATTTAATGAAATCGTCGAACAATCCCGTGGGGAATTGGGGAACAGAGGAGGGATCCGAGGGAGGGGGTAGGAAACGATTCAAAAAGGCTTCCGCGCTTATCGGTCCAACGAAAAAAGGGCTCATTTCAGTTGCAAGACGGGAAAAAATTGAAGTTCTATCTTCATATCTGTCGATATACCTGTCAGTGGTGGTGCTCCGTGTGTGAACAGGAGTCCCAGGCGGTAGAGAAGCGTTTGAGGGGGGGGGGGGTGCTCATAATGGCAACGGGTGACGTGGAGCCGGCTTGCGCCGGCTTTCAATGGCTTGCGCCGATTTTCCCAAGTCGACTAAAAAGGTCAGCTCGGTGACATGCGGCGCGGCTCGGCTAGCATTTTAGCCGACTCAGGCGCCGGCTTTAGCCGAGCTTTAGCTGGAGCTGCCGAAACACTAGCTTGGAGGTTCGTCGTCCTTCTTTGCTTTGGATGTCGTCGGGATTTTGTCCTTTTCGTCCCTGTCGTCCACCACCTCTTCAATTTTGGATGTGCGTACCCTTGCTTCGGGTTTCTTTCCTTTGTCTTTCGAGCGGCAGTTTCGGGCAATATGCCCTTCCTTTTCGCATATGAAGCATTTCCGCTCGCTTCGAAGTTTGTCCCTTTTATCCTTTGGTAGGTCTACTCGAGCGGCGTCGATGTCCATGGCGTTTGGGTCTCTTTCTTTCTTCTTTGGGTTTTGGACACGCTTCACTGCTTCCCACCTATTTTGTCTGGTGCTGAGACGGTAGTCCAGGCGCCCTTCTCCGATGGTGGCTATGTCTGCTTCCGCAATTACCAGTTCCTCTCGCGCCATATCTTCCCATTCGTCAAGGGTGAGAGGGACGGGTCGTCTCGCCATAACTTGTTTGTAGATTTTCGCGTTCAGACCCCATTTGAAGTAATCCAGGCTTCCTGGGTTGTGACGGTTTCTTCCTGCAAGATCCAGCAGGTTTTCGAACTCGGCGATGTAGTCATCCAAGTTCTTTCCTTTCATGGTATGGGTTTGCAAGGTCGCCCACGCCCTTTCTACTTCTGCTGTGTCCCGATAGTTTCGTCTGAAGGCAACAACGAATTGTTCCCACAGTGCTTCATCGGTGGGGAGGTGCTGGGCCGCCTGTCCGTTCGCTCCATAGACCATTGTAGCCAGGTGATCTGCATAGAGGTGCGTCCACCTGTCCACTTTATCTCCTTTTATGAGGGAGAGTGCGAGAGCGACCCGTTGCATGGGGATTTGCATATGGGGGTGTGCTGCATTGAGGAGCCTGTAGAGTCCGAAGTTCTTTTCGAATTTAATCGATTTGCTTCGATCTCCATCAAAGCTGTCACAGTTGCCAACCAGGTTCTTTGAGGGGGGGAGTGCTGCTACTCCCGCTGCTGGCTGCTGTGCTGGCTGTCCTCCTCCTCCGCCTCCTCCTCCACCACCTCCGCCGCCTCCACCACCTCCATCGCCTCCGGGGTTTCCGGATGCGGGAGGTTGTTGGTTTCCTCCTCCCCCGGCTCCACTTGCGGCTACGTTATGAGGCGTGGTTCCTTGTATTTGTTGTATTTCGGCGGCTACGGCTGCTGGTGGTAGCATAGGATTTTCCGGGGCGAGGTATACACCTCCTCCTCAAGCGTAGGCTGTGGTAGTGGTCGTCATTCTTTCTGTTAAGTTGGACAATTCCTCGTCCTCTTGTGCCCCTCCTATTGGGGTATCTTCGTCGTCTGATGGTGGTAGGGTGAGTTTAGAGGTGGTTGGTTCTTCTTCTCTGAAGCTCTCTTCCGATTGTGCTCGTCCTTCCAGCCTTTCTCTGTCCTTCCCTTTTAGGATAGGGGCAGTTTTTAGCCCCAGTCCGTATCTTTCTGGTCCGTTAAGGCGGAAGGTGTTGTTTGTGAACCAGGTGTTATTATCTTTGTAGTAACGGGTCCAGTGCCAGACGTCGTTGATGTATTCGACTGTGCAGGTTTGTCTTTCGATTTCGAGCCAGTATGCTCCTGTTCCTCCTCCCAATGATGGTGCCCAACGAGCTTTCCCTTTTAGCTCGTTTGGAAGGTTGTCACTTCCCCTTGATTGGAAGTGTACATTCTTCCCGCCTTCTAGTCCTTGTACTTTTAGACTAGCCAGTGTTTGAGAAGTTCAGCTTGTGTTAAGCCCGCAGCGGGACTTTAATGGATATTGTGTGAGGGACTTTCACCGCTCAACAAAGTAACGCCAGGGGCTACTAGACCCTAAACGTTATGGTCTGCTTCACTCTGTACGTCGAGTGTCTGACGCAAATAAAGGCGTCGCTACAATAGACACTACTTTGTCTATTGTCCTGGAACTTGGAGTTCCGTAGTCTCCTACTGATCGGCTGCTTGATATCGCTCAAGCACTAAGCGTGGGATAGTTGCCTGCCTTAAAAGGCAACTGAGAGTAATGAAAGAGAAGAGGAGGGTCCGATCAATAGAAGCAATAGATAGTATGGCTGCGTGTTTAGCGAAGCTGAACTTAGAGATCAGCGAGCTAAACTACGGTCCTTAAATACATGTGATACTACCCTAAAGTAGTAAAGAGCCGATATAACCCAAAGTAGTTAAGAAGCGTTATAACTACTTTGGGACGCAGATAAATAGAGCACAATGTCATCATGAACGAACAACATGTAAATAAAGCGTAACAAGATAAGCACGTCCTCGAATGGTATAGTACAGTAAAGTGTGAAATGAAAATTCTTCGTACCAGCTAATCAGACCCGTACAAGCTAGGGTCCTAACAGTACAAGCTAGCCTCGTCCCAGGAGCCAGTTACATCACCTCCCTACTTAGACTAGATGTCCGCATCTAGCCCATGTTCCCCCTGAACTGTGTCGTCCTCCTCGCTTTGAACCCGCATCCGCATGTGTCGGGAACTCCCACAGTGCGGAGGTTGCTTGCCTTTCGGTCCAGCCGGGCCAGCTCGAGGCGTGCCCTTGACGCTTCTTGGGCCTCTCGCATACCCCTTTGCTCGGCCTGGAGGTGGTCGATGCGGAGCTTGACGTCGAGGAGCGAGATCTCGAGCTCCCTAAAACGCGTGACCTCGGCTTGGAGGGGCCAGTCCCCGTTGTTTCGAACCTCCTGGGCGAGTGTGCTATATACGCTAGAGCTGCCCTTGAGGAGTGCGAGCAGCCAGGGAGGTAGGGGGAGGATGTTGTTGTCCTCCTCGTCGTCGCCATCGCACTTGGCGTATACTTCGGCGATGTAGGGGGTCTCGCCGAGGGAGTGGCTTTTGGGGAGTCCCGCGACCCTACTGTCAGGTAGCTGTTTGACCCACCATGCCGGCTGATAGTACCCGTCTTGGACGGGAATGACGAAGTTGGGGACCCTCTCCCTGATGTTAAGTACATACCCTTCTGGTGCGTCCTCTCTTGGTTGTACGCGGGCCAGCGCCTCCTCAAAACGGATCTTTTGTGCCACCATCTGCTCACACCAGCTGTCGGACTCGATGCGGTGGTCAGCTTCCCTTTTGCGGATGGTGGCCAGGAGTCCCTGGGCGATGTGCATGAGGGCATTGGGGTTTTGCAGGTCGAGCTGGAGGCCAACGGCGGCAGTAGATGGCGAGAGCGGTGGGGCCATAGGGGGTGGAGTTCCTTTGGGCGATGCGATGGAGGGGTCATTAGAGGCGTCGGACATGTCTTACCCGTGGAACACTCACCAATTCACCAGCCACCTTCCAGATGATGATGAACACCATCTTCCGAAGAGAGGTCGCGCAAGGATGGCTATCGGTATATATGGATGATATCGCCATCCACACTAAACCGAGGGGAGGCGAAACCGAAGAACAACATCGGCAAAGACACACAGACTACACACACCTCGTCCTCAACAAACTTGAAGAGAACGACCTATACCTGAAGCCGGAAAAATGCGACTTCGCAAAAGACGAAATCGACTACCTAGGGGTGATCGTCGGAAAGAATAAAATACGCATGGACCCCACAAAACTCAAAGGGGTTGTGGACTGGACGGTCCCCCGCACCCCGACCGAAGTACGACAATTCCTAGGCTTCACTGGCTACTATCGATATTTCGTTCCAAACTATTCAAAAATCGCCCGCCCACTATTAGACCTCACAAAGAAAACCACTGATTGGCACTGGGGAGAAAGCCAGCACCGAGCGTTCGAGGAACTTAAGTCCAAAATGTGCTGCAGCCCGGTACTTACACAGCCCGACTTTAACAAGCGATTCTACCTTCAAACAGATGCCTCCGCATACGGCGTGGGCGCCGTACTCTCGCAAAGGGGAGAAACTTCACCAACTTTAGCCAAACGCACAAAACCAGTCACGCACCCAGTCGCCTACT
>WHVC01000369.1:0-21371 GCA_015178925.1 Russula emetica | reverse complement strand
CACATTTTAAATCACGGAAAAATCATTGTAGATATCCCTAGATACTTTATAATCATCCTATCTAGTCAAAATCACAGTTATGTGTTTGTAGCTGGGACAGCACGAACAAATGTAAAGTGGTGTGAAAAGTGGTGTCGGTACACTGTACGCTGCGCGTTATCAGTGCTGTTTTTTCTTCTATTTCTTTATTAATGTTGCCCACCACTTTTGCAAGATCATGTCGTCCTTGCTTTTGCGCCCGATCAACCCGGTCTTGCTACTAATGCCTCCTCTACGCCCTTCAACGCATTCTCTTTCTCATTACTGTGCCGCCGTCCACGCAAGCCCCACAGAGTGCAAAGCTGGTTACTCGTGGATGCCTCGCAGGCATACTCCTACGCTACGCTTCACCACATATACCCCACGCACCCTCGTAAATCTCAACGAGCACGACGGCGGGAGATCTTGTTCGCCATCGCTAGGATCGTTTTGATGTCACTGAGGTAAGTGTTTCTACGGCCCAGGTGAGCACCTCGTTACCTTTTTCGATCTTTTTGAGTAAAGGAGTGGGGCAAGGTGACTGACGGGTTTATTCAAGACGGGATGTACTGGCGCGTTGCGGGACGGGATGCATCGCCGCAGCGGAGTGTAGCAATGCAGTCGTTTGATTTCGGTACGCCTCCCTTTTCTTTTTCTCGCTCGCTGTAGATTGTTGACTACTTGTGGTGCCGCGCATGCTAACGCCGATCGACCAACCACTTGACAAACCCGAGGATCTCACTCACAGAGAGCGGTCAGTGTACTTGTGTTCTGTCTTCTCTCCTGTATCTGATATTCATTGCTGGATTATCTTATTGCCGGAAGAATTCGACACCTGTTTCGATCCTACTGGGACGATGTGATGCTTCTCTAGAAATGTCCCATTGATGATTCCAGCATCAAAGGGTCGAAATTCGCCGGTAAAACATTACAAACTAAATAGCAAAGACCAGCTTGGTCAACACAGTGGCAACATTACACGTTCTAGAACGTTCTCGTTCCTCTGTCTGAGAGGCCCTCGTCTGATCAAGCCTCTCATCCTATGTGCTAAAAACAAACTAACCGGGAATACTCATCACTCAAACTAAAAAGGTTAGCGACACCAAACATCTTTCGATTCTGGGAGTAGTCTGGTAGACTGTGTAAGAGCGTGCCTGCACCACGGCGGGTGACACCACTAGTTGCGGAGGTCGCAGGAGCAATCAAAACATTTCCAGAGTCCTAGGGTGGTTTGAAGGTTGGCAGGACCAAGGAGAGGGAGAAGAAGTAAGGACGTACGACCCAGGGTCAACGGTAGCCTGCGACTTCTGGACCGAATTCACGGCACCGGAGCCAGAAGCGCGACGCTTGATTTTGTCTTTCAAAAAGAGATTTAGAAAATCCTTGGTCTCGGATCCTGCGGGATGTGATGGCCAGCGGTCTAGCTGGCTAATAAAATCCTTGGTCTCGGGTTCTGCAGGACTTGGTGGGTCTTGTGATTGGTGTAGCTGGCTAAGAAAATCCTTGGTCTCGGGCTCTGTGGGATGTGGTGGCTCCGAGCTCGATAGAGGATGGACGGAGTCTGGGTTTGGTGGGAGGGAGTTGTCTGCCGGCAACTGGCTCGGCCAAGAGAGATATGGGCTTGCTGGGCGGGGGTTGTCTGCCGGCAACTGGCTCGGCCAAGAGAGTTCTGGGCTTGCTGGGCGGGGGTTGTCTGCCGGCAACTGGCTCGGCCAAGAGAGATATGGGCTTGCTGGGCGGGGGTTGTCTGCCGGCAACTGGCTCGGCCAAGAGAGTTCTGGGCTTGCTGGGCGGGGGTTGTCTGCCGGCAACTGGCTCGGCCAAGAGAGTTCTGGGCTTGCTGGGCGGGGGTTGTCTGCCGGCAACTGGCTCGGCCAAGAGAGTTCTGGGCTTGCTGGGCGGGGGTTGTCTGCCAGCAATTGGCTCGGCCGAGAGAGATCTGGGCTTGCTGGGTGGGGGTTGTTTGACCCCGAGCTTGACGAAGGAGTGTCGTCGAACCTCGGGTGCGGTCCTGTTGACAGTGCTGAACTCGACGGTCCGGGTGCATTGTTTGACCTTGTTGACCTTGAGCTATGCAGCCCGGAATGGTCCAAGTCTGCCAACCGCGGGGTCGTTGGTGCACTCGTCTGGTCCGCCGCGTTCAAGTTTGCCAACCAATCATCCCTTGGCCCCGAGTCCCATCGCTTCTGTGATGTGGCAGTCCCGTCCTCGGCTACATCCACCACATTGACGAACACTTCATGCGCCCCTCGAACTACCACAGGAGCCGCTCGCGCAAAGTTGATGATGGAAAGGGTAAGAAAAATCCGAGCAATGGTCATGTATCGACGCATTCTTGTGGGAATTGCGACGACGTTGTCAGTCTAAATGAGTAGTCAGGCAAGCGTTGAATTGTCAATTGAAAAGAAGAGAAAAAGTCCAGAACGAACGAAAGTGGGCTAAATCAGAGAAGGTTATGAATTGTGAGTTATAGACAATGAGAAGGGCACACGCACTGTCCAGCACCCAGTTGAGCAGAGTACAGTAGCTAGAGAAAACGTCGGGGATCGAGTCGACATGTCTTTATATCTGCATGCTTCAAGGGTGTAGACATCAATATTTGATGAGGAAGAGTGCGGTCATTTCGCGTCAGGATGATCAAAGAGTGGGAGCGGCGACAGTTCGGCAAGGCCATCGTCTTAGCCTAGTTGCTGCTAACACGTATTCATCAGAGAATTAGCCAAACCATTATTTGGGATTGTTGACTCCGCTGGAATTCAGATCCGATGATTGGCAGTATCGGCCCTGATTAGTCTACACACGGTCCATCGCTTATGAACCAGCATGTATCTAATCTACCGATTATGATCAGAATCAATCATAGTGAACATGAGGTCCATCGCTATGAACCAGCATGTATCTGATATACCAATTATGATCAGAATCGATCATAGTGAACGTGAAGTCCATCGCTATGAACCAGCATGTATCTGATAGTGAGCCTAAGTGAGCTTAACGTCCGTCGCTATGGTTGGGCATGTATCTGATTTATCCAATATGATTGGGAACGCGATTCGATCTTTCTCTGTTGCCACTGCGTGCACGCTGCCCAAGCGGGCTATATGTTATATGTCTATTCTATTCTATGGACGCTGGCAGTACTATCTCAGCACCGTTTCTGGTACACACTCTCACAACTCTGCAAATCCTTCCTTGTCAAGAATTTCATCGTCGTCCATGTCTTCGTCATCAAGGTCTTGCTCGTCCTCGTGTTCATTGCCACTGTCTGTATCCTCTACTTCGACTTCGACCTCGTCTTCAACATCTTCCTCATTGCTAGGTTCCTTCCGACCTGTGTACTCTTCATGCCGCGTCCCTGATTCTTCCTCAGCTCCATTGCCCCATTCCTCGTGGGGATAGGAATTGTTCTCTTCGTCGTCTTGTTGTTCATCAGCCGATTCGTGGTTGTCGACTTTCAACCTCGAATCGAGATAGCGAGTTCCGAGGTGACCGACACCACCTCCTCGGAATCGAATAAACATGTCGCGATCGGCAAATCTTCAGTACTTCCAGTAAGTGCGTTGTATTAGTGAGGATGATGTGCTTACTTACAAGTTCACATAGAAGCTATCCCAGTCTTCTTCGCCATCGGCAAGGTAGTAAGCTGCCAGCGCCACCAACGACGGACAGGCCGAACGTATGGCTTTCCGGGTTGCTCAGCGCTCCCACACTCCCATTCACATCAGACGCATCGCCCAGGCGCACGGTGCCAGTGGCAGGGGGAGAACTTGGCTGTGACATACGCCCAAGGACGAGCTCGATGCTGGACCGCAATGCGCCGCCAAAGCCCTGAATCAGGCCGTGTGCGTGGGCACGTCCAAGCGCCAGTGATGCACTAGATACTGAGACATGCGAATTGTGTCATGAACTCCCACTGCCTGTGCCCGAGCCCAAGCTTGTATCCTGCGAACGAGAGCGGGAGCGGAAAGCGCCGCTGATCCGTGCGAGGGAAGTTGCGCTACCATTGCGTGAGCCAAGTAATGATGCCCTAGGACTCGGCTGAGATGAAGGTGGAGATAGTAGACCAACAAAATCTTCGCACTCGCGCGCCTCGAGCGAGCCATTAAGCGACGGTTGTCCCGAGAAGGATGCGCGTCATAGAGCGCAAGTGTTCGAATACAACGTCCATAAAGTAGACTGTGGGACGGGCAACTCTGTGCATCTGTGGAGGGTCTTTGCCAACCCCATTTAGGTCATCAGTCGAGCGTGCTGTAGTGTTTACTGCGACCAATCACCTTCTAAATCACCAAGCCAAGCCTGGCATAGAATCCACGATCGCAGTCAATTAGGACCTGTTCCCACATCGAACTATCTACTTCGCCAAGCATGATCGCGTAGATATATACGGGTGCGAGGATCAGGTTCGCGAGCGCCACTTGATGTTGATGCTGGACGAGGACGACGGGGAGGAGGTAAACCAGGTGGAGGGGCATAGCAGGGCTGTTGCGATTGCTGCTACGCAGCAGCAGGAGGTAGAGTTGTAGCACCGCCCGAGTTATAGAAGTCCTGTGCGAGATCGGATAACGGCGTGAGCATTGTGGATGGACTTGCAAAGTACAGTTGCGGTTTCACCAGGCGTGGAAATGGATTTGTCAGCTACTGTACAAGTTGAACCTTAACACTTTTCGCAACCTACTACCACCTCTCCCTTCATTAATTGTCGCCATGTCCTAACCCTATCATCTCCGTCGAAGCGATCACAGTAAATCACAAATTCGAGTGGCCCCACGGGCAAAAGCGGACTTGGCGAGCCCAAGTTCAACATGCTCCGCATCTACTGCTTCTTGGGGCCATCTGCAACGAGGTGTGTGCGGGTGCCATGTTATTGTTATGCCAAATCCGGGTGAGCTGAACGGAGGATAAATTGTAGATGATCCCGCTGCCTCCCGCGTTACGTGCAAGTGCCAAGATGCAATACACTGAGTGGCTGTTGAAGAACAGCAACTTGACCTACGTGGAAAGATCATTATGGCCCGTCATCCAATTGGATGTCAACTATGTCGCGACCTACTGGAGGGAACCGACGTCGGCCAATTCCCGTCCATCCCTACAGAGTTGTTAGAGAGCGTACGAGTCGAGGTCCGGCCTCAGCCAGTCATCCGGGTGAGGCTTGCTTGGCACTGCCAGCGCTACACAAGTTACTCAACGCCCAAGATCTCTTATTCGGCTTGCGTGGGGTAAAACCCCAACGTCTTAAATATACCTTGTCCATGACCACCACCGCGGCAGAAGAATGAAGGAAACGCCCCCTCCGTCCTGGCCTCCCTCCGCGACGATACACGTTAGCATCCTTCGACAATCTAATCGTCCTCGCTAACTATGAAGAACGTCTTCGCGAAGCACGCAAGATGGTTTGGCGGGATCGTGGCGAACCGGCAATTGAGGTCCATGGTCTATGGGAGTGTCTAGAGCATGCCTTTGTGGGGGTCTTCGTGCGTCCTACCAGTAGCCCTTTTGCGTCTTCCTGATTTTGAGAGCTGAAATTTGCCTTTTGATTTTCTTTGCAGGAGCTGGGACCCTTGCCTTCGCGATTCGTTCTGGCGTTAATCTCATCCTTCTCCTGGAACGCCGTATCCAGCGTGCAACGTCCCTAGGTTAAATAGGTTTGTTTTCTGACGGGTCGGTGCTCGAACGGCCACAAATTGAACTGATCGCGGCGTTCGTGCAGGAGGACTCGTGTTTCGCTCGTACAGCGTGCGCTCGCGCTCTTTGGCAAAGATTCTTTCCGTTTCGGTGCCATGCTCGGTTCGTCACAGGTTCTCGAAATTAATTTATGTGGGTTGTTTTATCGACATATGTTTAAACAGGAAGCTTCGGTACACTCTATCGAGTCCTCCTCAATACATTCCCTCTTCTCTTCCCCGTCAATGCTCCTTTATGTCTTAACTCGCGCAGTTTGACGGAACAGTCCGAATCGCTCTCCCCGTCGGCGCCGTTGCGGGTCAATGACTCAAATTTTCACAGCATAGGTACCGCCACGCACCATCCGTTGCTTCTTTGACTAAAGAGCCCCCCACGCATCTGACCTCCAGGAAGAGATCAACTCGGAGCCGTTTTTTAGCGCTGCCGGACAGCACTGATTGCTTTGCGAGGGTTCTTCACTCGCCTCCGGACTCCAGGAACACGCCAAAAGCCGGGAATACCATACTCAAGCTGACGGTGTCCTATGTTTTATGTGAGTTCCTTTCCGCTCGTCAGTTGTAAAAAATTGTTTTGACGCTCCCACGCAGTCATTAGATCTGGGACCCTGATGTACCGCTAGCTAAAGGAAAGTGAAAACAATGATCGCTGTTGGTGCGACGAATGTGTTGCGTTTTCCATGTTTCTTCTACCACTTTCAAGTAGTACAGCGATGTAATATTTATTCCCTTCAATGAAAATCATATTCCCCTATTATCGACACAAAAAATCCCAACCGATATCAGGCCTTGTGTGCTGATCAAGAACAACAATAATGGTCGACATCGACAAGAGCCCCCTACCGATATCAGACCTGATCATACTAGTCGCGATATGATGAGCATGATGGCGTTGATCAGCTTGTTCCAAAGGCCTCTCACTCTGATCAGAATCGATCAGGATCGGCAGTCATCTCCCAGAATTATTGACTCTCGTCATTCTGATCCATGAGTACTAGGGATGGACACGATATGGCGGACATCGACAGGACCCCCCTACCGATATCAGACTCAATCATACAGATGAGCATGATGGTCGTGATGCACACGATCAGACTTGATCGACTCCAATATTATCTTGGCTAATTCTCTGATGTTGCTGAGGGTATGTACACCAAAAGCCCGGCCTCAACTCGGCAAGACGGTCCGAGTCGGCCCGGGTTGTCTTCACGGTTTATCGCAACCTTCATGCGCCAAGTCTGAGTCAGTTGTACAGTAGTGTACAGTATTGGTTCTACCCCCATGAAGTGGCGAACACATAGAAACTTTGTACGAGCTCGATCTCGACAATGGGGAGGATGCACGCCAGGAGGTGCCAGCGCGATCATCGCCCCACTGGCATCCGGCTTTATTTCATCAAGAGGTACTATTTATACTACAGTAGCGCAGAGCCGTGCTTCGCACGGCCACACGCTAGAAAATAATAACTACTCGTGAAAAGCTACTGTTAGGTTTAAAAAAAGTTCTGAAGTTCTGAACACAGCCACAACAAACGACGAATCTACTATAATGCGGCGGCTACGACAACTTGAAAGGAAAAAAGACAGAGTTCAGACTGTTCCTCAACCCCCGGGCCACTCCACCGGGCTTGTAACGATGCGCACAATGACGCTCATGTCGGTCAGCGTGGAAAGGTGGGGTTGCGGCCCTTCCCGCACAAGTCTCGAACCATTTCCCGTGAGATCTCGATCGTCATCGCATCGCACTCGCCCTTCCTTCGATCGAGCAGCCAGCATCTTTGATGCACAGGTTCATTGCACGCGCCAGGTCTGCAAGCGTACAGCGCACCACGGTGTGTACTAGTGCACTCCCATTCGATGCAGGCACAGTCTAGTACATCCTTTCGAGTTGCAAGTTTGCTGAAAGCTGTCGCGCGTTGCGGCGGGCCATGCACTGCCACCACCTTCCGGCGAGCTAGGTGTTGGGGACTCGCCATCCCAGCCCTCGGTGCGTTTCTGTGGGGACGATGTCATGTCTAAGCTTGTTCAGACATGAGAGAGATCGGAATGGTGCGGGCGGAAGCGTGGACAGAACTTGAAGTTGGCTGGTTGAATACGAGAGTAAGGGCGATCAGTGGGCAACAAGGTGGACAAAAAGTGGAGCACGTACCAGAGAAAGCGGATAATGTGGACAATATGGAGGAACTGCAATGAACAGAAATGCATTTACACCTTGAGTTCCTGTACTACACGTGTACCACTGCTGTATGTGCTGCTTCCTGGTGGCGAGGGAGATGGAGTGATGACAAGTGGGAACTGCCAGAAGGTGAGGAATAAACCCCATGTGTGTGTGTGCAGGCGACTTGCGAGCACAGGTGGATTTGTTGGTACTGAGACGAAGCGTGGCGCGCGCGTGTGGGATATGACTGGGTGACCTGTCGGCTGGAGGAAAAGGTGGTAGTGTTTTAAACATTTCATCGCGGGTGCTAACAGTACCACGGTTATCTTGTGACACCGTATATGTTTTGTACGGGTTTATACCCGTACCTATTAAGGGTGCAGTGTTTGCGGTTACGGTTATGGAAATGTGTGGTATACCCGTGACCAACCATAAATCGGATGTCTCTGTGAAATCAGGTATTGTGAGTCCTTGGGAGTAGCGCGGGGGCATCGTATGAACACCGTCATCTGCGAGGGCGCGTGCATTCCCCATATATGTTATATTTAGCATTGAAGCCGTACGCGCTCTGAATGAAGCAGAATATATACGAACCTACAGATATACCTTGAAGCGAGATATGTCAGTGTCACCGGATATTGAATGATGGCATCAGCAAAAAGGTCACTAGATTTTAAGGCAATATTTTGTGACTTATGTGTGATAAGTGGTATAATCAATTAGTTACATTGTTGTGCACCTCATAAAAAAGGAACACCATTTATTGAAAAATATGATAACTGCTATATCAGATTCTGGTATAATAATTACTTTGATTAGTTTCTGTACTTATAATAAGTGCAATATTATTTTGGCAATATCTTTTTGGGGTAATGAAAGGGCAATAAATTAATATAGGATTAATGATATAATTATAAACTAATATAAGACTAATGATATAATCAGAAACTAATATAAACTAATGATATGACCAAAAACATACCATTGTATGCCTAAAACAGACCATTATATTGCCTTAAAAGGTTATTAAAGAATTGCCAGTAAAATTTAATTTACTTCAAAAATATTAATTATTTTTATTATCTATTATCTAATTATCTATTTTTATATTATTTTTAATTATATTTAACATTTATTATTATATCTGATTATGTTTTATTATTATTATTATTATTATTATTATTATTATTATTATTATTATTATTATTATTATTATTATTATTATTATTATTATTATTATTATTATTATTATTATTATTATTATTATTATTATTATTATTATCATCTTACTTAATCATCTACTAACTTTCACTATTATAATATATATTCAACTTAGAAATTTTACACTTGTAAAGATTTGAACTCTCAACCTATCTAAGTATTGGTTTAATTATCAGCATGTCTTTAACCACTACACTATTATGGCAAACATATGTTAAAGAGATAAACTATATTTAATAGCTACTTTACATTTATGAGCTGATGTTTTTATGTCTCAAGAAATAAAATAGCTAAATATCTAAAAATAATTGTGGAGATAGATGAGATCAAAAGCTAAGGGGTCACAAGCCAACTCTAAGTGATTCAATCAGCCATTTCTATGTTTTTTGATTAATTACAAAAATGTTTAGCTAAGTTGATCTTGTGGTTTACTACATCTAAATTAAGACATATGCATTATATGGACATTTAATTTAGATTATTATTATTGCATGAAATATTCAATAATATTGAGTAAGTATCATATTACATTGTCAACTTATAATTTAGATGCAATCTAATATTGATCTAATTATAAGTTATTAATTGCTATACTTTAGAGCAAAATAGTAGGGAGTCCTATAATATTTAGAATATTTTTTAGGCATGTCTCTTAACCCAATAATTGGTTACAACTTTAATATTATGTTATTATTAAAGCTTTATTAGTATGTCTTTAAATTTTATATTTACATTTTATTCTTGAAAAATAATAGGATTTGTTATTAGTTTAACTGATAATTTAACTAATCTATTTTTCATGCTGATAATGAAACTTATGCAATATATTGCAATATATTCTAAGGGCCTTTTTGCTGATGGGATATGTTGCAAACTAATAGAGTTGGTGAGATAAAGCGGACGCGCGCGAGAGGATCTAGATTAGATGTAATGCTAATCTAGCTATCAGTATGGTGATATGGTGTTAATGGTTCGGGCAGATTGCTCACCTCAGTGGTCACGCGTGTGGCACGATAACTGAGGTGGCAGGGCTCTAAAGCCCCTGCTTATATATGTGTCTACTACGCGGGCTCTGTGCCCCAGGGGTATGGTAACGGATGCTAATTGTATGCTAAGGAATGTATGGGACCTCACAGATGAGGTCCCTGTGCTGTAGGTATGAAACATGGGCTTCAATTGCTGCTTGATCGTCCGTGGTGTGCGCATACGCGCTTAGTCGTTGGGCGCTCCGACAGTCCGTTCCGTTCCGAGCTCCGAGGCGTGCTCAGATTCCAACAGGATATGCACAACTCAATGTCTGAGTAGTGACTAGGACTGGATTAGCGCTTGAAAAGATTGACCGGTCGGGCCAACCCCAAAATCCATCGCAACCCCCTCGCGGATACCATCTTGGCTGAGTGAGCCAGTTTCATGTTGTGGTAAGGGAAGGTTTGAGTCTGGACTGGCGACTGCTGCGACTGCCCACATGCATACCTACAGTAATTGAACAATCTGAAAGACTAAACAGTAGCAAAGAGGGACGCATCACAATCTTTATATATACAGCAGCAAAGAGTTCAAGAAGGTTCACATGTTCGTTGTCTCTGGACTCACGCCGTTTATAATATACTGTAACTTACTAATATGGAGGCCCTCGTCGGTTAGCACGTGCGCTCTCGGACATCGTTATGCACTGTCAACATTGGAGAATAATGGTGTTGATGCGCTACAGACTCCTGGTTGCTCAACGGTGATATGTACACAGCAGAAGTCGTTCTTCGCATCGCGTGAGGCGGAAACATACTAGATAGCCTCAGGCGTATTTCTGTATCTGATATCTATGCTGGACTATCTTATTACCGGAAGTGAATTCCAGCATCAAATGGTCAAAATCCGCCGGCAAAACATTACGAACTATATAGCCAAGACCAGCTTGGTCAACACAGTGGCAATATTGCACGTTCTAGAACGTTCCTCTGTCTGAGAGGCTCTCGTCTGATCAAGCCTTTCATCCTATGTGCTAAAAACATACTAATCGGGAATACTCATCACTCAAACTAAAATAGTTACGCGACACCAAACCTCTTTCGATTCTGGGAGTAGTCTGGTAGGCTGTGTAAGGCATGCCTGCACCATGGCGGATGACGCCGCCACTAGTTGCGGAGGTCGCAGGAGCAATCAAAAATTTTCTAGGGTTCTAGGGTGGTTTGAAGGTTGGCAGGTCTCAGGGGAGGGAGAAGAAGTAAAGACGTATGACCCAGGGTCAATGGTAGCCTGCGACTCGGACTTCTGGACCGAATCCACGGCACTGGAGCCAGAAGTACGACACTTGATTTTGTCTTTAAAAAAGAGACTAAGAAAATCCTTGGTCTCAGATCCTGCGGGATGTGATGGCCCGGGGTCTAGCTGGCTAATAAAATCCTTGGTCTCGGGCTCTGCAGGACTTGGTGGGTCTTGTGACATGTGTAGCTGGCTAAGAAAATCCTTGGTCTCGGGCTCTGCAGGACTTGGTGGGTCTTGTGATGGGTTTAGCTGGCTAAGAAAATCCTTGGTCTCGGGCTCTGTGGGACGTGGTGACTCCGAGCTCGATAGAGGATGGACGACCGCAGACTGGTGTGGCCCTGTCGGCGGAGAGTAGTCTGGGCTTGGTGTGAGGGAATTGTCTGCCGGCAAGTGGTCCGGCCAAGAGAAATCTGGGCTTGCTGGGCAGGGGTTGTTTGCCTCCAACTGGCTCGGCCAAGAGAAATCTGAATTAAGAGATTGGTCTGGCCCCGGCAGGATCGGAGAGGACCCTGAGCTCGACGAAGACCTCGGGTGCGGTCCTGTTGACAGTGCTGAGCTCGACGGCTCATTGTTTGACCTTGGGCTATGCAGCCCGGAATGGTCCAAGTCTGCCAACCGTAGGGTCATTTGCGCACTCGTCTGGTCCTCCGCGTCTGCCAACCAATCATCCCTTGGCCCCGAATCCCACCGCCTCTGCGATCTGGCAGTCTCGTCCTCGGCTACATCCACCACATTGACGTGCACTTCATGCACCCGTCGTACTACTACAGGAGCCGCTCGCGCAAAGTTGATGATGGAAAGGATAAGAAAAATCTGAGCAAAGGTCATGTATCGACGCATTCTTGTGGGAATTGTGACGACGTTGTCAGTCGAAACGAGCAGTCAGGCAAGCGTTGAATTGTCAGTTGAAAAGAAGGGATAAAGTCCAGAACGAATGAAATTGGGCTAAATCAGAGAAGTCATGAATAGCGAGTTATAAGCAAAGAGAAGGGCACACGTACTGTCCAGCACCCGGTTGAGCAGAGTACTGTAGTAGCTAGAGAAAATGTCGGGGATTGACATGTCTTTATATCTGCATGTATCAAGGGTGTGGATATTAATCCTTGATGGGGAGACATGGATACTACTTAGGATCAATGCCTCATATTGCATCAGAGAGATTCAATGCAGGTTACGGTAATGAAGGAGTCGGTGAGATAAAGTTCGAGTCGTCACGGTCACGGTCGTTTGGCATCACGTCCGATCCGCCTCCGCATCCCGAGGGCCCGCCAATGTAGTCCAGTTGGCGAACTACGTCTGCCCCTTGGAATCATTCAGTGATCTGGATGGCCTAGTAAATGCCTTTATGAAGCCAAGGCTGGGCGCTGAGTGCTGATCTCGCAGCTCGCTGTCACATCATGATCACAATTGATTCACAAATTCTATGATTTGGGATTGTTGACTCCGATGATTGGTATGATCAGGCCTGATCATGCTACTAGTACTGTAGTACAGACGGGGTCGGTCGCTATGATTGAGCAGATATCTGGTCTACTCAATATGATCGGGATTGATCATAAAGTAAGCTTGAACATTACTACTAGTAAGGACCGCGGCCGGCTGCAGCGGTGTCGCGATAGCTGTCCATCATAAATTTTGCAATAATTCATTCATTTATGTACGTGTTAAGTGGTGTCTACGTGCATAATCATCTACACGACATTGCATACCAAAAGGATGCGCATATACTCTGTCGAGGACAAACTACTCACGGATCTGTCGGTCGTATTTGCGGCCCTTCACATGCTTCACAGCTTGACCCTTAACTTAGTAGCCGTAGGTTGCTCGCGCATTGATTTTCTGCTGCACACTGTCTCACAACTCTGCAAATCCTTTGACCTCACTACCTTCCAGACTTCCCTCGGCACCTATAGGTGCACAATGTGGTAGCAATTTTTCATGGTGACGTGACTGACATCACCTTTCTCCTCGAGCCCAAAATCCCCAACGTCGCCAAGCCATTCTTAGACAACATCGCTATCCGCGGCCCCACTTCTCATTATGAGACCCTAGAAGGGAATCGAGATGATGCTATCAAAGAGTGGGAGCGGCGACAGTTCAGCAAGGCCATCGTCTCAGTTGCTGCTAAACGTATTGCCGAGCCTGAGGGTATGCACAAATTCTATATCCTGTGCACCAAAAGCCCGGCCTCGGCCCAAGGGTCGAATTTCGCCGGCAAAACATTACAAACTATGTGCTAAAACATACCAATCGGGAATACCCATCCCTCAAATTAGAAAGGTTATGCTACACGAAACATCTTTTGGTTCTGGGAATAGTCAGTCTGGTATACTGTGTAAGGGCGTGCCTGCACCACGGCAGATGACGCCACTAGTTGCGGAGGTCGCAGGAGCAATCAAAAAATTTCCGGGGTCCTGGGGTGGTTGAAGGTTGGCAGGAGAGGGAGAAGAAGTAAAGACGTACGACCTAGGGTCAATGGTAGCCTGCGATTCCTGGACTGAATTCACGGCACTGGAGTCAGAAATGCGATGCTTGATTTTGCCTTTCAAAAAGTGGCTAAGAAAATCCTGGGTCTCGGACTCTGCAGGATGTGATGGCCCGGGGTCTAATTGGGTAAGAAAATCCTTGGTCTCGGGCTCTGCAGGACTTGGTGGGTCTTGTGACGGGTCTAGCTGGCTAAGAAAATCCTTGGTCTCAGGCTCTGCAAGACTTGGTGGGTCTTGCGATGGGTCTAGTTGGCTAAGCAAATCCTTGGTCTCGGGCACTGCAGGACTTGGTGGGTCTCGTGATGGGTTTAGCTGGCTAAGAAAATCCTCGGTCTCGGGCTCTGTGGGACGTGGTGGCTCCGAGCTCGATAGAGGATGGTCGTCCGTAGACTGGTGTGGCCTTGTCGACGACGGGCCCGGCGGAGAGTTGTGTGTTGAGCTTGGCGGGGAGTAGTCTGGGTTTGATTGGAGGGAGTTGCCCGTCGAGCTTGGCGGAGAGTAGTCTGTCGACAACCAGCTCAGCAGAGAGTAATCTGGGCTTGATGTGATAGGTTGGTCTGGCACCCACGGGATTGGAAAGTAGTTTGACGACGACGAGCTCGGCGAGGGAGAGTCGTCCTTCGACCTCGGGTGCGGTCCTGTTGACAGTGCTGAGCTCGACGGCGCATTGTTCGGCCTTGTTGACGACCTTGGGCTATGCAGCCCGGAATGGTCCAAGTCTGCCAACCGCGGGGTTGTCAGCGCACTCGTCTGATCCGCCGCGTTCGTCAATCAATTATCCCATGACTCCCACTGCTTCTGCGATGTGGCAGTCCCATCCTCCTCTACATCCACCACATTGACGTGCATTTCGTGCACCTCTCGTACTGCTACTGGAACCGCGAGCCGGCAAGCGCAAACCTGACAATGGACAGGAAAATAAAAATCTGAACAATGTATCGACGCATTCTTGTGGGAATCGTGACGTGCATGGATTAGACAACGTTATCAGTTGAGTTAAGAAGTCAAGGCGAGGGTTGAATCGTCGACTGAAAGGAGGGGACAAAAGTCCAGAACGAACAAAAGTGGGCTAAATCAGAGAAGGAATGGATGAGTGAATTAAAAGGGAAGAGAGGGAGACACGCCAAGAGTCACTAAATATGCGTGATGACGTTTGAATTACAGTCCAAGTCATCACGGTGGTGCGGCTTCGGCATTAGCCTGAGATCACGTGACTCACGTCCACCTCCACAGAGGTCCCAACTGAATGTGGACAGGGCCTGATGGGTGGTCTGAAATCGACTCGGGGAGTCCTCAAACACTAGTCTAGCGTGCGGTGGGGGTTAGACGCAAGATTGAAAGGCGGTCAAATGGGTTAGATATTTCTTGACTCTGTTGGTATATGGTGACTATGGTCGCTTGAGGTTGGTGCCTAAAACTGCCTATGTCTGCCCCTAGGAATCATTCGATGATCAGGATGGCCTAGGAAATGCCTTCTAGTGTTTCGGCGGCTACAAGAGCTGAGCCGAGCCGTTAGCCGAGCCACAATTAGCCGGGCAGTCAGCTTGTTAGCCGAGCTGCGCTGTGGGCACCCATGCCACTTAGCCGCGCCGAGCCGCGCCGCCAAAATAGCTGGCGTTTCTCCGGCTTGAGTGCGGCTCAGCTCCCAATCCAGATCGCGAAAATTGTAGTCAAATCTTAGTTCCCATACATCAAACTACAGCTCTACAACAAAATCGACGCGTGATACATCATCGCCTACATGTACCTCAAAGCCCAACGTCTCAAACTACGAAAACATGCTACTTCCAGGACCTTGTACGAGTGGCCCGAGCGGGTGTTTGATGTATGTACCGAGACGGTTTAGCAATCGCGCGAGTCGAAGAGCGAAGGCTAAATAAATCTAGTTAGTGCCGCTATTCATAGAGGGCGAGGTCACTTACACCCGACTAGTGAAGATAGGTGCACGGTCCACGCTGACATGGGGTGGTGCTTTGATGGGCTGATCAGTCACGGTTTCCGAGCACTGTAAGAGGATGGAATGAAGGAACTGATAGTCCGGTTTCTTGTCAAAGCCAAGAGAACGGACATAGGTGACGAATTTGCAGAAGGGAGCGGGTAAGCCTTCGCACAGCTCTTCCACTGTGATCGATGTTTTCTTACGGAGGACTACCTCCTCGTCGTTGCCTGCGGAATTGCTGGTCCAAGGCAACTCGCCGAGTGCTGAATAAATGATGGTATAGGTGAGAGACTCTAGGTCATCACGACGTGACTGGACATTGCCTTGCTGGCCACTGATGGATGCGAACGGAAGGGTACCAACAATCGAATGATTCGTTGTGAAAGGGATATGTAAATAAGTTGCGGGATTACGGAACAATCGTGCCAAGCTGAAATCGATGAGAAAGAGGGTAGGAGGAAGGTTATCAGCACGAATCATGAAATTCCCAGGTTTAATGTCACGATGGATGTAGTGTCGATCATGAAGTGACTGGACTGCTAAGAGCTGCATGTGAGGGTGTGTTTAGGTTTAGTATGATTGTTTGTTTTATATAACGTACCATTTGGGTGGCGTACGAGAATGTCTTCCTGTGGTCAAACTCAAGCTGATCGATCAGGTCGCCCAGTGAAGTTCCGAGATGATCGAGGACAATAACTTCATATATACTTTCCTTGCCGTACCAGAGTACTCGAGGGATTCCTCTGCCACCGGCGATAGTTGTATACACGTTGTGTTCATGACTGAGCCTTGAAGGTAAGCCGCATGGGTGCCCTATCTTCACAGCAACATCACCCCCCGTCGCAATGTCTTTTCCTAGATAGACACTCCCTAACGAACTCAGGAAAGTGTGTCAAACTCGAGTCAGAGTCGAGCTCACCAGATCCCCCAGTACCGAGTAGGTTACATACTCTGTACTGGCCACCAACACGCACAATATCTGACTTCGAGGGAGAGAATCGCTTCTCCGAGGTATGTCGTGGATTTCGAAGGCGTGTAGTCGTCATCAACGTTAAGAGAGAGAAATGATGGGTAAAGTCAACTTGGGGGATGCGTCGGTTCACTAAATTGCGAACTCCGATGTCAAATAAACACCAACAATATCGCACGCAACTGCTGTGCGATCATCTCTGTCAGTACAGACAGTAACGTGGCCAAGGAAAATATATTCTCATTGCAGTGACGTAAAAAAGCTGGGGTTAAGACTCGCAATCATCGTAGTTAATAAGGTCATTCAACAAATTGTCAAATGAAACAACAGGATCATCCACAAAGAGAGAGCCAAGCTCGCCAGTTGGCACCGACATACTCATGGCAGCTTCCGATATTGACCATCCGTTCATGAAGTTGAGGTGTTCTTTCTTGAGTGAATATTTCAGCATTTGAAGGGCCTCCATGAGAATTGGGCTGATTCGGTTTCGCTTCGCGGTAGGGATGGTAAGGTTCGGTTCGGTCCGGTTCTTCAAGGCATTTTTGAGAACCCCGAACCGGACCATTGGTCCGGTTCACCAATTATGGTGAACCTTGGACCGGACCGTTGGTTCGGTTCAAAACGGTCCGGTTCTGGTTCTCAAAGCATCTGAACCCTGAACCGGACCCGGACCTATTGTAGATGTTGTTTTTTTCGTTTCGAATCATGTAGTACTTTCTAAACAATTTATACTACTGAGAATGAAAGCCATTTGTGGGTCACTAAACGTGAAACTGCTCCCATGGCCTGTGTCACCGCCGGTGTGGACGAGACGATTAGAGCTCAGTTGTGTCCGTGGTAGTCGCTTCCTCCTTTACTTGGGGTATGTCGAAGCACGTGCAGCATCCTCCCTTATGCACTAAGTCAGGGAATACCTCCTGGCAGAAGGCGTACTTGGGTAGAGTGACCGTGTCCTTGGTGGGACGCTGAGTCATAAGCTAAGTCTTTACAGCGACTTTAGTGGGCTGTGGAGCAGCGAGTTCCTGCCTTATCAGTACGTCGATAAGACCCCGCTTTGAATAGGAGGAGAAGAGACTTCTGGTATTCAGACAGGAGACTCAACTTGCCGCTATCTGGCCAAGTTGGTCGTCCTTAAGTACCCTAAGGAGACTACAAACGCGTACAAAGTATTATCAACCAAACACGAGGGGCACAGCAATCTAAAACAACACGATGCTGGCCATCTGTCCATCCACATCAAAACGAGGCACTACACGTATCAATGACAAGTGATCCGATCAATCCATACAGTACTAGCCCGGTTCAGGAACTTACCCCGGTCCACGAGGCGTACAAGCTAGCCTCGTCCCAGGAGCCGGTTACATCACCTCCCTACCTAGACTAGATGTCCGCATCTAGCCCATGTTCCCCCTGAACTGCGTCATCCTCCTCCCCTTGAACCCTCGGCCGCGTGTGTCGGGAACCCCCACCGTTCGGAGATTACTTGCCCTCCGGTCCAGTCGGGCCAGCTCGAGGCGCATCCTTGACGCCTCTTGAGCCTCTCGCATGCCCCGTTGCTCGGCTTGGAGGTGGTCGATGCGGAGTTTGATGTCAAGGAGCGAGATCTCGAGCTCCCTGAAACGCGCAACCTCAGCTTGGAGGGGCCAATCCCCGTTGTTCCAGACCTCTTGGGTGAGCATGCTGTAAACGCTAGAGCTGCCCTTGAGGAGGGTGAGCAGCCAGGGAGGTAGGGGAAGGATGATGTTGTCGTCCTCGTCATCGCCGTCGCATTCGGCATATACCTCAGCAATGTAGGGGGTTTCGTCGGGGGAGTGACTCTTGGGGAGTCCCGTGACCCTACCGTCGGGGAGTTGTTTGACCCACCATGCGGGTTGGTAGTACCCATCTTGGATGGGGATGACGAAGTTGGGGGCCCTCTCTTTGATATTGAGCACGTACCCCTCTGGTGCGTCCTCCCTTGGCCGAGCGCGAGCCAATGCCTCCTCGAAGCGGATTTTCTGTGTTGCCATTTGCTCGCACCAGTTGTCGGACTCGGCGCGGTAGTCGGCTTCCCTTTTACGGATGGTGGCCAGGAGTCCCTGGGCGATATGCATGAGGGTGTTGGGGTCATTCGGTTCGAGTTGGAGGCCGATGGCGGCGGTAGACGGTGAAAGGGGTGGTGCCATCGGGGGTGGGGTCCCTTTGGGCGAGCAGATGGAGGGGCTATTGGAGGTGTCGGACATAACTCACCCGTGGAATACGCAGTACTGGTCGGGGCAGAAGCTGGAGTGTAGGAGGACGTGGCTTTGGGGAAGCTTGTTGACGTAGAGGTAGATGAAGTGGCGATAGGGTTGTCCGGGGGCGAATTCGGAGTAGGCGGGCTTCTTGTCCCTGGTGACGGTGCAGTGGAGTCGTTCGATGAGAGGCTGCTTGGGTAGGCGTGGGACGATGTGGAACTGTAGATGCAAGAGTAGGACTTGTTGGAGCGGCCGGGAGTCCTCTTTGTCGGCGCGGATATACTCGAGAAGGGGCTGGTTGATCGGTCGGGGAGCCAGGGTGGAGAGGATGGTGGTCCTAGCGTTCCTTGTCGCCCTTTTATCTTCTTGGTCGGGCGTCTCCGGTGGTACTCTTTGATAAGGTCGTCCGCGTGGACCTGGTCAGCAGGTTCCCATGTGTTGTCGTGATCGGGGTATCCCTTCCATTTGATCAGATATTGGAGGCGTTGGTGCGCCCATATTGCCTGTGACCTTCGATACGTTCTACTTCGAATTCCTCTTCCCCATTGATAAGGTCTGGTGATGGTCGGGAGAAGTTAGGCCCGTGGGCGGTCGTCTCGTGATAGGGGCGATAGCAGAGATGCATGGAACATGTCGTGGATGTTCCACGAATGGGAAGTTTCAGTTTGTACGCCACTGGTGAGACTTCTTTGATGACCCTGAAGGGTCCATATCGTTTTGGGGCCAGCTTGGTCTTCTGATGCCGGACCTTCAGGTGGGTCGCCTCGAGCCAGACTTCTTCTCCTACTTTGTATTGTGATGGGATCACTGATTCCTTTTGCGATCCTGTTGATGGCCTCGATGGCCTGGGTCCGTCTTCGTTCATGACGGAGATTCGTCTTCAGCGGCCTCGTTCTTGAATGGGGGTGTTTCCGCTGGGAACAGTTCTGGTTCGTACCCCAGAAGGATTTGATTGGGCGATAGGCCAGTCGTTTCGTTTTTCCGGTTGTTGTGTACCGCCGACGCTATTGTTAGCCAATGGGTCCAGTCTTCGGGGGGCCGATGAGGTCACCAGTCGGAGGTATTGTTCTACCCATTGGTTTTTCCTTTCGGAAATCCCATCGGTCTGTGGATGGAAAGCCGTCGATAGGTTCTGTTGGGTGATCAGCTTTTTCGCGAGTTCTCGGCCAAAGTGGGAGGTGAAGCGTGGGTCCCTATCGCTGATGACCTTAGTGGGGAGTCCGAACCATCTATAGACGTTATCCAGTATAGTTGGGCTATCCCTAGCCCTGTTATCGTTGTGGAACACGGAAGGAAGATGGCCGCTCGCGAGCATCCGTGGTCAACGATGGTGAGGATGGCGTCCTTCCCTTTGTGCATCGGGAGCCCTGTAATGAGGTCCATTGCTACCTGTTGGAAGGGGAGGGTTCGTTCGTCAGTCGTTATGCGAAATAAGGGAATCTTCTTCTTGTGAGTTATGATTTTGTTTTGTTGGCAGGTTGCGCATCCTTTGACGTAGTTGGCGATCCATTGGTTCATCCCTGGCCATCGTGGTCCTTGCCTTGCTCGTCTTATCGTTTCGTCTCTTCCTGGGTGTCCTGCAGTGGCGTGGTCGTGAGCGAGGATCATGGCCATTCTCTTCCTTTCCTCGGGGAATGGTGTCGTTTCCAAGTTTGACCAATTTATAGGGAGTGACACGGGTATATCGCGGGTTTATGTATTTTTGATGTAGCCCTTCATCGTGTGATCAAAACGAGCCCTTGAGTATGCAAAACGAACAGAATTGAGTGAGCTATATCTCCATCAATTTTCAACCAATTTGGATGATTGGGGGCTCGTTTGGAAGCTAATCTTCACCTAAAAACCCTCGGGTATATACCCACGGGTCTGCGGACGAAGATTAGCTTCCAAATGAGCCCCCAATCATCCAAATTGGTTGAAAATTGATGGAGATATAGCTCACTCAATTCTTGTCCGTTTTGCATGCTCAAGGGCTCGTTTTGATCACACGATGAAGGGCTACATCAAAAATACATAAAACCCGCGATAATACCCGTGTCACTCCCTGCCAATTTATGAATTTCGATGGTGGGAGTACGGTGATTCCTTGGTTATCGTCCTTTCCCTGGTCTATGCCTGGTGGTCGTGACAGCGCATCGGCTGGGACGTTGTCCTTTCCTGGTACGTGTTGTATCTCGTAGTCGTACTCTTGGAGGTCTGCATGCCAGCGTGCCGTTCGTCTGTTCAGGTTTCGGGGTGATTTCCAGTATTGGAGGTTGGCGTGGTCGGTTAGGATGGTGAACGGTTCTTTTGTCCAGCCCAGGTATGGTCGCCAATGTGCGAGGGATTTCATCACGGCTAGCAGCTCCCTCTCATAGATGTCGTAGTTTCGTTCTGCTGGAATGAACGTGGCGGAGTAGTAGGCGACTGGGTGCGTGACTGGTT
>WHVC01000368.1:0-21422 GCA_015178925.1 Russula emetica | reverse complement strand
CAGAGGCGCGAAGTGTCTTCATCCAACGTCAACGCCAGTGGCTCGTGAATAAAGCAAACAATCACTTGGAAAGGTGTAGCGTCAACTACAAAATTGAGATTGCCCGCGCGGTGAGCCTCCTGATTCGATTTATTCGCTTCCCGCTCTCCATGCTGATGCGCTCGCCAAGTATCTGGGCGACACTTTCTATCTCCCCCATAATCTCGACTTCCGTGGCCACGCCTATCCGCTCCCTCCCCATCTGAACCATATTGGGGACGATTTAAGTCGCGGATTACTTCTGTTTGGCGAGGCCAAGCCCCTTGGCGACCTTTGAAGAACGGGCGGAGTTCGTTCACAAGTACCCAGATGACATCTTCGACAGTGTAGTGAATCCTCTAACTGTGAGTCTCGTTCCTTTTACCCAAGCACCGTCGGTGATCTTGAGGCGCGCAGTGTTGTCAGACGTGCCATCGCCACTCCGTCAAGTTCATTTGGCGAGGTCCCTACTGGTGATGCCTCGGATCTTCCTCCTATCAAGTTGGCCGAGGCTGTCAGCTTGCACAGTCGCTCGCATCCGTATACCAAAAGGCCGGTGCCAACCCTGCCAACCCTGCCCATCTGTTGAGGACGAGTCTGCCATTTACGTTTCGCGCCTCGCCGCCAACCTTGTCAATGCCAAGAACTTTGAGGTTTCCGAGTGGGAGTCTCCCACGCCTTAACTTGGTTCCCTTACCCAGAGTCCTGAGCCCGTTTCAATCGCTCGCGACTGGGTGGTCCGTTCTGCGTGCAAGAATTCTGATGATGATGCAGAAGAGGGCGAGGACCTCTGCGACTGACAATTCTCTTTCGCCTACTGCAGTGCCAAGATTATGCTCAACACCGCCAATCTCCGTCTTGAAGACGGTCACCGCTATGGTCTCTGTGGCAAGAACGGTACCGGAAAGTCTACCTTGATGCGCGCCATTACCGACGGCCAGGTCGAGGGCTTCTCGTCTCCCGATGAGGTTCGCACATTCTACGTTGAGCACAACATCGACGGCTCCGAATGGGTTCCGTGCTGGTCTAACATCGACCAAGAATGCACCACTCGATAACCGCACTCAGGTCAATCATGCACCCGCACTTCAAGCATTGGCTTGACCGCAACAGTTTATTCCTGGTCACCAGCAGCCTCAACAAGTGCAACGGCAGGGCCTAGTTCAAGGGCCCGGAAAGTCCATAACGTTGCAGTCGCCTCAACTATTCAACAACAGCGGGCCCCTTGTCCCGCCATCGACTGCACAAACGATGAACGCATCCAGTATGCAATCGATGGGTGCTCAGATTCCTGGTTCCAACTCAAGCAGCGGAGTGCAGAACCAGGGAGGTACCGTGCCTGTATCGATGAACCCGGCCGCGATGAACAGTGTCACTTCCAGTTCAATTCTTACCCTCTATCTTTTCGCACCCTCGCCGCCCGCCTGATTAAGGCTCACGCTGATCCGAGCCGCCGAGCCAACGTATGCTTCTGATTGCCGTTCCAACGCTGACATCCTCCCCTCTCTAGGTTCCTTAAATCTCTCACATCTCTGTCCGCTCGGACTCATCTGCGCGTTCCATTCGCGCTACAGCAGTTTCATCCTTTCCAGTCGCAGTTATGCCGTCCGAACCTGGCGCACTACGCATCGGTTCTAGGTCTGTTCCATGCAACCACAGTGCCCACACCCAACGCCTGTCGGCTCCCTCGGTGCCCATGCCGACATTCCCCCCTATGCCAACCAGTGCCATGTCTCCCCTGCGTCCGACTGCGAGCACGTCAACATGAGCATGGGAGTGGGCCAATCGCTCGTTCCCTCTCACTTGTGTGGAAGCTCAGAGCTTTCTTGCACTTCGTTCGAACGAGAGCATGAGTATCTATTCTCAAGTACTGCATGTGTAGTCGAGGAGAAATAAAAGTGCAATTTTTGTTTAAATATTGTGTGACTATCATATACTAGGCGATGATTATGAATGAGCAAGTAAAACATCAATGATCAGTCGGAATGAGATTGATCAGCGCATAACTAAAACAACGGACATTCAACATTCCCGCGAGACACCCTACTATATAGTTCGAACCATATATAGTAATTTTGAAATGACTCAAGTCGACTTGAGCGGGCTCGGAGCAACTAAGCCGTTATATGGCTTGGCTTGGCTCGATTTGGGCCCCGCTCAGCTCCGCTCGCGGCTTGGAGCCAAGTCGCGGCAGCACTAAATGGAAGGGCGTGGGAGAGCTGTGTTGGGGGACATTATAATCCATGGTTCGCCGAAATGGAAGGGCTGTCTGAGAATGGAAGGGGAAATTTATGTCAGCATTGGTCAGCGCGCCAGCGCTGACTGGCATGCGTCCCGGGCCGATAGGCTGGGCACTGGCTCAAAAGGGAAGGTAACGATTTGTAAGTGGCTGCCCCAGCTCAAAATGGAAGGAAACAATTTGTAAGCGTCCCGGGCTGATATGGGCACAAATGGAAGGTAACAATTTGTAAGCAAAAACGCGCACCGGCTGTGGCTGCCCCGGCTCAAAATGGAAGGAGGAAATTTGTAAGCAAAAAAATCGCCTGCTGCCGACTCAAAATGGAAAGAGGCAATTTGTAAGCAAAAACTCGCGCTGCCTGTCACTGTGCTCAAAATGGAAGGAGGCAGTTTGTGAGCAAGAAACTGTGGCTGCCCCGGCTCAAAATGGAAGAAAGCAATTTGTAAGCAAACTTCGAACCAAAAAAGAAACTGTGGCTGAGCGGCTCAAAATGGCAGGAGGGAATTTGTAAGCAAAAAACTCGCACTCCCTGTGGCTGCCCCGGCTCAAAACGGAAGAAAAGAAAGCAATTTGTAAGCAAACCTCGAACCAAAAAGAAAACTGTGGCTGAGCGGCTAAAAATGGCAGGAGGCAATTTGTAAGCAAAAATCTCGCACTCCCTGTGGCTGCCCCGGCTCAAAACGGAAGAAAGCAATTTGTAAGCAAAAACTCGCACTGCACTGTGGCTGCCCCGGCTCAAAATGGAAGAATGCGATTTGTAAGCAAAAACTTGCACTGCACTGTGGCTGCCCCGTCTCTTTAGGAAGGAGGGATTGGTAAGATATTTATGTCAGCAATCAGCATAGCAGGACGATCCGAAAAGGAAACTGTGGCTGAGCGGCTCAAAATGGCAGGAGGGTATTTGTAAGCAAAAAACTCGCACTCCCTTGCCAGGCTTGCCTGTGGCTGCCCCAGCTCAAAACGGAAGAAAGCAATTTGTAAGCAAACCTCAAAACTGTTATTTAATTATTAACTGGCACTGCAACTCTGGCTGCAACTGCCTAAAATTGTATATTAAAATTAACTGACACTGCACTGTGGCTGCAACTGCCTAAAATTGTTTATTAAATTAATAATTAATAATTATCACTGTCACTTCAACTATCACTGCAACTGCAGCTGAAACTGCCCAAAATGATTTATTAAATTAATAATTGCTACTGACACTTCAACTGTCTACTGTATAAAATCATTTATTAAATCAATAATTACCACTGACATTGCAACTGGCACTGCAACTGCCTAAAATTGTTTATTAAATTAAAAATTGCTTATGTGTTAGCTTTCACTCATTTATACTGCTTTATATTTTTATTTCTGTACTGTAATGGGTAATAGGTGAACTAATAAGACTAAAAAGAGATGGGTAAATTGATAAGACTAAATGGAGATGAATAAACTGATGAGACTGAATGAAAATAGATGAACTGACAATATTGAATAAAGACAGATAAACTGATAAGACTGAATAGAGATGGATGAAGTAATGAGACTGAATGGAGACAGATAAACTAATGAGACTAAATAAAAATAAACAAATCGATGACACTAAAGAGAGATGGATGAACTAATCAGATTGAATAGAGATAAATGGACTAACAAGACCAAATGGAGATGAATAAGCTAATAAGACCAAATGAAGATACTATATGTGAACTAATAAGACTGAATGGAGACAGATGACACTGATTAGACTAAATAGAGACAGATAAACTAATAAGACTGAATGAAGGTAAGTGAACTAATGAATAAGGATTAAAAATAGAGATGGGTAAACTTATGAGACTAAGATTGGTGAATTAATAAGACTAAATAAAGATGGGTAAATTAATGAGACAGAGAAAAAAAAAATAAACTAACAAGACTAAGAGAAGACAAATAAAGTAATGAGACTAAAAAAGATAAAATAAACTGATGAGATTAAAAGAAAATGAATAAACTAACAAGACTGAAAGAAGACAGATAAACTTAAGAGATTAAGAAAAAATGGGTAAATTGACGACGCACATGTGTCGGCCATTCTTTGTGTAATTGTAAAATCGAACACCTTCGGAGACCACATTTTTCTATTGGCCATTCTTTGTGTAGTTGTAAAATCAGACACCACATTTTTCCTCTCCACCGCCCAATGTCTATCTTTTGTTTGAGACCCGATCATCACTTCCTTTCACGTAAGCCCCTGTCGTGTTTCCTCAATCCCCACTCCTTTTTCTGTCATTATGAATTTTGGCGGCTTCTAATTGCATTTGCACCTCCCGCCTCTTAAACAGGGCAGGTTGTGAAACCGGTAGCATGTAACTCTTTCTTACCCCTCTCATCATACATTCTGTCCTTTTCTTTTCTTACCCATCCAGAATGACGCTCATCATGCACACTTACATTTTCTAAAACAGGGGAGGGTGTGCAGGTGGCAGTATGCATGTCTGTCTTTCCCCTCTCATCGTACATTCTGATTTTAATAAGGGCATATTTTTACAACTGTTGGGTTAAATTATACAAATAAGACAGCATTAGACAGCTAAAAGCAAGGATTTTATTCAACTCTACTAATAATAAGCAGCAGGGGTTTGGGGGCTGCGCCCCCAACAAGCTGTGGCCTGGGCCGAAGGTACGGGGAGTGAGCTTGCGAGCGACCCGTGCCGTAGGCACGGCTAACAGCTTGTCACAGTATAATAAAGCAGGGTTGCTCAAAAAGGAAGGTGACGCGCGAGTTTGATTGGAGGAAAACTGCCCAAAATGGAAGGCATGCGGGAGCTGTGATTGGTACCGAGAATGGAAGTGGGCCCGGGAGCTGCGAAGCCTGCGATTGGGGACATGGATCGCCGAAAATGGAAGGGCAAATTTATGTCAGCATTGGTCAGCGCGCCAGCGCTGACTGGCGTGCGTCCTCCCGGGCCGATAGGCCGGGTCCGACTTCAGGCTCAAAATGGAAGGTAACGATTTGTAAGCATCCCGGGCCGATAGGCTGGGCACCCGGATGGAAGGTAACGATTTGTAAGCAAAAACGCGTGCTGTGGCTGCCCCAGCTCAAAATGGAAGGAGGCAATTTGTAAGCAAAAACTCGCACTCCCTTGCCATTGCCTGTGGCTGCCCCTGGCTCAAAATGGAAGAAAGCAATTTGTAAACAAACCTCAAAACTGTTATTTAATTATTACAGTAACTGGCACTGCAACTCTGGCTGCAACTGCCTAAAGATTGGTGGAAATCTCATGATTGGTGGAAATCTTCGTCAGCCTCTGCTCAAAATGGAAGGTGAACATTTGTAAGCGAAACCGCTTTAGGAAGGAGGGATTTGTAAGATATTTATGTTAGCAATCAGCACATAGCAGGACGAACCGAAAAAGAAACTGTGGCTGAGCGGCTCAAAATGGCAGGAGGCAATTTGTAAGCAAAAAACTTGCCACTGCCTGTGGCTGCCCCGGCTCAAAACGGAAGAAAGCAATTTGTAAGCAAACCTCGAACCAAAAAATTAAAGAAACTGTGGCTGAGCAGCTCAAGATGGCAGGAGGGAATTTGTAAGCAAAAAACTCGCACTTTGCCACTGCCTGTGGCTGCCCCGGCTCAAAACAGAAGAAAAGCAATTTGTAAGCAAACCTCGAACCAAAAAAGAAACTGTGGCTGAGCGGCTCAAAATGGCAGGAGGTAATTTGTAAGCAAAAATCTCGCACTCCCTGTGGCTGCCCCGGCTCAAAACGGAAGAAAGCAATTTGTAAGCAAACCTCAAAACTGTTATTTAATTATTAACTGGCACTGCAACTCTGGCTGCAACTGCCTAAAATTGTATATTAAAATTAACTGACACTGCAACTCTGGCTGCAACTGCCTGAAATTGTTTATTAAATTAATAGTTATCACTGTCACTTCAACTGGCACAGCAACTGCAGCTGAAACTGCCCAAAATGATTTATTAAATTAATAATTGCTACTGACACTTCAACTGACTACTGTATAAAATCATTTATTAAATCAATAATTACCACTGACACTGCAACTGGCTCTGCAACTGTGTAAAATTGTTTATTAAATTAATAATCGCTTATGTGTTAGCTTTCACTCATTTATATTTTTATTTCTGTACTGTAATGGGTAATGGGTGAACTAATAAGACTAAAAAGAGATGGGTAAATTGATAAGACTAAATGGAGATGAATAAACTTATGAGACTGAATGAAAATAGATGAACTGACAATATTGAATAAAGACAAATAAACTGATAAGACTAAATAGAGATAAATAAACTAATGAGACTGAATAGAGACAGATAAACTAATAAGATTGAATGAAGGTGAGCGAACTAATGAATAAAGATTGAAAATAGAGATGGGTAAACTTATAAAACTAAGATTAGTAAACTTATAAGACTAAATAAAAATGGGTTAAATAAAAATGCATAAACTGACATTACTGAATAAAAATGAGTAAATTCATTAGGAAAAGTGTCATTACTTTGTCTTTTTGAATTTGTCTTTTTGTTGTCTTTTTGTACTTTTACTTTTACTTTCTGTGCCTTTCACCTCATGTCTTTTGAAAGTAAACTGACTGGACTTTTTAAGACAAAAAAAAGACAAAAAAGACAGGAAAAAGTACATGCAGTTTTCTTGATGTTAATAAGACTGAATAAAGATGAATAAACTGATGAGATTGAGAAATGATGAGTAAACTGATGAGACTGAGAATAGATAAATAAACTGACAATATTGAGAGAAGATGAATGAGTTCCTGAGGACAAATGGGGGTTTAAAGGCAAAGTTCCTGATAAGCTTTGGTGTATGCTGAAGCTTTGATGATACTATAATGTTAATAAGGGTGTATCTTTATAATCATTAGGTCAAATTATATAAATAAAACAACATTAGAAAGCTGAGAGTAAGTATTTTACCCAATTTCACTAATGCTAAGTGCAATTTCTACACCAGCAAGCACCATACTGCAATTTTCCTAAAAAAATGCAAATATCACAACTTTAATAATATTATAATTTTAATCTACTATAATATAAAGCCACTAACTGCAAAAAGACAAACCATATGGTTAGCACGTTATCTCTCCTTTTATGTGACAATAACTTCCTTTTTCACTGACGCACGTGTGTCGGCCATTCTGCGTGTAATTGTAAAATCAAACACCTTCGGAGACCACATTTTTCTATGGGCTGTTCTTTGTGTGATTGTAAAATTGGACATTACATTTTTCCTCTCCACCGCCTGATGTTTATCTTTTGTTCAGGACCCGATCATCACTTCCTTCCATGTAAGCCCCTGTCATGTTTCCTCACTCCCTGCTCCTTTTTCTGTCATTACAAATTTTGGCGGCTTCTAATTGCATCCACACCTCCTGCCTCTTAAACAGGGCAGGTTGTGAAACCAGCAGCATGCATCTCTTTCTTACCCCTCTCATTGTACATTCTGTCCTTTTCTTTTCTTATCTGTTCAGAACGATGCTGATCATGCATGCTTACGTTTTCTGAAACAGGGGAGGGTGTGCAGGTGGCAGTACACATGTCTTTGCAGTATGCATGTCTTTCTTTCCCTCTCATTGTATGTTTTGATTTTAATAAGGGCATATTTTTACAACTGTTGGGTCAAATTATACAAATAAGACAGCATTAGACAGCTAAAAGCAAGGATTTTATTCAACTCTACTACTGTGCCGTTACGACCAAGTCTTCAGTCACATGTCACAAACGTCTTTGAAGTGAAGACATATGGCCCTGGTCACAGGTCACAACCAGTTTTGAAGACTGTGACAAAAATCACTCAAAATTTCCTAAAAGGGAAAATTCAAATTTAAGACACTTCTAAATGTACTCTGCTGTTATTTGTGACCCAAACTTCAATGAATAGAGGACATTGTGACATTCAAATCCCAATGCGCTCTTTGTCACACATCACACCCTTGCTCATGTGACATGATTTGGCTAAATCGGGGTTAGGAGTTTGAAGAGATCTGAGGTCTGTCACACAAATTTCCCAATTGTGAAGAGTCGACCAGGCATCCAAAACGGTCACATGTCACAATGCATGAAGAGTTGGTCGTAATGGTACAGTAATAATAAGCAGCAGGGGTTTGGGGGCGCAGCCCCCAACAAGCTGTGGCCTGGGCCGAAGGTACGGGGAGTGAGCTTGCGAGCGACCCGTGCCGTAGGCACGGCTAACAGCTTGTCACAGTATAATAAAGCAGGGTTGCTCGAAAAGGAAGGTGACGCGCGAGTTTGATTGGAGGAAAACTGCCCAAAATGGAAGGCATGCGGGAGCTGTGATTGGTACCAAGAATGGAAGTGGGCCTGGGAGCTGCGAAGCCTGCGATTGGGGACATGGTTCACCGAAAATGGAAGGGCAAATTTATGTCAGCATTGGTCAGCGCGCCAGCGCTGACTGGCATGCGTCCTCCCAGGCCAATAGGCCGGGTCCGACTTCAGGCTCAAAATGGAAGGTAATGATTTGTAAGTGAAATCTGGCAGCCCCGGCTCAAAATGGAAGGAGGCGATGCACTGCCTGTGGCTGCCCCCTCAAAATGGAAGGTAACGATTTGTAAGCAAAAACTCGCACTCCGGCCATGCTGCAGCTCTCAAAGATTGCCTAGCCCATGCCCTTTGCCCTTTCCCTTCTTGCCTTTCCCCTTCCACTGTACCCCTTCAACTGTTGTTTTCCTATTTCCTCTGCCTCTCTCTTGCACTTTTAAGTGTGTTACAGCCTCCACAACACATCTGTTTGTACATCTTTCAATTGCTGCTAAAATCTGACTAATAAATATGTTATTTTCTTTTTTTAATTCATTTTTTGGTTTTTAAATTCGAAAAAAATACATTAAAATACAAAACAATTCATTAAAATTCGAAAAAAATGATTAAAATTCGAAAAAAATCTGTAAAAAATCATTAAAATCTGTAAAAAATATTAGACCATACCTATTGCAGCTGTCACTCCAGCCACTTTACAACTGCTACTGCAATTGCTTTGCTTCACTGTTCTATACACACTGTATGGAATTTATTGCTTTTTTCTCTCAGTTTTAATCTAATTGGCCTTTTTTCCAGTACCTTTTTTTTGGAGGGTGCTAAATCAAGCCTTTAGCTGCCAGTCTGGTGAGGTACACTTCTTTTTGAGACCTTCAGAAATTTGGAGAGCCTTTTGATTCTGTGTTCAAAGTGACGCTTCGTGAAGTCCTACTTCCCTAGGTTCTCTGTGAAAGCAGAGTGTTTCCCAGTTGCGAACCTCTTAAGCCACTCTTAAGAGTGGGACCTCTCACTTGGCGCAGTGAATCTGCAGGGAGATTGGGTTGGTGGGGTGGTTTTACCACATCTAAGTTACCTCCCCTTCCTTTATTGGAAGTTGCTCCATTTCAACTGCCACTGCTACCACTGTATCACACTTTCCTGTAAGGTTTTGAATTGTTGTGCTCCTTGCTTAGCTTTGGCAACAGTCTTAGCTTGATCTTAGTTCCCCCCTTCCTTTCCTCCCCCTTTTATCGCTGCTGCTTCTCTCATGCCTTCCACACCACCACCACCAGCTTTTCCTCCTGCCACTTCTCCTGCCACATCACCTCAGCTTCATCAACAGGCCGTTCGACATCAGGAGCGTCAACAGCGTCTTATGGCATCTCCTGAGCTGCGTAGGGTCCCCTCTGCTTCCACAATTCCCTATGGCACCTCCACCTCTTCCACCATCACCACCACGTCCTGTTTCAGTGCCTGTCACTTTCAATGGGCGAAATTTTGCTCACTTGCCTGCTGATATTGTGGAGCGCATGACAAGTCTGCAGCCACTCCCCACTACATCTAGACGACAGCGTAGAGTTCCTGTAAGTTATTTATTATTCTTTTCTAATAATCTACTTAGCTAAATGTCATCATATCTAGGCTCCTCCCCCTCTTGCATTAGCTCCTACCTTTGCGTCTTTTGCTACTGCTTTTAACCCTCCACCTGTAGCATCTTCCTCTTCCTCTACTTTGCCTGTCCCTGCTCCTCCACTTCCCTTTCCCCACCCTCACCCTCACCCTTCTATTGCTTCAGCTGTTGCTTCTGGATCTGCTCTTGGTTCTAGCTCTCTGACTCTTGGTCCTGCCTTTGTTCCCATCTTTCCCCCTCCCCCTTTCCCCCTTGCCTCTTCTTCTCGACAAACATTAGATACTGCTCAATTGAATGCAGAGTATGTATCTCATCCTATTCAAAGACGTAGAGGTCGTCCTTCTGTAAGTGGTATTTATTTATTATCTAAATATTATATTAACATCACTTTTAATTAATTAGAATGTCCCACCTTTTATTCCTGCTCTAGCCCTTCTTCCTGCTCCTCCTATCCTTCCACCTGCCCCTGCCCCTGCCCCTCTTCCTGCCCCTGCTCCTATTCTTCCTTCTGGCCCTGTTTTTACGGTTTTCCCTGTTATTGCCCCTGCTCCTGCCCTTCCTCCTGTCCTTGCTCCTGCTCCTGCCCATCTCCGTGCTCTTGCCCCTGCTCCTGTTCTTGCTCTTGCCCCTGCCCCTGTTCTTGCCCCTATCCCTGCACCTTCCCCCTCTCCAGAGCCTGATCCAATTCGTGTTCCAACTCCTGTAAGTGTTTCTTTTTTCTTTTTTAAAATCCTTTTGCTAATTATTATATTTAGCCACCCTTATATGATCATGTCCTGAGTTTCCCACAGCCACCCCCTGCCCCTGTTCTTGCCCCTGCTCCTATCCTTCCTTCTGGCCCTATTTTTAGTTTTGTTCCTGTCTTTGCCCCTGCTCCTGCTCCTGTTCTTGCTCTTGCTCCTGCCCTTGCCCTTGCCCCTGCCCCTGCCCCTGCCCTTGCTCTTGCTCCTGCTCCTTTAGTTGGCCCTGATCCAATCTGTGTCCCAACTCCTCCTGTAAATATCTTTTATTTGCTTTTTCTTACATTTCATTTAGCTAATTATTATATTTAGCCATTTTTAGATTATGTTCTGGATTTACCAGATCTACCACAGCCATTGCCAAACCCTCCTGCCCTTGCCCCTGCCTTTGCCCCTGCCCCAGCTGAAGTAATTCGTGTTGTAACTCCTGTAAGCATTTCTTTTTTCTCTTCTTTTATTTCTTTTATACTAATTTTTATATTTAGCCACCTGTTAAGCCCGCAGTGGGACTTTAATGGATATTGTGTGAGGGACTTTCACCGCTCAACAAAGTAACGCCAGGGGCTACTAGACCCTAAACGTTATGGTCTGCTTCACTCCATACGTCGAGTGTCTGACGCAAATAAAGGCGTCGCTACAATAGACACTACTTTGTCTATTGTCCTGGAACTCGGAGTTCCTGTAGTCTCCTACTGATCGGCTGCTTGATATCGCTCAAGCACTAAGCGTGGGATAGTTGCCTGCCTTAAAAGGCAACTGAGAGTAATGAAAGAGAAGAGGAGGGTCCGATCAATAGAAGCAATAGGTAGTATAGCTGTGTGTTTAGCGAAGCTGAACTTAGAGATCAGCGAGCTAAACTACGGTCCTTAAATACATGTGGTACTACCCTAAAGTAGTAAAGAGCCGATATAACCCAAAGTAGTTAAGAAGCATTATAACTACTTTGGGATGCAGATAAATAGAGCACAATCTCGTCATGAACGAACAACATGTAAATAGAGCGTAACAAGATAATCACGTCCTCGAATGGTATAGTACAGTAAAAGTGTAAAATGAAAATTCTTCGTACCAGCTAATCAGACCCGTACAAGCTAGGGTCCTAACATCACCCCCGTCTTTAGGGAGCGATTCTGTAACCGGCTCCTGGGACGAGGCTAGCTTGTACGCCTCGTGGACCGGGGTAAGTTCCTGAACCGGGCTAGTACTGTATGGATTGATTGGATCACTTGTCATTGATGCGTGTAGTGCCTCGTTCTTGATGTGGATGGACAGATGGCCAGCATCGTGTTGTTTTAGATTGCTGTGCCCCTCGTGTTTGGTTGATAATACTTTGTACGCGTTTGTAGTCTCCTTAGGATACTTAAGGACGACCAACTTGGCCAGGTAGCGGCAAGTTGAGTCTCCTGTCTAAATAACAGAAGTCTCTTCTCCTCCTACTCAAAGCAGGGTCTTATCGACGCACTGATAAGGCGGGAACTCGCTGCTCTACAGTCCACTAAAGTCGCTGTAAGACTTAGCTTATGACCCGGCGTCCCTCCAAGGACACGGTCACTCTACCCAAATACGCTTTCTGCCAAGAGGTATTCCCCGACTTAGTGCACAACGGAGGACGCTGCATGTGCTTCGACACGCCTAAACCAAAGGAGGAAGCAACCACCACGGACGCAACTGAGCTCTAATCGTCTCGTCTGTACCGGCGGTGACAGATTCCACGCGCGACGGTAACGAAGATGACCTGGGGTAATTGATTTGAAAGGCCCCCTCCTTGCTTTCGGAGAGGGCAAATGGGCAAGAAAGTTTAGAGAAAGGGGGAGAGACGCGGCAAGCCCAAAATCCGTTTTTACATACCGGTGGACAGTGCCCCAAAGGCACCCCCGTCTCAGGGGTGCCACCCCGCACTGTCCTGTCCCAGGCACCTAACGACCCTGGGTCCATCCTAAACAACGCCGGCCCATCGAGCGGGGCACAGCATTACGGACGGCCTTGAAAAGGATAGTCCTAATCAAGCCCGTCCTAGCAATGCCATCCTCGTTCTGGGAACGAGAGTAGCATGACTTGGCGAGGGGCATTTCGGTCGAAACCATAATGCCCCTGCCATCTCCTGGCATCTTGGCGAGGGCGTGCATCAACCCACGTCCTCACCATTTCGTAGTACTGCCCAACAGAGGCCAGATCTGTTAGACAGTAATCTTTCACGGACGTACCGTCCACTTGAGGTTTTTAGCTGCCCCCACAGCCATACCTGATAGTCTGGTATGATCGCATGCCCCATCCTTACCGCATACGATTGTCTCGGGCTTTACCCGAGTCCGCCTAATCGTGGCTCCTGTTTACAAGTCCAGTTGACGAGGTCCCCAGCCCATGTGATCACAGAGGGTGACGTCGGCAAGAGGAGCCGTCTCGTCCGTTCCGGCTCGCCGACACTCTTCCGCCATGTGTCGACTGTGGTTGCCCACGAAAGGGCATATACCCTTACCCAAGGGCCGATAGTTCTGATGCTTGGTGGGGATGAGACACTTGCCTATCTGCCCTTCGTGACATATGCGATGCGGGGTTCGGCACTCCCGATTGAAATGCCCCCTCGTTCGGCAATACTTACACTTGTTGTGCCGTTGTCGTCCCTCGATGGCCGCTTGTCCCCGGAGAGGGACCTCGCTCTCAGGCGTCACTGGTCGACTTGGTCGCGGCCCCCCTTCGCGTTCAGAGGCTCTGTTTGACCCATAGATGTCGCGTTGTTGTAGGTGCGCCCACCCATTCCTGATTATACCATTTCTGGTCGCGGCTGGGGTGAGATGCTCATGGTCATCGAAAAAGGAGAGGAAGGGCTCAATGCGTTGAACTGCCTTTGCCGCGATCAGCCGTTGGGTGATTCTCTCCTCCTCCGCTCGTATACGCAACTCCTCGTTATGGTGATAGCCCCACTCCTTTTGCAGGAATGCGGCACACCTCTTCAGGCGCAGTCGTTCTTGCTGCAATGCTCTCTTCTTTTGTGGGATTTGCTGGAGGCGGAAGACATCTGCTTGTAGACCCGCGTCTCCTGTTGCTTGGACTGCCTGACTAACGGACGCGTCCAGTGCGATGCGCTCGGTAAAGAGGGTGAGGTCAGTGGGGTTGACTAGTGTTTCGGCAGCTCCAGCTAAAGCTCGGCTAAAGCCGGCGCCTGAGTCGGCTAAAATGCTAGCCGAGCCACGCCGCATGTCACCGAGCTGACCTTTTTAGTCGACTTGGGAAAATCGGCGCAAGCCATTGAAAGCCGGCGCAAGCCGGCTCCACGTCACCCGTTGCCATTATGAGCACCCCCCCCCCCTCAAACGCTTCTCTACCGCCTGAGACTCCTGTTCACACACGGAGCACCACCACTGACAGGTATATCGACAGATATGAAGATAGAACTTCAATTTTTTCCCGTCTTGCAACTGAAATGAGCCCTTTTTTCGTTGGACCGATAAGCGCGGAAGCCTTTTTGAATCATTTCCTACCCCCTCCCTCGGATCCCTCCTCTGTTCCCCAATTCCCCACGGGATTGTTCGACGATTTCATTAAATCGCTCTCACAAACGGAGAGTGCATCGTATGATAAATTTGTGAGTTCTGACCCACGTCGCCCACCGCACTTGTTCTGTGACTAATCCTACCCTTTTAGATTGAAGCCATTTCTCCACATGTCCCAAGTTTAATCATAGTCAACACATCCCATTCCTCAGACAAAGCACCGCGTGGCAAATTCCATCTCAAACTGAAGCCCGACTGCTCGGTATATATGCATGGGAAAAGGACAAAAGATGATCTCGACCTCTCTCGCGTGGATTTTGTCATCGAGATGAAATCGGAGGCGGACCCATTTGTCCTCAAAGTTCCGTCTAACCCCAGGGACCACACTTCCAACAGCGGCGACGACTTAAACTCCTTCCTACACCTGACATCTGGTTCACGATCAAATCTAGGCCAGATCACGGCGTATGCCACGGCGATAATGAGCGCTCAGTACCGCACACATACATTCTCGGTTCTCATTATGAAAGACTATGCAAGACTCATTCGATGGGACCGTAGTGGTGCAGTCGTCACCGAACCGATATATTACAATTCGCAACCACACCTTTTCGACTTTCTCGTCCGCTATGGTATCGCAGATTCCGAAGTTCGCGGCCATGATTCCACGGTTCACTCATCATCCACCCCGGAAGAAATTGCACTTGCCAGAGCCATCGTCCCTGAACTGAAAGACGTGGAGTCGTTTCTAGTCCTAACCATACCAGATGATTCAGATCGACCGTCAGAGCGCCGATATATCATCTCCAGCCCAGAACCTCGACCGGATATCCCCGTAGGTCGGTGGACTCGGTCGTTATTCGCCTTGGATGTCAAAGAAAGGCGTCGTGTCCTCGTCAAGGACTCTTGGCGTGTCCTTTTGAAGGACATCAAACCAGAAGGGGAGCTCTATGATCTGCTCCATCGGGGAAAAGTTGACAACATTCCTTCCTGCTTATCGGCTGGTGATGTTGGCGCCGACATCTATCACCAAACTCAAACTCACAAAGTCGGCAACGACATGAATTATAAACTAACTCCTCATCGGCACTACCGTATTGTCCTAGGTACCATAGGGAGGAAGTTGGAGGAATTCAAATGTACTCGGGAGTTTGTAAATGCAATGTATGCTGCCCTGAAAGGTGAGATGACTATTTTCTTAGCAGTTTGTCTATGTAACCTGATTCACATTGTAGCTCACAAAGCTGCTCATGACATTGGGATCCTTCATCGAGACATTAGTCCAGGAAATATCTTGATCGCCTGCGACGATGAATTGGACCATAATGACCCGCATGAATCGAAGATTCAGGGCGGATTACTCATCGATTGGGATCTCTCCAAGGTGATCGACCGAGATGACGAACACAGTGGCAGTACCGCACGCCAGCAAACACGCACTGTAAGTTATTACATGACCCAGTATTCCCGACTCCTGACATATCTTTCCGCCAGGGAACCTGGCAGTTTATGGCTGCTGAGCTTATCGAACGCCCCAAGATCCGCCACACATTCAGTCATGACCTTGAATCATTTTTCTGGGTTCTTATGTGGATTGTTGTGACACGGGTGCCAACTACCTGGGATGAGAGCGCACGCTCAATTTTCATCAACGGGGTGATGAACCCAAAGGTATATTCTAACATCGGAAGCACAGAGAAGTCGACGTGGCTGAAAGCAGGTAATCCGCTGAGGGAGAAAGGATTTCGAATTCGCGACAATCCTATCCTTCACGAGCTTGCGATGGAATTGTATGATTCTGTCGCCGGCCAATATCGTCCACGGCCATCAGACCAAGCGCCGCCTACAAAGCTCAACCCCTACATACTCTCTGGTCGTAGTCTACGCAAGAATCCAGAGGAAGAAGACAAGAATTATGAAATAGGGTTGACGTTTTTGAAGGATTATGACACCCTGCTCAAGCAATTCGAGCAGGCCCTTAACGCCGAGTGGCCCTCCAATGACAAGGCCAGTCCTCAGAGTATTGCACGATCGAATGCTTCGATCCACTTCTATTCCCAATCACAATCCAAGCGGTCGAGGCCTGTAGCGGATGAGGGGGGTCCCTTTAATAAGGTGTCTGGGAGCAAGCGGCGGCAGGGTTAGCAGTGGTTACTATGTTTCTCTCGTGTTTGTTCTGTACGTAAGTTACTGCCTAATGTGCCGTTCAGTATGATGTGATCCGATCCAATCCGATCTGGGTATTTCTGAGTCATGAATCGCGTGATTCAATTGAACGTACGCGACTCAATTTGAACGTACGGTGACTCGACTGACATCGTGGCATGTGCACGCCCATTCACCCTTCTTACTTCCCAAGGTCCTCATCTTGTCTTTGTTATTCCGTTCACTTTCACTCAGTATCCAAAAAAGAATGCTGTATTTAGCGCCAAGATTACAAGTCTACAACACCACATTTTCACTTTGAGTCGTTCGCCCAATGCTTGGTGACAGACCCGCAATCCAACGTCAATGTCATGGACGTAATCTATTTGGTCATTTTGGTCATTTCCCGTGGAGTGCCTGTGGGTAGCGCAAGTCTCGGCCCACAAGCAATACACTGGCCTTCGGGATTTTAGGCCATAAATCCCCCGTTCTCTCGATTCCCCATTTCTCTTGAATCCCCCGTTCTCACTGATCCTTCGTTTTCTCTTCGTGCCATGGCTCCGTGCAAGACAGAACAGCCCCTTGAACCGTCATCAGTAGCTGCACCTGTGGCTGTGGGACGAGCCAATGCCAAGGATGCTTCTCGTTGTTCGAGTGCATGTCCCGTTGGCTCGTCTCTGACTCAACCAAAGGTGACTTTCCTGGGCTCTCTACGTACCTTGAGTCTTGAGACTTACTGGTTAATCCAAGGCAACTACCACCCAACTCGACGCAGTCGCCAATGCCAAAGAATTCAACTTGCAGGGGAAAGACGGTGACGACGAGATATCCGACACATCTGGTCCTCCAAATCCCTTGTCTGAGCTAGAGCCTCAGAACACGGGTTCCCAACAAGCTGACCCCCTCAATGGGCCCGTTGACGTGATTGCAACCCTCGATCTCCTGTACTTCTTCACTGGTATTGAACAACCCACTCAAGGCGGCCCAATAATTTTGAAGCAAGGTCCGCCTCCACCTAAAGTCTGCAAGCTATGCTCGTATGTACAGACTTTCTGATATCCATTCTGCTTTCTTATGACAAACAGCGAGAAATATGGATTCAATAAGTCTATGCTCCCCGGTGTAGCCAGATATATCTACGGGCCAACCACCGCAAACACGAATCTCCGAAGGCATCTCTACCAAGCACACGCTGAGGAGTACGACAAAGCGGTCTTGGAGTATAAATGGACATATAAGCTATCGAGCGAAGTTGGCAATGCATCCACCCACGCTGCTCGAGCATCTCGTAGTTGCAGATGATCAGGTGAGTCCCGACGCTCAGTTAATTCAAGACGGTCCTTGACAACGAGTGGCCCTCCAGTGACAAGGCCAGCTCTCAGCATATTCTGCCATGTAAATATGGTTTGCATCACCCATTCCGGTTCCAAGCGGTCGAGGTCTGTGGCCGAAGAGAAGGCTTTTTATATGGTGTCGGCGAGCAAGCGGCAGGGTTAGCAGTGGTGCAGTGGTATAGCAGTGGTACTGTTGCATCTCTCACGTTTGTACTGTATGTGCGGCGTGCGTTGCCTGTCTGTCCAGTGTGATGTGATCCGATCCGAGTATTCTGAGTCATGAATCTGATTCACATGAACGTACGCGACTCAATTGAACGTACACGATCTAACCGATAACGGTTGACAAGACTGACATCGTGGCATGTGCACGTGCACTCCCTTCGCTGCTTGCGGCTCACCCATTCACTGCCCATCTTACTTCCCAAGGTCCTCATCTCGTCTTAGTTATCCTGTTCACTTGCACTCACTTTGGGTTTAGCGACCGTCAGAACGCCATCAAAGTATCGTTCCCAGGCCCAGCGGTTCGGCGCTTGCACAGTGCACACATTTTGATTTTGAGTCGCTCGCCCAATGCTTGCCGACGGACCCGCAATTCAACGTCAATGTCATGGACGTAATCTATTTGGTTATTTTGGTCATTTTCCGTGGAGTGCCCGTGGGTAGCACAAGTCTCGGCCCACAAGCAATGCACTGGCGTCACAAATCCCCTGTTCTCTCGATTCCCCATTTCTCTTGAATCCCCCGTTCTCACTGACCCTTCGGTTTCTCTTCGTGCCATGGCTCCATGCAAGACAAAACAGCCCCTTGAACCGTCATCAGTAGCTGCACCTGTGGCTGTGGGACGAGTCAATGCCAAGGGTGGTTCTCGTCGCCCGAGCGCACGTCCCGTTGGCTCGTCTCAGACCCGATCAAAGGTGATTTTTCTGGGCCCTCTATGTACCTTTAGTCTTGAGAGACTCACCAGTTAATCTAGGCAACTACCACCCAACTCGACACAGTCGTCAGTGCCGAAGAATTCGACTTGCAGGGGATAGACGATGACGACGAGATATCTGACATATCTGGTCCTCCAAATCCCTCGCCTAAGCTAGAGCCTCAGAGAATGAGTCCCCAACAAGCTGACGCCCTCAATAGACCAGTTAAATCAAATGTAGCCCTCGATCTTGTGCACTTCTTCACTGGCATGGGTCGTACTAGAGGCAAGCGTTCTTCGAACGGAGAAACGCCTCCACCTAAAATCTGCAAGCTATGCTCGTACGTACGGACTTTCGAATATCTATTCTGTTTTCTTACAACAAGCAGCGAGATATATGGCACCGATAAGTCTACGCTCCCCGATGGTGTAGCTAATTATATCTACGGGCCAAATACCGGAAACACGAATCTTCGACGGCATCTCCGCCAAATACACGCTGAGGAGTACGATGGCGCTGTTTTACAGCACAAGTGGTCATATAAGCTATCGAGCGAATTGGGCGATCCATCTACCCACGATGCTCGCAACAAACGCGACCCCGAGCTCCCATCATTTTCACCAGAGGCGTTCCTGGAGCATCTCGTTCGCTTCGTAGTTGCAGATGATCAGGTGAGTCCCGACGATCTCGCGTGCTTTCACACTCTCACTAGTCTTCAGTCGATTCGTGTTGTAGAATGCCCCGAGTTTCGACAGATGTGTATGGTTCTTTGCAAGACTCTCGTTGACGCCGACATCCCTCGCCGCGATAAGATAAGGGAAGCAGTCATCAGTGAATGGCGGAATTCATTCGAACGGTTGAAATCGGACCTTTCTGTGGGTATAGTCATTTTGTCTTTCCGCTTTGTCAACTGTCTTCGGTCATAGAAATCCTGCGGGTGGATCAGTTTCACTTCAGACGTCTGGTCAAACGCGAACCTAGAGGCCTACTTAGCGTTGACCGCACACTGGATCTCAAGTGACGAGTCAAGTGGACGCCTCGCACTTAATGCTGCACTTATCGGCTTTCATCGCCTCAAGAAGAAACACACAGGCGTCAATATAGCGAAGAATATCCTTACACCTACTTGATCGAGCTAATGTTACACTCAAGGTATGTATTTCATATGATATCTATTCGCACGTTTGCCTTACTCTTTGTAGATCGGCCACTTTACGCTCGACAACGCCGAGAACAACGCTGTAGCCATGGAAGAGCTAGAGTCTCTGCTCGCCGAACGTGAGGCGTTCGCCACAGCTGACTTCGATCACCTTAAACATCGCGTCCGGTGTTACGCACACATCATTAACATCTGTTCGTCTCACGTCATTTCATCGATGACGTCTGTTTCAAAGGGGTATCTCTCCGAGCTCAAAGTTGCCGTCGATTCAAACCACATAGATTGCGATGACTCCGAGGATGAATTGGATGGTGGTGACATTGATATTGGTGATCACCATATTGACGAGTTGAAGCTGGGTGATTGCTACGATGACCATTCTAACCTTAAGGAATGGGTTGCTGGGTATCAAGCGCGATCCCCTCAGGCGTGCTCGCAGAATTATTCGTCTTTTACGCTCTTCGGACCAACGCAGGGAAGGCTTTCGTAAGTTCATCCAAGACGGAACGAACGACAATGGTTCTCTGAAAAAACTCAGAGTGGCAAACGTCGTATCGTCCAAGTTCCCGAGCTTCAACTTCTGAGGGATGTGAAGACGACGTGGGATTCGGTTTTTATGATGCTGCGACGTCTAAGAGTTCTCCGGCCGGTAAGTTCATCTCAGCGACTGGACGGGTGTTACAGTGGAGACTAATCAAATATCTAATGTAGGCTCTCGATCGGTATCTTAACACTGAATTGGTTGACTTCTCCGATTGGAAGCTGTTGGAAATTGATTGGTACATCCTTGAAGGGTTAGAAACTGTCTTGAGCGTGAGTCGTCTATTTAACCCATGGACAGTCACTCATGTGACAACAGGTTCCGCACGCGTGTCAACAAAGCATGTCGTCCGAATCCACACCGGTTTTGTCAGCGTGCGATATCCAGTTTTGAGATGTTTATGACAGAATGGGAAAACTCGGGGAACAGCACGAGATGCTCCGGCCCTGGACGGGAAATCGGCCTGCGGTGGGCAAAGAAATACTACATTCGAATGGACGATACAGACGCTTATGTCGTCACAATGTGTCAGTCTTGAATCAAGATTTGTCGCTCTAACCCTCTGACTTCATTGAACAGTCCTCAACCCTGCTATGCGCCTCTCGTGGATCCAAGCTGAATGGGAAGGTCACTATATCCGGCGTGCCAAAGATATCATTCTGGCGCTCGTAAGACTACACAATTCAACTCCTCAGTCATCTTTCTCACGACTTGCAGATGCGTCAGTACCGTAGCCAGAAGTCGTCAAGTCTGAAGCTACAACGACGGATTCCCCTGTCCAACCCGATCCAGTGGTTTCTGTGGCTCCAACGCGATTCAAAGTCAAGATTCTGTATACAAAAAAAGTCCACACGTAATGTGTCAGCCTGTGGATGTTGAATTCCAAAATATGTTGCGGGTCCAATCTCGTCTGAGGGAGACCAACATCCTGCGGTTCTGGGAGGTGAGGTGA
>WHVC01000367.1:0-21471 GCA_015178925.1 Russula emetica | reverse complement strand
ACGATGTCAAGGAGGTCCTCGATGCAAGCCAACAGCAGTTTTGCGATGTCGCAGACGAAATGACGAAAAGCATGGCCTCTACACGCGAGCTAATCCAAACCATGCGAGAAAATATGGACCATGTCCACTCGCTGTACGATATGGTTTGAACACTTACAACCTATTGGCGCAGACAAGAAAAGACATCTGATCTCGAGTCCGAGGATGGCATTTCTCTCCTTTCCCTGAAGCATCATCTGCTCCTTTCATATATGCAATCTTTGGCACTCCTCCATTCGCACCGCGTGCTCGGGCACTCGCTCACAATCCGCTCACCGCCCCCGGAACCTTTCAATTCTCGTGAACGCGGTAGAAGAGGTGCAGATGCGGGTGACTTGGTGGACTCGATGATCGAGGGCCGCGTCGTGCTCGAGAAAACTAAATTACTAGAAAGCAAGATGCGGTATCAAATTGAAAAGCTCATCCAGCTCGCCGCGGTGGGTCCCTCCGATGAAAAAGTCATTAATGGTCAGCCATCATTCGCGTGTGCCATCGCGCTCCGTCTTATAGTTCGTGGGTGCTGATCCCCGAGTACTGTAGACCCGCTTGCGTTTCGCCCAAATCCAGAAGCCCTCATGGGTGATGAGGATGACGACCAAGGCGCAGACGACGCAGCGTCCCAGGACGGCATTTACCGCCGCCCTCCGAAACTGGCACCGATGCCGTATGTTGAGCCTACCTCAAAGGAGGCTCGTGCACGCCGTCCGCCCCATGCGCCCCATGCGCTCGCCTCCCTCGCCTACCTTGATCCTTCGCGGCCATTCGTGGAGTCTGCTACGGGGTTGGGCATTGTTCCCTCCATGCAGAGTACGCGTGCGCGAGAATTACGGCGGATGGAAGAGTTTGAGGAGGAGAATATGACTCGGCTGGTGCTCAAGAAAGGACGAGCGGCGACGCAGGAAGGATGAAGAGGATATTGCGCTGGGAGGCGCTGGAGGCATTACCGGCAAGAGAGAGGTGGGGGGTTGGAGGATGATTTTGCGGACATTCTCAGGGAGGGACGCAGAGGCAAGACCCTTACTGGCGACGGCTACGAGGAATTGAGGATGAAGGGACGCAAGGAAAGTACTCTTGCGCGGTCCCGGGTGAGGTTGCGGGAAGACACTGATGATCTGTTCGAGGGGCAGCGGCAGAAAAAGGGTCGGTTCGAGAAAGATGTGCAAGCGGCCAAGAGGAGATGGACAAGGAAACACAAACAAAAGTAGCTTCTCATTGATTGATTGTAATCCAACGGGGAGTAGTTTAAAGCATGGAAGTAATGGAGTGAGGCATATGATACTATCGGCAACCTTCAGATATCAAAATCATCGTCATCCAAGTCCACTCGCCGTTGAAACTGAGCAGAGGGTCAGTGGTCTGGACGTGAATTATCCGCGATTAGGACATACCACGATAGTACCCTGACCGGAGGCCTTTTTCTGTGCTTCGTCTGCCTGTATCCAAAATTTACAAACGTATTAATATACTGCCAAGGGTGAACAACCGTACCTGCTCGAGTAAATCGATGAGTTGTTGCTCGCTGACACGTCCCCGGAGCTGGCCACCTTGTAACATCCGCAGGAGGATAGACTCGATCTGATTCGACCTCGTTGGAGATACGAGCGCAATACGGGACACTGTAGAGATGCGTTGATCATTCCCCGCATAAGATCCGACAAGACAATTGGACATACGACGTTCACGAGCAGCAGGTTCGAGAGCTGTGGCTAGGAGGTCACGTCTCATCTGCTCCTCCGCTCCGCTCGCCTCTTCTCGGCATCTTCGCTACTGGCTCCGCTCTGGCCACTTCCATCTGTGCCGGATTGTTGCAACTGGGTCAGACGTGCGGCACGAAGGGCAGCGAGTTCAGGATCAGCCATGGGTGGTGTTGTGGTTGGGGGTGACCGGGGGACCGAGCGGGCAGCCATGAGATTAGAGCGTGGGAAGAAAGGGCACATCACCTCGTTGTCATTGTTTCTCTTGCCTTTCCATCTCTTTTACTTTTACAATCTCTGCCGTCACCTCCGCCGCGTTCACAATGTCCTCTGTCAAGCTTCATTCATCTCTTCCTGCATCCGTAGCTCATCCGGGAGCATCACTTCAAGCAAAGTCCTCCGTCCTTACGGGCGTACAGGACGCGTACTGGAGCGATGAAGAGGTTCGGTCTAAAAACACGTCCATAGCCATCCACTCATTAATCTCCTTTGTTCTGTGTAGGAAGCGAAGGAGTGTCCTCTCTGCCTCGAGGAGATGGATATTTCGGACCCTCAACTTCAAGCCGTGCCAATGCGAGTACCAGGTGAGTCCCAGATACCCTGTTCCCCTGTTCCTTTCTTCTCCTTTCATTTATTTTCGAATTATATGAATGCCATGTCGCTCCATAGATTTGTAGATTCTGCTGGAATCACATCAGGAGGAACCTCAACAATAAATGTCCTGCGTGCCGGAGGGAATTCTCCGACGAAGTTGGCCAATTCAAACCTATCAATAAGCAAAAGTGTGTGCATTTGTCCCATTCATTGATCCGTCCGATCTCAGCTATCACCTTTTATCTATAGCCAACGACGTTTGGTCCAGCAGAAAAAGCACGTGAACGTGAACGGAAGGACCTTGACGCACTCGGCCGTCGTCACCTGGCCAATGTTAGGGTAGTACAAACGCAACGTGGTATACGTCGTGGGTATCGGCCCGCGCTTCGCCAAGGAAGAGGTATGCCATTTATTGTTATTAATTTCGATCTCCATCTCACTTTTGTTCCCTAGCTTATATCTACCCTGCGCTCGAACGATTATTTCGGCCAGTATGGCCGCATTTCTAAGATTATTTTGGTCAAGCGCACTCCACCAGGCTCGCAAGCGCCGGTCGTAGGGCTGTATATCACATACCACCGTCGAGAAGATGCTGCGCGCTGTATTGCCGCGGTCGATGGTTCTGCTTCTCCTGGTGGTGGGAGCGAGATCATGCGTGCCAGCTACGGTACAACCAAGTACTGCATGTCCTTTTTGCGTGGCGTCAATTGTCCGGATCACAACTGCATGAACCTACACGAATGGGGAGACGAGAAGGATTGCTTCACGAAGGAGGACCTCACCACATTGTACATGTCTGGCAGTATCTATTCTTTGCTACTAGCTGACACCCGTATGACAGGCAACATACCATCAAAGATACGGAGGTACCGAGGAAGCAGATTGTCCTGGGAAAGAAGGCGGACGACTCGTCAGGTGTGCCCATTGCTTTTGTATTATAGGAGCAATGTCTTATTCACAACCCGCGTAGCTCGGCTGCCTCGCTCTGGCCTCGTGGGCTAAACCATCCCACGATCGCCTTCCTATTACAGCGTCTTCGAATAATAATCTTAGCACTGCACCGGGAGCGATCGGGGCCTCTGCGGTTCGATCTTCACGACGAGGGGACAAAGGCACTCGTCCCCGCCCTGTTACTCCATCAACCCCTGAGCTTCCGGAGGCGCTGCCAACATTCTGGAAGACTAGGGACGCTAAGGGTGTCTCTGCGAAGGCATCTTCGGTCGCATCCTCCTCTCGTCCATCAACTCCTGCAAATAGCAAACCTACAAGGCAGAAACAATTGTCGCCATCTATTCCTGTCCCGCCAAGATCTCCGACTTCTTCGGTCACAGTGGAATCCGACCCTGGCTCTGGATCCCAAGGCGCACCATCTCTCTCGCCTGCTCCTTCTACACCAGCGATCCCTCCAGGGCTGCCTGCTGTTCCTCCAGGACTTGCCGCCCCTCCTGGCCTTCCTCATCCCGGTGGTCGCGGTCCTCCAGGTGCCACTTCCTATCAGATGTCAAGTCAAGTCCAGGCTCTTCTTAACGACGTCAAAGCGCGCCGCGAATCAACCCTTCCTTCCATTGGCGCGAGCCCCTTTCCTGACTTTGATCGTACATTGCAAAACCTTACGGAGGTGGACGGCAAGTTCGGTGGCTTCAGTTTCAATCTTGACCCCAAGCTTGCCGAAACGGAGGTGGAAGACGACGCACGCCAGTTCCCTGAGGCTACTTCGCCATTCCACGGCTCGTTCATGGACGCATTTCCTGCCCTACGGGCATCGTCCCACACTCCAGGACTTAACTTCCCACATCCCCAACGTCCTATATATGACCCGCATAATTCACCAGTGCCTAGCCAGGCGTCTAACGCACCCCCTTATACCGGCTCATTTAACACCCGTTCGCAGAGGGCAGTGAGTCGGATTCTGCGGGCAGCTACGAGACGGCCGGCACTTGGTGACGACTCTCGGAAGATGTCAAGGTTTGGTTTTGCAAGGAATGCGCGGCAAAATGGCAACCTTAGCTCAACCTCAAGCCCTCTGATTTCCACCGACCCCACTGAGCCCGAGTGAAAGTGTTGGCCTCGGCCAGCAGCAACCTTCTTGGTGCGGGCTCTGTCGAGCTTGGCTCTCCTTCACAGTGGTCGTCCTACCAGCATCATGCACACACCATTCACTCGCATAATGTATCAGCTGCGAGCTCTCCTTTGGTCCCTCAAGCCCAGGTACAGATTCAGGGCCCCATGTACCAACACCTACCTTCGACAAGTAGGTTTCAACCGTTCGATCAGGGTACAGGTGGTTAGCGAGGGGCCGCCCTTCGTGAGTTCATTCAGAACAGCCGGGAGCAGCAGCAGCAGCAGCGCGCGAATGCTGCGAGGAATGCTGCGCTAGTTGGTAGGAGGCCACTTCTCGCTTAATACTATACAGCCGTTGACTATTGGACTTTGCTGGCCCGCTCCATGTACTCTGTTACCATACGCAACATGACTTCTTCGTTTCTGTCGCAGATCAAGAACAGCAACACGATCAGCAGCATCATCAGTACCGTTTCGCTCCGCAGCAGCAGCAGTCTCGGCTTAATGACCCAGCAATCATGTCAGCTAGCTTTGGTGTGCCGCTCGCTTCACCTCAAGACGCGTTTGGACACACAGAACAAGCATTCGGCCCACCACCTGGTCTTGCGTATTCAGCGGGCCTACAAAATAATGTGATAAATGACGGTAAGCATTATTTTCGTCTGTTCTTGAGAGGGCGGCCTACGTTCGGCATACCGAGCGTCGTACCCTCCTAGGGCAGGACCTGTTTCACTACGCTTGACGCCTGCGTCGCCTGTGAATACCTCTTTCCTCCATCTTTTGGTTCCCTCTATCCTTTCCCTCCACGCGTATCCTTTATTCACCCTTCTTCGCCCGTTCTGGTATGCTGCCTGGTGGCCGGACGCTGACCCGCACTTCCCAATTCTTTCTCATCCCGGACTGTCCGTATTCCTATGTACAGTGCCGCCCACGCGTTCACCCTCGCCGCTGCTCTCGTCCTCCGATTTTCCCGCGCTGACGGCGCAGCCCCCACAGCCTCCCAGCGCTTCGTCCGAGCTTCCGCTGAGACCCCAGTAGACGCCGGCAGCACCGAGCCGGATGAAAAGGCGGCACGACGTGCGGAAAGGAAGCGGCCGCCGCTGAGCGTGCAGCAGAGCGCGCCAAGCGGGCGTGCAGAGAAGGAGCGTGAGAGGGTAGAGAGGAAAGCCGAGAAAGAGAGGATAGAGCGAGAACGGAAGGAGAAGGAGAGGTTGGAAAGAGAGCGAGAGGAGGAGAGGTTGGAAAAGGAAATGGTGGTGAGAGAGCAGCGGGAACGCGAGAAAGCGAAAGAATTGCAGGCGACGGCCAAGGCAGAGGCTCAGAAGAAAGCGACTCCGTCCACCAAGGTTCAGAAAGCAGAAGTGGCCCCGTCCGTGGCGAAACGAAAGTCGAATGTTAAATCTGCCACGACTCTCAAGGCAACATCAAGTCCTCCGCCTCTACGTCAATCCATCCCTTCACCTTCCCCGCCCAGCCAAGTTCCCCTCCTGTCAAAATTGCCCAAGAAGAACCGTCCGGTTGCAAAGCCCATCAGAGTCTTTAAGGAGGATGAACAACCGACCGAGGCTCCACCGGTCTTGACATCTGCCGTCACTTTCAGAAGCACCGCAGCCTCCTCTCGAGAGGGTTGGTGGCAGCGTACGGGATACGAGTTCTACGAGTTCCCGTGGACAATCCATAGAAAGGACGACCAATGACCCCACATCAATCGGGGAGCTCTTGGCAGAGATCGAGCGCCAATACCCGATAATGGACATCGCCCACCATCCCTTCTTCGACATGCAGAAGCTCAATCCAGCATCCAAGATGACGCTTGAGTACGGTCCACTGGCGCATGCGCTGTCAGCACTTTCCGTTGGTGGCGGTTCGTTCGCGAACAACATGCCTTCTGGCTCGGTCGATAACGCGGTCTCATCATTCCAACAACTCCTCGAGACACTCACGCAAACTATATCTGACTTGCTTCGCCTGTTGCCACGTACGACGTGGGACGACAGCTCGTCTTTCGACGGTGTTTTGCGCGATATGCTGAAGGGCGACGATCTTTTCGATGACGGCAGCGAAGATAAATCGCATACTGGCGCAGGCAAGGATGAAGTCGCTGCACTTACACTCGCACTCGAACGCCGTGCACGCTGGATGGAGGTGCAGCTTTCCAAGCTCGAGGAGCTCCACCGCGATATTAACACCGCTGCTGTTCGCGCTGTGCTCGCTTTCAATGACTCTGGCTGGGATCTACACGGCTTCGCACCGCGTTCAGGTGGAACTTTGGAAAAGTTCGACGCGCTGGGTATGGCGCAGATTGAAGGGGGCGAACTGCGCCCCATGACAGCTGATGAACTCGAAAAAAAGCTCATCGTTGCCAAGGAGGCCGCAGTTTTTGCAGAGACAGAGGTGCGTGAGATCATGGGACGCATCGAGGCTGCCGGGTTGCCGGTCAGTGAAGCGTATTAAATCCTGTCTTCTCGATATGGACACCACTTGGACTCGGGAATACCAATTGTAGCCTATTACACTTTCCTTGGAACATGCATTCCCTTGCTTTAAGGATAGCTCATCCGTACCCGAGCGCAGCCGCAAAGGCTTGCCCCAACTGCCGGCAGCATAACTGGGCAGTCGACGTCTATTTGTCTCCGAACTTGACGGCAGGACCACTGCACAGCTCAACTAGTACTCATACTGTAAGGGGAAAGGATAAAAGAGTAAAGAGCGACCACGTGGAGAGGGGAAAAGGATGGAGCGTTCAATATGGACTGGGGTCAGAACTCCTAAGTCTGTGCGAGCGTTGTCTCCCGGTGGTATTGTGTCGGACTCGGTGCGATTGAAACGTGGAAAATTAAGACGAGAAGGAATAAACTTGTTGGTGCGGCATCGGCCAATGAATGACGCATCTCAGCCACCTGATCAGAGCCAACATCCGAATGGTAACGGTACTGTACATAAAGTGGAAGATATTGTAGGAGACGGGGCAAAACGTTGACCCTCACTCTCTATCAACATGCCCACCCCGATTACGGATGATCAGCTCTTCATCTATGCTAATTGAAGCGTGCCAAGGGCAAAGTGGTCGTCATCACTGGGTGCGTAGGCTTCGAGTCTCCAAATCTAGATAATCCACAGGCGGATAACACTGACACGATTCCACGCACTCTACCTAGGCGCGGCGAGTGGTATTGGGAGAGAAACCGCGCTGACCTTTGCGAGACATGGGTAAACATTTTCATTCCTTTGGGGGAGAGTGTGAAGATCTGAGTCGTCAATTATATCCGATCGCATAGTGGTTTCTCAATCTAAATTATTGACAAACCTTTTTTTTTATTTTTTATTTTTTTTTGACTCAGGTCTAAAGTCGTGATAGGAAATGTGAATGCTGCCGGTGCCTGTGGGGAGGCTGTTGCCAACATCACCCGGAAAGAAGGCGGGTATGTGCCATGCCAGTGTGTTGTTCTCTCTTGTCGGATCAATGGAGAGTTTGATCAATATGGGCCTACCGCCGTGATGTGGTCATTTCATTCATCCACCCTGCAGGGAAGCGGTTTTTCTATCAAGTGTGATGTCACACAATGGGACGAGCAAGTTGCGTTGTTCGAACTTGCGGATGTCACAATTCGACCCCGTCGATATTGTGGTAAGTAGTACACCTGGTCCCTACGGGCCCTTTTCCTCCAGCCCAAGAGAAAACTTACATATACTGTAGATCTCGAATGCAGGCATCAACGAAAGCGAAGAAGTCTGCCTGGGCAATCTCAAATTTGTCGATGGCAAGCCTACGAAGCCAGAGTTATATACGCTCAAGGTTAACTTATAGTACGGCGTGTTCTACAGTTGAGCCGTACTACTGTATTATGGGAAAAACCCTTTTCTTTTACTCGACTCGATTCGACTCACTCGACTTTTTATTCGGTAGCCACTCACCAGGCTTGGGATGTACTACATGAAGCGTAACCGCTCCGCGGATGCATGGAAATCGCCGCTCGTCATGATCGGATCCATGGGTACTAAGGAAGGAGTTACTTTTCCCTCCTCCTTAAGGACACATAACCGAAGGATTTACCGCTTTCTCTAGCCAACAGCCTCTTGAGTCAGTCTATTCACCGCACAGCAATACAGCGCATCGAAGCACGGCGTACTAGGTCTCATGCGTTCTCTACTAGATCCCTTCGCAGAGAGCGACGACATCCGCACAGCATGCATCCATTGACACCCATGGTTCACAGGTAAGCCCTAAAGCTCTCGCTCTCCTCATCTCAATTATTTCATTATTATTAATTGTCGTTTGCTCAGACACTAATATTATCGACTGGTAGTCCAGGGTCCTCACTGTAGGTATGCCTATGACGCCCGCTGAACGCCTAGCGGGTGCCATCTTCCGCGCTGCGACGGATCCTGACCGAGCCACGAGCGGGATGCCCATGGATGCGGCTGCCAGACGACGGACCTGTCCTCCTCCTCAAGAAGGAAGTCTTACACGAGGGCGTGTACGAGATGTTGAACAAGCGCGTTAGCCGCATCATGAGGTACTATATGAACCTCTACGGGCCTTCTATCGTACCTGTTCCACCACCATTACTGACTCGGACGAGCTGGCCGTACTACAAACTACAAATTTCACTTCAGCTACAGGACTTCGGTGCTGTTTTGGCTGGCTGTGTTATACGATTTAGGCCTGTCCGCCCTATACTCGTTTTAGGTCACTTAGGTGGCGTTGTAGTTGTAGGGCTGCTACTGGCGACGACATTGAAATTCGTTCGTAGGCTAGAGTCAACAACAAAAGACAAAGTAATTGTACTAGAACACGGGTACATTTTACTAAAAACACGACTTGTCCAATTGTATCACGAGATATTCCTTTCTCTCGGGTCAGACTGATCATGAGGATCTGCCAGGGGCCCTGATACGGAGGTGACTGACTGACTACCCACTCTTCGTTCAACACAGCCCAGCCGCCACCCACCATCGGCCTCGACGACGCATTCGTTCACAATACAATACGCACACGCACAGGCCCAAGAAAGCCAAAACAAACCAATGGGTGGCAAACATCGACGGTGTTGTGTAGTGACAACAGGAGCATAACGTAGCCAAGCCACAGCCACAGCTTGTACCTCACTCGAGGCGATCTCATGAGCGTCTGGACGTCACGTCTAGAGTCTAGACGTCTCTCCACATGTCAATCAAGATTTTTCAACATAAACCTTTTTTGTCGAACTGTGACTTGCAGCAAGTTACTACACTATAGTACTGTAGTGGTCGGGGCCCCAATTTTCTTGCATAGCCCCATCACGGCGGCAGCGCCCACTTTCGGTGGTCCTCGGACACGCGGCACGTCCCCTGCAGGGTTGGATGCAATTTGGTGTCGTTCATTCTCCGCATTGACCCGTACAGTACTCGTACAGTAGCCTTGCTTCCGGTCATAGCACGACAGGCTGCGATAGAACTGATTCTTGTTGTGATCTGATTGAAAAGACATTAGCTCTCCCTCTTAGGCCTTATCATTCCCTGTAGACGATGTTAAGGAACTTGAAGAACGGTACCCGCGTTAGACAGCGCCAAGGTTTTGGTGTTCTCCATGTGGAACGTAGAATGCCTCGAATTGACTGTACGCATCAGGGCTAGCTTCGCCTATCAAAGGGTCAGATGTCATGAGAACGCATGGCAAACTCGTGTACACTACGTCTCTGAGGTGTGCGCAATCCTCGGGCGCTACGCTACGCCTTACACGTCGATGCAAACGGGGCGATAAGTGTAAAATAGATATGAAACATAGATTGTCATAAATCGGGAATGATCGAAGGATGCGTTACATGCATGGTGAAACAAAGCCGAGTTATTAACTATGTGTGCAAGAGTGTCAAGGAAGGAGCAACCTCTAAGTATCTCCAACAGATGAATCTGCTGGTTGGGCGTTAGCCTGCGCGGTTTTCCATCGCACAAAATCGTCTATGACGGTTGGCCACGCCTTAATAGGTGTGAAAACATTAGCGACGATAATCTCGGTGTAATGAATTCGACTGACCCCATCAACTTCAAAATTAGACAGATCTAGCCGCGTGTCCCTGCAGAATTCGAGCATCTATATGTGGCGTTGCAAACATACGATATGAATGCGCCTCATGCTGCCGTGCTAAGCCCATGACGCACCATGTTCCACAGGTCCTTATTAACCCCTTTGTAGATTCCCGTAGTCTGTAAAGCATGTCAACACAGTGTTGTCAATACCCATACCTTGCTACCTACGTTGATGAACTCGATGACATGTGTTATAAGCGGGAACTGGGGCTAGCAAAACCGACCAGAAAGCGCATGCAGTTTCCATGTCAATGTTCCTTGAGCTCCTTGAATGGTCACATGAGCAAATGCATTCAAAAGGAGAGAATATCTCACGTACTCCGGCTTGGCAAGGGCAAAGCAAAAACTGTAGAAGGATGAAAAGGTCTTGCGTGTATCCGCGGCGTAACTATCGTAACGCGTCGTGTCGTATGTTGCGCCCCTTTGCGACCGCACACGCGATATGGCGACAGCGGGTCTCCCCAACACGATGAGGTCATTCAAGTCTTTCAAGACTACTGCAAACGATGCCAACGATGAAACCCTGAATCCAAGCCTATGAGAGATGGATCATCTTGAAGGATGAAACCGCGCACCGTAGGGCGGCGGTACCCTCCATCCACTCTTGCTTTGAGATCTTAGCGATCTCATGCGAGCTGAACTGCCATGAAAGCAGTAACGGCAAGGCGCCATCGAGCGGAACTTGCGCTTCTTTACACAACCGCTCAAATCCCTCGGCGCCAATAACGTCTGGAGTATCCTCATAGGCGAATTGAGAGAACAAAGTCTGTGCTCGTTGTTCGGAGTACACATCGAGTTTCTAGCGAGCGCTAACATTAGCAACGTGGCTACACCCACTGAGAGGCCAACGAACCACGGTGTCCGACACGCCTTTTTTCGCATCACTGCTCGGGGCAACGACATCAGCAAAATTATTTCCGTTTACACAGCATAATAGAGAGCGGATATGCATTTGACGACTCGTCGTCCAGGAGAAACGTCACGAAACGACGGGTATAGTCAAGGTGAGGTGCCAGGACGGAGATGGTGGGAAGAAAGCAAGAGATAGGTATGTGGGGCAGGAAATAGAAGGAAGAGAAGGCAGCACGCGAGGACCCGCGCGAAGCGTTATACCTTTTAGGACGGGCGGGTTCCTGGCCTCGGAAGTCCGGGCCCGTTAGACACCATCGAAAAAACAGTGAACGCAGCGCTTACGCCATCAACCCTACCATAACATCAAAGCTCGAGGTCAATAGAACGACAAAGGGCGGATAAAGGGGCGTACTCATCCCCCTGAGACCTTCGTCCCCGAGTTTTTCTGTCGTGACACATTCAAGAGTTCTGAACCACCCACATGTTAATAGGGAAAATGTGGATCAGGAGAGGAAGCTTCTTACAGCATCTTGTGATCTATGACGGTTTAAGTTTTTTTTATGATGAAACAGGACCCACCTTGTACGCTTGGCATTGGAAGCATCACCTGGCTTTGATGCCTTGTTCAGAGGCACGGGGATTTCCTGAAAGTGTATCAGCTGACCGGTCGTCGGACAGTAAGAAGTGGCATATATGCACTTCGTCGTCGTCTTCTCCGTGTGTATCTCGTCTGCTAAAGCACCGCCTGGTGAGCCTACTCTGAAAAAAAGAACCCCCCCCCATTCTGGTGGTCGTAAGTGGTATCCCACCTTGACGAGTTATTCCATGAGGCATTCGCTGCTCGAGTCATCAGTCAACCCTATCTCTGCGGGGTTACGTCCACTTATGTACTCACTTCCCTGCCCACCCTTCATTGCTCCAACACGCGCAGAGCTGCGAGTCGTTCTTGCCACGGGCTGCTCAGCGTCGACCTGGGCCCGTTTCCTCTTTTGGAGGAATCAATAGGAAGAGGCGCGTCCGCGTCCCAATTTCCAAAGTCGCGTCAAAAAAAAAAACAAAGTCACTGACTGTCCGAACAAGAAAAAGTGAAAACGCACCTTCGTGGCATCTCAGCGCTCTTGCGGCGAATGAGATGGCAGGTAATGAATTCGAGTATGTTGGAAAAGGAAAAGCGAGACAATGCGTCGTCTTCGTGTTGCCCGTCTGCTGAGAGCACTCAAAGGGGTTACAATAAAAGAGAGGGGCCGGGGGCCTATCCCGACTCCAGGCCACGCACGTCGGCACTCCCGGTCCGCTCATAACCGGACCCCGCACATCCCGTGGTCCGAGTATCCGAGTCCGGTCGACCACTTTGCCCGGTGCCAACCCAAGGGTATGACGTCTGAAGTTTTCAATCCAAACCCACGATCATCGCCACCGCCGCGCCAACGGCCAGGAGGAGAGCCGCTCAAGCGCATCATCTTTGTGGTTCTCAGACGATGAAGACTCTGACATATTATACGACTCGGCGGACGACGATAAGCCAGAGCCGATCGATGCAGACGAGATATTCGGTCTGTGTCTGTTTTCCTTCTTTCTCTGCCTAATAAAAGCTGAGTTTTGTCCACTTTCTCTTTAAGATCTTATTCGTTCCATAAGTGACCCGGAGCACCGCTCGATGTCATTAGAACAACTGGCCGTCGTTTCTGCGCCGCAAATCACGGTGGCTCCCAGTCGCGTAATTATCGAGTTCACCCCGACTGTACCCCATTGTGGCATGTCTACCCTTATCGGATTGACTATTCGCGTCCGCCTGCTTCGCGCACTGCCCACCCGCTTCAAGGTCGATATCCGTGTCAAACCTGGTTCGCACCAGAGTGAGCACGCAGGTTAGTGTAGTTTCACTATGTCTAGGTGGTTGTCCCAATAACACTCCTTAGTCAACAAGCAGTTAAATGACAAAGAGCGCGTGGCTGCAGCACTCGAGAACCCGTCTCTTGTGGAAGTGCTAGAGACATGTCTGCAGAACGCGGGAAGTCGTGGACTGTAGCACATTTATTGTGGTACGTGTGGTTTCGAAATAACGACAGTGCATAAACAAATATGTGACATTAGATACACAATTCATGCTGTTGGCTTTAAATAGAATTAAAGGGTATCGTATTTATGCGACTGTGACGATGGTGTTATGTACGCAGCGACGGGGCATCATGACGTCGGAGGGTGTCGAAGGGAATCGAAGGTGAGGTAAAAAGGGGTTAGGAGATACATGATCGGGCGGATATGAAGTGATGATACAGTGTGTGGGAAGTGCTACATATGAAGGCTGTGAATGAGCACTATTAGAATGCTGGAGCGAAGAGAGTGCGACAAAATCCATCTTAAGCAAGGCCGTGAGGGGTCATTAGGCAGCGATGGGATAGCGAGAAGAGGTGGAGAGAATTGATATGATCAATCATCAAGGAGAAAATCCCAGTCCATAGCTTGCCGAGCACGCTGTTCCGCTCGTAAGTTTTTGGAGCTGATGGCGCGACGGCACATCTTGCGCCATGCTTCGCGCGCAACACGCTCTGGTGCACCTTCCACAACGTCCCAAATACGAAGCGTGATATGACCGGCGGCGTGGATCTCGACTTCATCAGAACCGTCTTCATTAAATAGATTCATTTTCTTCTCCTCGGGGCTGGGGAGGCGTGCGAAGCGAACGCGTGAAACGACGTTATTCGTGAAGCCCGGTGATAAGGAGATCTTAGACTGCGAGGACGAGAGGCAGATCTTCCCACAGAAATCTGATGGAAGACAGAGCGTTACAGGAGCGCTGCCGGACGAGTGCACAGACAGGTGAAAAGGAGTGCGAGACGACTGGCGGCACTGCACGAAGAAATTAGTGGGATGTTATCGGGCTCGTAGATGTCACTCACAACCGTGGACTTAACCTCGCCTCTACTATGAACGAACATGCTCAACCGATGCCCCGGAGGCTGGTTGCGCGCACGGTAGTGGGGGCAGAACAAGTGATAGATCTACGGGATGTTCATCTGCATCCGCAAAAAAGTCCCATTGCTGCTGAGGCTGGTAATGGACTTTGTGGGTACCAGTGCAGAGGCTGCCGAACTGAGGGAGGTGGTCAACGCATACCGAGTAGAAATAGGAGTCCACACACATGTTTTGGAAGGTCGTCAGTAGAGGAATGCGAAGACGACTGTTCGCGGGAAAGGACCGTTAGTGTGTGGGAGGTGACTGGGAAGTGACAGGAGCGCACTACTTACCGATGGGCTGGGCGTTGAACGAAACATGACAGGGAGCTTTGAAAAACAGAGCTTGAGGTAAGAGTAAGGGGGAAAAAGCGAGGTACAGAGCATACGATGAAGGTCGAGGGGCCCGCTATATAAAGCCGGAACCGGCACCCGTTAAGGACCTCCTTGTACTCCAAAGAACAAAAACTGCTAATGGTGACCCCTTTTCCAAATATGGTATCCTTTTCTCAAAACGCGACCCGGGCGTTTGGACTGTCGTTTGTTTGTGCCGTACTCGTCTACAGGTCGTTCACAGATCCAGAGTATGTTCATCTCGTCTTTGATGTTACCAGTATCATACATACCCATACTTCCCTGCTTTTCGTATTACTGTATTCCGTTTTGGAGCTCCCCGCCCACTGCCTTTCCGTATCCAAGACCTGTGCTTATACTGTATATCCAATAACTCACCTGACGACTTGCATCCTCTTCGTAGTTCACATCACATCCTCACTGTAACCGCGGGACAGTATCCTTACAGTACTGTAAACCTATCCCGCGGATGTACGCTCGACGTATCGTACTGTAATCGATCCGTTTCATTCTTAGCCGGTCACTGCGGCCGCCGGGCGGGCCCGAACCGTTTCTCCGGGACCCGGTGCGAAAGAGCGCCGAACTCCCCGGGCCAGTTTCGTATCCTACTTGCAACCTCCTCGTTTCTGGCCCATTCTTTGTACAAGTATTGCCAACAAGTATGGCCAAGTACGGGTGCGGGATGCCATATTCCGCGTTGACTAGCATTTTCGGCGTTGCTTGTTGCTTGATTGGAGTGGAAGAACAATAGACAAACGAATTTCCGGACAACACAACACGTGTACCAAGACGACTGGTTCAGCGTGCCCACCGCCCACCTCACTTCAGTATCTCACTAACCTTTTGATTGTGTAATAGCAATCGGCCTTCTTGGGAGTCATTGGGAGTAGCGTTTGGGTCTGGATTGCGCCGTATCAAGCTTCATCCGCCGAGGACTAACACCTTGTTCTCAAGGAGTGGGTTGTGCATGTGTCTCTACCATCAGTTGGTCCACTAGGCCTACACAGCCCAGTGTAGTCTCATTCAATTCAACGTCCCACATTCCTGGAGTCCTAGACGTATACAGCTTCCTATCCCCAAGCTAGAGCTTTCTGTTCCCCATCACACGAGCGTCAGGCAACATGAGTACCGACGAGTCGTTCCAACCATCTCTAGGAAGGAGGCTATTCGTGTTGAATTGACTCTGGCTTGTACTTGATGTCCCTATACTCCATTTGGCAGTGATTCTGTGAAGAACTTCGCGTTCTTCTGTGATATTTCAATTGGTGGGTTCGAGGTCCCTCTTGCAGTAGTAGGCCGCCTGTACCCTTTTCTGGGCTTGCGATCGCCTTCCACATGGGGTGAGTCACCCCGGACAACTCAACGGCCCTGAACGATCCAAAGTACCCAGACAATTCCAACTTCTGTGCCTCGAGACTAACCTGAAGCATAGCCGCCTTGAATCGAATCTGGGTCACATTGAAATTGAAAGTAGTTTCGTCCCTGCACAGATGTTGGCGCGTTATTAATGCGTCATTTCCCAACCTGGGGTTGAGTGTTCCAGTAGCCGTTCTTTGTGGAGCGCGCAATTACAGTGGAAGGTGGCGCCCCGCCCCCTTATGTTTCGTGAGCCACAGGTGGGGATAACAAGGCATTATTTCGGTTTGCGAATCCTAGTATCCCTGGCGCGGCGATTCGTGCCAAAGTGCAGGCAACTACCGTATCCGATCGACTAACTAGACGTATCGCCCATCATGCATCATTTGCTGTCCCCTGCTAGAGTGAGTGCCATAGTCGGTTTCGGAAGTAGGCCGCTCCAATAGAATGTCCTGACCGACGATACTGTAGTCATGGTCCAGAATGTTCATCACTGCCGGTCCAGCTATGTAATAATAATTCCACATACCGGGCGCTTGCATGTATCTCCGGCGCATGGCGACTCGCGCGAGCGGAACGACCAAACACGCAGCAAATACCAAGAAATTCTCAACACTCTGCTAACAAGATTTTACTAATACTTGTTGTAGGGGAGAAACTGGTTTTTTCGATAGATTTGAGTCGATAATGGGGGGGGGAGAGTGGGGTGGGAGATGAAGGGCGCAAATGGATGGCGGTGCAACTGACAACCAGACTCAATTAATTTCTGTCACGAGGACCGCTTCGTATGGCCGACATGACTCGCGCGCGCAGTCAATGTGATAATACCCGCGACACAGACAACAGAACAGAATGGTAAGGCCAGTGCATACAGCGCCTCGGAAAAGCAGCGGATAGACTCGGAGTCATGAATAATCCCTCTCCCTCTCCACCCCACACGGAACCAAGGTGGATGACGGATTCTTTGACCACCTACGTCTGTCAGTCACAATTGATAAAGGAAGGACAGGGCGGCGTGGGAGAGGCCGGTGAGAAGAAGCAAGGAAGGAAGGCATGCCTCCGTTCCAAGTCCACGCGCGAGTCTCCGCACGCACATGGACACATATCTCCCAACCATTCCTGTCGGATTAGATTGACGATGATCAGGTGCAATGCCATGAGGCGATGAGCATCCGCTGATCCCAAAATGATCCTCAATTCAATGGCTCCGAGTCAGAGTTCCCGGGCCCCTAATACCATTAATACTACGCTACGCCAGCGCCCAACGAAGACGTCTCTAAAGCTAAAGTCCCCCGCGCTGTATGATACACATATCACAAGGTCAACACCTACAATTCCGTCTACGTCTATCAAGAGGATCAGAGAGAACTACGCCCGCTCTCTTTGGAAAGGCCTCGTGCCCATCCAACAGTTACAACCGCGCCGCAATGATATCGATCCTGAGTATGGACTCGGAGAAGACTCGGAGTGGCGAAAAGAACATTCCTGATATCATGTGGGAAAAAAAAATCACCCCAAGGCTTCAAGCTCAAGATTTGCCGCGCAGTTACAGGTGCGCCGCCACTGCCGTACCTCGAAAAAAGAAAGTGCGTTTTTCCCGGGAAATTTAAAAACTTACGGGATTGCTCGCTGGCATGACTGAGTCCTGGGCGTCCCCCGTTTCCGATGCACGGACATCGCCAACCAACTCTGGGCGCTACAGCTACAGTATGCCGGGACATTTTGCAGCATCCGTAAGTTTACCCCCATATTGTATGCATGAAACACCGAAAAAAAGGTTCTTCAGGAATTTTCACCAGTTCAGTTCTGCCGGTATGCAGGTGGTGCCCGAAGCAAGTTTCCAGAACAGAAAGGACTCCAATACGGTTCCGACCGACCGAAAGTCGGCCCTATATTCAGAATGTTCAAGGACGACCGGGTTCAAAGAAAATCTACTTGATAGAGTAAGGTAACCATGATGACTCGGCGGGGAAGAACGTCACAACGCCAGATGGCAACGAAAACCACAACGCACATATCGTTTGCTGGCCCGGAAGTCCTGTCACGTCGAAACGGTAGCTGCTGCTGCTGAGTGGGAACGGAATTGCACAGGGAGGTCATGATGTCGACAGTAGGGGTTCATGGGTTTGTCCAAGTTTAGGCGGGTTGCTATAGTATACGATGCCCGACTCAGAATAGCTTACGATGGCCCACAGTAGAACGACGGAATCAGAGGGATCATGGACCAAAAAGTTTTAGTTCCGGTTAGGCCATCAGGATACTGTACACTGTGAATGACCGGATGACCCGTGAGTTCAATGAGTGTCCAAAACCCCGCGGGATTTGGAAGTTGGAACGCCCACCAACTGAATGCGCGCCAGTTAGGCGCCTAGTACGGTATGTTAAGTGACACCGAACACGAACATCTGTCAGCAGCCGAATCTTGCGATCTCCACGTTCGTAAAATGAAACCCGTGGGGGGGTGGCAACGCTCAAAAACCCAGAGGGAAATAGACGATACTGTAACTGTACAGGTGGTTTGTTCAATTTTGAAGTTACCGCAGCACAGTTGGTTCAGTTGCCCCAGGGTACTACCCACATGGTTGTAGAAAAACCGGAAGACAAAATAACCACACACTAATGTCCCCTTGTACAAGGTGATCTTGCGGAATATTCCTGGAGCCTCCTGTACTTGGTCTCTACGCTTGCAACAATGTCAATAAATTTGCTAGGTTCTCTCGTTGCATTTCTTAGGGGCTCAACGGAAACCAGCTTCTTAGTGCTTTACATCGCTCGTAATTGATCATGCCGCCTTTCACAAACAGCCGGGCCGCTACAGCGAATATTAACACGAGACGACTCTGTGTCATACAATGAGTCATGGCCACTGTCCAGAAGTGAGAATGATAGATGATTTGTCATAAGTCAGAAAGAGTCATTGTAAGGTAGGAAAACATGGAGTGGTAATCATGACAACAAAAAGCATAGAAAAAATTACATATATAAGCCAATATAGTAGCACTAACACATATTAGCTTTGCCCATCACCAAATCTGCAAGTTTGAGACAGAACTCCTCAGAGCTATATTTATATTTCTGAAGTAAAACTTCCAAATCTTTAAGGAAGTGAGACCTTATTTCTTCATTATCTAACTTTTCAATTGTCTCAGTAACATGCTTCCAAGGGTCTTTGAATGTTGCAAGGAAAAACAGCCAATAAGGCAAACAACTGTATAAAAAAAGTGTAAGTGAATAAATGAATAAATACTAAAACTTACATGCAACAAACTTCACATAAAAGTTATCCATAAGAATATCCATAGAATTTGGATTTAACTATAATAAAAATAGCCTTATAAATTTGAAACAATCAAAATTTTAAAAGTACATACCCAATTTTCAATGGCAGATATGATTTCACATTTGAATTGCTAAATAAAGCATATAAGTAAATTTAAATAAAAAAACCAAAAATGAATAAATAAAATCTTAACTCTTAGACATTAAAGCAAAGCAAAGAAAGTTTAAAAAATATAAATTAAAACAATAAAACTTACTTTCTAAAAGCAAGGTAAGAATTGACATAATACAAATAAGATCAAATAAGAATAATATATAATGACAACCTACGATCTAAAAGAAAAGCAAAGATAAATAAATATAAGTAATATGGATAAAAGTAGCAAGTATAGATGATAACTCACATTCTAAAAGTGAGATAAGGATAAATATAATGTGAGTGATATCAAATAAAAGCAGCAAGCACAAATGGCAACTCACATGCTAAAAGTGAGATAAGAATAAATATAATGTAAGTGATATTAAATAAAGCAGTAAGCATAAATGGCAACTCACATGCTAAAAGTAAGATAAGGATAAATATAATGAGTGATATCAAATAGAAGTAGCAAGCACAAATGGCAACTTACATACTAAAAGTGAGATAAGGATAAATGTAATGTGAGTAATATCAAATAGAAGCAGCAAGCACAAATGGCAACTTAAAGCTAAAAGTGAGATGAGGATAAATATAATTTAAGTGATATGATATGAAAGCAGCAAGCATAAATGACAACCCACATCCTAAAAGTGAGATAAGGTAAATATAATTAGTGATATAAATGAAACAGCAAGTACAAATGGCAACTGACATTCTAAAATGAGATAAGAATAAATATTGTGAGTAATATCAAATGGAAGCAGCAAGCACAATGGCAACTCACATTCTAAAAGTGAGATAAGGTAAATATAATATGATATTAAATGAAAGCAGCACAAATGGCAACTTACAAAAAGTGAGATAAGGATAAATATAAATAATATTAAATAAGCAGCAAGCACAATGGCAACTCACATTCTAAAAGTGAGATAAGATAAATATAATGTGAGCGATATAAAAAGAAGCAGCAAGCACAATGACAACTCACATACTAAAAGTAAGATAAAATAAATATAATGTAAGTGATATTAAAAGCAGCAAGCATAATGGCAACTCACAAGCTAAAGTGAGATAAGATAATAAATTGTAACATTAAATGAAGCAAAAGCACAAATGGCAACTTACAAGCTAAAAGTAGATAAAATAAAATAATGTGAGTGATATAAATGGAAGCAGCAAGCACAAATGGCAACTCACATCTAAAAGTGAGATAAGAATAAATATAATTAGTAATATCAAATAAAAGCAACAGCAAGATGGCAACTCACATCCTAAAGCGAGATAAGGATAAATATAATAGTGATATGAAATGAAAGCAGCAAGCATACTGTAGATACAACTCACATGCTAAAGTGAGATAAGATAAATATAATAGTGATATAAATAAAAGCAGTAAGCACAGATGGCAACTAACATTCTAAAAGTAAGATAAGGATAAATATAATGTAATGATATAAATGAAAGCAGCAAGCACAAATGGCAACTCACATACTAAAAGTGAGATAAATATAAATATAATGTGAGTGAATATTAAATGAAGGCAAGTAGGCACAATGGCAACTCACACCCTAAAAGTGAAATAAGGATAAATATAATGTGAGTGATATCAAATGAAAGCAGCAAGCAAAATGGCAACTCGCATGCTAAAAGTGAGATAAGGATAAATATGTAGTGATATTAAATGAAGCAGCAAGCATAAACAACTCACATTCTAAAAGTGGATAAGGATAAATAAAATGTGAGTAATATTAAATAAAAGGCAAGCACAAATGGCAACTCACATACTAAAAGTGAGATAGGATAAGATAAATATAATATAAGTGGTATCAAAACAGAAGCAGCAAGCATGAATAACAACTCACAATCTAAAGTTATATAATAAATTTAATATTAATATATACTCTGTTAAATTATACTGACCATATTCCAAAATGGTAAAAATTTCAAACCCCTTTCAATAAGATGCTCATATTGATCTACTGTATCATTCATTTTGGTTGCCATTTAAGTTTGAGAGAATAGGTTGTGCTTTAAAAACATAAAAATAGGTATATATAATTTATAAGATATACATACATTT
>WHVC01000366.1:0-21517 GCA_015178925.1 Russula emetica | reverse complement strand
CTTCTGGGGATAAACTTAAGACTTGACGTTGTATAGGTAATGTTGGTGATGATTGTCCCGTGTTCGATGGCTTGTTTGATTATTGCGCAATATCCGCTGGAGGGTCGATGGGTTAGCTTTGGTCATCATCTCTTTTGATGCATGCTCACTTATTTCCAGAGGGAGCCGCCAGACTTAGTAGAGATAAATGTGACATCGCCGTGAACTGGGCAGGTGGTTTACATCACGCGAAGAAGAACGAAGCTAGCGGCTTTTGCTATGTAAATGGTGCATCTTTATTCCACTATGGTCCCATCTCGTCATCTGACGGTCCCTACCCCGCGCACCCGGGTTTCTCTCTAGACATTGTTCTCGGCATCCTAGAGCTATTGCGGGTGAGTTCCCAATGCGAAGCTGTCGTTCTTTATGTGACATTTTACTCTCGGACCAGGTATCATTCAAGAGTGTTGTACATTGACATTGATGTTCATCATGGGGATGGCGTCGAAGAAAGCATTCTACACGACAGATCGAGTGATGACCGTCAGCTTCCACCAAATATGGAGGAATATTTTCCCGGAACTGGGGAACTCAGAGTCAGAGTCATTGCAAGTTCTGGAACACCTTTCTGATAACTACTCTCACAGGACAAGCGGCATCGGCAAGGGGAAATATTACTCGCTGAATTTCCCTCTCCGAGATGGAATTAACGACGAGAACTACAAGAGCGTTTTCGAGCCTGTGAGTTCATTCAATTGGTTGGAACGTCAAGTATTCGACCTTTCTTGGCAGGTAATACAGCAGGTTATGGAATCATACGATCCTGCTGCAGTCGTTCTGCAATGCGGCACAGACTCGCTTGCAGGCGACAAGCTGGGCTGTCTTAATCTCTCCATGCGAGGTTTGTGTTTCTGCCGTACAGACCATTCATCTAACGATACGTTAAGGACAACGCAAACTGCGTGAAATTCGTCAAAGTCATTCGACAAGCCTCTACTTCCTGCTCGGGGGCGGTGGCTACACGATGCGGAATGTGAGCCGCGCGTGGGCATACGAGACTGGGCTAGCAACTGGCGTTGAGCTAGGTCGTGGTAGGTTTATTCCCATGGCAGACAGGAAGAAATCCACCCTTTTCTAGATATACCCGTCAACGAGTATTATGAATATTTTGGTCCCGATTATCAATTGGACGTCAAATCATCAACACGGAGGACCTGAACAGCCCTGCATACCTTGAACGTGTCAAGAACATTGCCATGGAACATCTCAGGCATGTTGGTGGCCCACCTAGTATTCAGATGACAGGTAACCTGCGCCGGCCGGCCGTATGATTTTCAAGTGATAATGATATTGATATAGAACACACCTAGATATTCCGGCGATGCCGATTGACGCACAGATGGAGGATATGAATCAAGACGAGGATATGCTCGATCCGGACGAGCGACGCCCACAGCGAAATACTGATCGACGAGTGCCAAGCGGACGGAGAGCTTTCGGATTCGGATGACGAGGGTGAAGGGGGACGACGAGATCACGCGTCTCATCGCGGTTCGCCGAGCAGCAACGGTAGCAATTCGGGTGGCCTCAAGTTTGGTATGGGTGTGGGCATTATGACTGCGCCTGCCATCTGGACGCATGGTGCGGGTCCAAGTGGACACATGACACTTCCGCCGTCCAGCCTCGGAACATTGGATCACGACCAGGGATCATCAAACGGTCACGGCACCCCTGCCCAGCCCAACACCGGTGAGAGAGGATCCCCGGGATACGATGAGCTCAAGCCGGATGAAATTGCCGTCTCGGACTCGAGGAACGGGCGGTAGTTGTTCCCGTTTCTCATTTCGTTCTTATTCACCTCCCTCCCCGTCTCGGACCCATCAGCTCAAGCTCCAACACACTCAGCGATAGATACATGCATGTCGCTCGACTTGTGACAGTTACAGAACTATCAAAGGCACATCCTATCTCTCGGATTTGCATCAAACGACAGCCGCAAAAGCCGTCCAGATGATATACTAAACTCCTCGACTTCGATCGTGAAGCCACATTCATAACACACTTGGACTCCGACGCCGTCTTCATTTGTCGTAGTCTCACCGAATTCATGCTTATGCTCTGCATCCTTCCGCTTTTGCCAGACGCCTTCTCGCGTCCGTCTGCGCAGCTCTTGAAGATCCTGTTCGAACTTCTTCTTCTTCTTCTTTTTCTTCTCTGCCGTCCGTTTCTCCCATTCCGTGTCTAGCGCCTCCGACGAGCCCCATTTCTTCCAGGCAAATTCCTCGACTTGATACCGGCAATAGAGCATCATGTTCGCGAACGTTGACTTGTGCGGATTGGCTTTGAGCATATGAGGCAGTAGTTCCTCGTCCCTCAACTCGGCTGTGCTTGATTAGAATTTGTGAAAAGACGGGAGGGTATATATACACTCACAGTCGGTCAAGAGGTAGTCCTGACGGCACACATCCTTGAGTCAAATTATTATGCATCAAGATGAATCACGTTCACCTCTTTGCATTCAGTCTTTGTCAGAAGACTGTATTTCTCAACCTTTTCGTTCCTGCACTTGTTGCATACAAGACATCTGAATACTTTTCTATACATCTGGTCGAGATCCACCGAGTCACAGTCATGACATTTGGGGTTGCGACTCGCATCTAGGTAGATAGCTGTCGTAGCGACTTGCATCAGGGGCCCGCAACGCAGGTGAAATATGAGCACGTACGGGGTTCGAGACTTGCATCGCTCTTTCTCTCTCACGTTCCCTCTCCTTAGTCTTCAAATCATCGTTTGCTCCCCCATCATCCTCTACGAGAAAACCACCTTCGAATTGACCATCTTTGACAAATCATAATCAAAGTATTTCCCGAGACGCGAATCGCGTCGTAGTTGTTTTTCACCGCTGCTGCTGGCATTCGCATTGTTGTTGTTGTTGTTGTGGTTCGTCGGGCGAGTCGGGGAATTGGAAGTCGCGGGGACAACGGTTAGGGTTCTTTTGTTGTTGGGATTGCGCAGCGAGGAGAAGGAAGAGGAAGAAGAAGAGGCTTCTTCTTCGCGTCGTCTTGCCTTTGCTGTGGTACACGCGTCAATAAAGGAACAAGGAACGAGGAACAAGGAATAAGGGATAAGGTTGGGAGAGACAAAGAGTACCTCTCAGGCGGTTTAACTCCACTTGTCTTACTCGTTCCGCGGTGGTCTCATTCTGTGGGGAATCGCGAAGCTTCGGGGAAATAGACCTTGTGTTGGTTTCTGGTTCTGGCATAACAGTTTCATCATCAAATCATTTTTACACGTGATTCCTCCTTCACTACCAAATGGCACCACTCATTCCCATTGCCACCGCCCTCTCTATTCCCGATGGCCGATACAACGGACAGAAACGAGGCAGAGCCTAGCGATATCTCGTCCGCTCTCGATGTAGAGCAACTAGACCTCAATTTATACCGATCCAGAAACCTTTCCTTAAATTTCGACACACGCGTTGTGTTTGGAGGTCAGGTAGTATCACAAGCTCTCGTCGCAGCAACAAATTGCGTCAAACCAGAGTTTACCCTCCATGTACGTCACGCTACATAAAAAAAACCCGTGTGGACCCCAAGCTCACTTACTGTAACTTATTATGCATCGAACAGTCTCTACATGTACGTACAGTAGCATCCGTAATACTCCCCAAAGTGCTCCTCCAATGACACGCGCTGCGGATCCGAAGTGCTATTTCCTCCTTAGCGCGTCTGGTTCCACCCCATTGCTCTACTACGTCGACCGAGTACGTGACGGACGATCATACTCGACGCGTTCCGTCCGTGCCGTCCAAGGCGGACGTAACATCTTCATTATGGTCTGTTCCTTCCAGAAACCGGAGTTCTGGCAACCATCGCGTCACTGGTCGATGCCGCAAGCTCCTCATCCGGACGAATGTGACACTGAGGTCGAACACATCAGACGCATGGCAGCGAATCCAGACGCTACAGAGGAAGGCAGGGCGCGACTCATCGCGTACGCAGAAGTGCGTTATTTTTATCACACCGTTTACAATAAGGATCATGGGTTGCTGAGGACTAGACACCGTTAGTCAAGAGAGATGTCTCCGCTTATTGTCAAGTATGCTGGGAACACCATTGATGATGAGGGACGAAGGATGGCTAGGTACTGGATGAAAACCAAGACAGCGCGACAACATCATGCCGCATTCCAGAAAGTGAGCATCCTTCTCGTTGTCATTGGCCCTCTGCTCACTCGGTAGCAGTGCATATTGGCGTATATCAGTGACACCCATCTGTATGTAACCTTGAATATTGCCTTCCCTATTTCCTGATTGTGGCGTTATCGTAGCGTATCGGTGGCAGCTACCACATCTCGCCTCAAACGAAGCGTACCAGATGGGCCTTCGGCTCTGGGCATGTCGGTACGTCGTGGGTTGCTCGGCATCGTCATGTCGCCAACGTCCCCTTCAGTCGAGCCTGGACCATTCGGTGGTATTTTACAAGTACGCAACGAAATTACCTTATGCACGCAGATGTTCATACTCTTGACAGAAACCACTTTGACTGTGGTGACTGGCTACTATATGTAGTAAGTTCTACGACTTTCCGATGTCTGCAGGACAGAACTTAATAAACACAGATGACGTCTCCCGCGGCGGCAATGGGACGCGCCTTTTGCACTGGTCTCGTAAGTGCCAACCCGACTAGTGCAGTTCTGAGAACGGCTGCTATACTCACACCCTGATAGCTGTATTCTCAAGATGGAGCACTGGTGGCAGTTGTGAACCAGGAAGGGGTCCTACGTGCCAAGGTCAGCCCACCTGAGGAAACTTCGCAGGCCAAAGCGAAGATGTAACATGACGAAGCACGGACATCGACTGGCGAATAATGTCTTATAGTCCTAGACAGCTTGTCTGTAACGTGGTCTCACAGCGTGATATGTGCTGAGCAGAATCATTCCTTATAACATGTCATGGGCTGGCGGACGCACGCACGCATGCATCCCATTCTCAGTATTCGAGCGAGAGTCTGAATAGGAATCTGGTGTTCGAATGAAGGGATTGCAAGTGCCCAGATTACATCTGTGGTTGTTCACTAGACAGTCTGAATGAAACGTATCCGGAGTGCAAGCAGTATGGACAACAGGTAGAGTGCTCAATTCTTCCGACGGTATGAACTCCCTTGAGGAGAGGATGATGAGTACGAGGTGAATGCCGCGTAAGAAGCGGTTCTCACCTTCAGTGAGCCTCGCCCGACCACCCGTAGGCTGGCACAGCACGCTGGAACACGAACTGCAAATGACGACGGTCTGTGCGTGAGAGAAGACGGTGGAAATATTGAAGCATCCTACAAGAACCCAGATTTGTATCAGCAGCAGGGCAAAAGGACGGAGATTTCTCGCACCTGGGCATTTGACGTCCATGAAGTAAGAGTTGGGGGATTGTACGAGACGCTTCAGCTTGTGCTTCTTCGACTCGGCCTCAGCAGAGGGGTTGAGGAGATCGATGGCGAGAGGCTGTTTGATACGACGTGAATATTGTGAGCACCATGAGGCGCGATGCCATGGATACTGACCATGGTGTTATTTTGGTCTGAGAGAAGCCCTTTTGTCTACGGAGGCCGACGTACTTTTTGTGCGCAAAGAGCGAATTGATTGAGAGGCGGTGCAGATTTCCGCGTGTTGTTGTCTATCCGAATACAAAGTTAGAGTTTGATCGGAGATTATAATCACACGGCTCCTACCGAACGCCTTTATCCCCACGAGGCAGAAAGCAGAAGGTGGCTTCGATTACGTTTCTTGTAATTGGATGGGTGACTCGATATTGCTTGGACCAGTCTAGGCATCCTCGGCGGTGATCCGTAAACATAACGAAAGACCTGAAAGACCTGATTACGGCTGATTATGCATTATGAGTCAGGGACAATGGAAATAGGGCGCAAGCGAGAATGCAACCCTACTATCGATCAGAATTCCCCAGACTTGTCAGAACCCGCGGAGTTTGTGTGCTTCTTAGCAGGTCTGCAGAGGGTGCCATATGTACTGCACAAATTTGCATAGCAACCGTATCACACCGCGGACTTTTATGCGCGTGTCAACACAAAAGGTCGGAGGTGGGAATGGAAGATGCAATGTAGACAATAATGCAATACGCGGTCACATGATACCCGTGCCTGTATTCGGATTGTGTCATTGTTCCCCTGAGCGCCGCTTTTGTTTTGTCTCGTTGTCGTTAACCATTTAAACAACGTCGTCGGTCATTGTCTCCCTCAACCTCGTTCGTGTATAAGTATCCTCCAAGGCGGCCCAACCACACTCTCCATCCTTTCAGGGTTCTTCCATCTCGCTATCCCTTCGTATTCGGTTTTCTCTTCCAGGCCTCGGTCTCACTAGGTCAGTCATAAACTTCCCTGCTCTCTCATTAGTGTTGCAATGCTCACCTACACCAGATTTCCTCTCCTCCCGCTACGCACCGGCTCTTGCACGCCGTCACGCTTTCATTTAGATATCCCGATCGCAGGTCGATTCACGTTTCACGTCCACGCTCCCTCACGCATCTCGGACTTCCTTTCTGTCTTTTCGCTTTAATCCTCACGTTAACGTTCAAATGCCTTCTTCCACCACTACCCTCAGCTCCATCTCTGTGACCGTGTCGCAGGCTATTGCGTACATCACTCGACCTCTGATTGCGTTCATGTCCGAGCCGACTATTTTAAAGCTGCAAGTCGCTTTAGAATCAAACTTGACCGCTCACTATGCCCAATCATGGGTCCCTTCTCAACCCCTTCGTGGTTCTGGCAGACGTTGCCTTACTTTCTCTCCCCATTCGATCCCTCCACGCCCCATCTATGCTGCATGCATGGCTGCAAAAGTTCAGTGGTCTGAATGGATGACCGCCCTCGGTAACATCGAATTTGACCTGATCGTCGATCCCGGATGTGTATCCGTTCGCTTCATCGAACCCCTCTCTACCACCAATCTTATCACGGTTTGGTCCGACGAACCTGCTGCAGAGGAACCCCGAGCCAAGCTTGCCAACACCCCCGCGAATTCTTCTCTCCAGGCTCAACGACCGGCCCGGGCCGTGGTCCGTCCGACGCTCGCACAACAATTGCGGATCGATGATGAAGAAGACGAAGAAGAATTATTTGCAGCACTTGCTGATGAACTTCGTAGACCAACTTGGACGACTCCAACCGTCAACCAGTTCTCCTCCACCATCCCTCAGAAATCCGTCTCCCCGGCTTCCTCTGGTTCTCACCATTCCCGTTCAAGTTCCCTTTCGTCGACGTCGGATTCTGGCTCGTGGCTTTCCTTTGACTCTGAGGACTCTGATTCCTCTGTCACCACAATTTCTTCAGCTGGTACTGAGGGCTCTAAGCTCTCCCGTCGCGAGCGTGTACGGCCATACGTTTACGTTGACAACTCGAAGAAAGAAGTGACAAACTACGATGGCGGCAAGACCACAGTACTCACAGGTGGCGTTATGCTCGGCGCACGTCCGGTTGCTGCCAAGCCAACCACACCTCAGCCAGCCTATACAAAGGGCTCCGCAGCCTCTAGCAGCAACTGGCGTTTCCCCCGCGCATGAATATACGTCCACGAGCCACACGACCTAAACATGCCTTCGATGATTCCTGTCACGCATTCGATCTGCATATCACGACGAACGCACCATGCACACAGACTTTTGCATTGTACACTGTATACCATACGCATATATTTGGATCTAATTTTTCTGTAGCCTCCTTGTCTTTCGTCATTTGCTTCATTGTTTCATACGTCGTGTCCCGCTGTGTAGCGTAGCTAACCCTCTCTTAAACAGTTTAACAACAAGTTTTAAAACCCCCATTAATGAACGACCCTGTGCCGATCGCGTCCATCATCTGCTAATAGTATTCTCAATTTAACGTCAACCTGAATCTGGAGTACCAGTGACGTCATTTCATTGCAAACCCTCTCTGTTATGTCTGGGGGCACGAGGATCCAGGGCAGGGTTATGTTTGAAATCGGCCTGCCCATATTCACTTGTCTGACGCGACTGCTCTGGAGAAGCTCGTATTCATTTCCACGAATGCAAATAAGGCAGGTCCTTCGAGTCCCGGATAATCGGGGCTAGTTTCCTCTCGGCCCCACACTGACGCATTCCTCGCGTGGAGACCTCATTGGGGCCTGGAGGGGCCTGGCTCCTAGCTCCTATCAAAGCTATCAGCATGGTTTGACTGCAACTGTCGCATCGCGGACTTGACAATATACGTGTTTGTCTCTGGCACTTAACTTCTGGCACAGAGCTGACTTCGGAGGGGTCATAATGTTCTGGAGCTCGATTGGCCCACTCCGTCGTCACTCGCACTCGCTACCTGCTGCCTTGCCAACTTGAAGTTGCACCCCCTTATGCGCAAAAGAGCTAGAGCTATAAGAGAAAAGTGCGATTCGGTTTAGATTGGGAAATGAAAGGGAGATCGTGTTTCAGTTTTCGTTGATTCCAAAACCAAACGTCATCCCGCCCGCCCGTGGTGGAGCCGAGAAGGGGAATAATGAAAGATGTAGATATCCCCGTCCTCAACGGGCTTTTTAAACATGAATATATACAGGTGCCCCTTAACGTTGGTTGTCGTCGTACTTGTCGTTCTCACCCTCACCCTCACCCAAAGTCTTTCTGCCTCCGTTGTAGCCATGACCATCGATACCGTTGAGCTCCGTAAGATACAATATTCGCAGGAGTTGGCTGCATATACCATGCGCCAGTGGATGCTCACGCACGATTCTCCCCATCCCAATCACGGCTCCGTGCCCGGGTCTACGAGTGGTCCAACGTCGGCTGCTCAAACTACGGCCCCGAGCTCTGGTCGCGAGACACGAGACAACAACAGTAGGTGTCCGTCTGCCGACCTGCATTTAGCTGGTCGGTTGACAGTTTGCTACCAGCTGCACAGCATGCCGCCGCCACCGCTGCAAAGCCTTAGCATTGCTTACGGGCAAACTTAACTACCAATGGACACACTCGAATTTCAATGCTTCACTGTTCCAGCTTCGCAGTTTCTCCAACGAATGTTACCTTGTATTAGTGTACTATCACTCCATTCTCACCTGTACCTTGAACGCTGCGTCCATTTGTTACCCCTCCTCCCCTTGCCCATTCCCCATACTGCCCGCTTAGTTGATTTTTTGTGTACTTTTGTGTACGACTGTCGATCATTATTTAAGGGGGAGGAATGTTAAAGCTATTTCCGGGACCTTGACCTATCATCTGTATCTTGCACATAAGTGGATTAGGTTGTCTGTCACATGTGGATCATGCGCACCAGCCGCACATAAGTGGTGGTTTCATGCTGCCCAGATGATAGAGAGTACTTCTGCTTCTCGTATTACCGGGGTCCACTGGCAAGCAGCCGACTAGTATCCGAATATTCTGTGGTGTCTCGTCATGGCAGAGTACGCCTCGAACGGCTCAAGGCTCGTTCAATCAACAGGCCTGTAGCACTTGGTCACGAGACGCCGTGCTGACTCTTCTTGGGGTGGCGGTCTCGGAACAGTGAGATGACCGTCGATGATCTCAGAGCACAGTCTGGCCTTTCCTCATCGAAGACGTATCTGAATTAGAACTTTCATCCAAGGCCTATTTGACCTTGACTTTCCCCCTTCGATGTTGTTCGTCACCGTCGGCAGGAGCTCAGCACACGCTTAGAGACGAGGTAAAGGCCGTCCATGCTGTTCTGCCAGTGAGGAAGACCCAAGGCAGAGGGTGACATCTGGAGACAGGATAGCGCAGGGTGAGGCGAAGCATGATGACATGATATTGAAAAGGAATGACAGACTTTCCCCAATGTAGTACTATACCCAATGTGTTGGGGTTTACGTTACGCTGTCTTTCAGCAGATCGGACCGATCATCGACTAGGCGCATTGTTATCTTATCCCTATCATCAACCACCAAAGCGTTTCAATCCCTACCTCGTCCTTCGCTTCTTCATCATCATCATGATACGTATCACCAAATCTCCGATTATATCTCTCCGAAGGCGCTTTCTCGCGACGCATACAGCGACAGCCCCGCCTACAGCCGTAGCGACGCCTCCGACGCGCTATGACTGGACCAAAGAGGAAGTGCAGCGAATTTACGATACGCCGTTACTTGACCTTGTCTTTCGCTCAGCGAGCGTGCATAGGCAATACCACGATGCAACTAAAATACAGCTCTGTACGCTGATGAATATCAAAAGTAAGTAGTACTGATGACAAGAATGTTGAAAAAAAAAAAAAAAAAAAAAAAAAAAAAAAAAAAATTCTAAATCGGGTTTGCAGGTGGTGGCTGTAGCGAAGACTGTGAGATCGGCCCCCAATAGACGCCAGGCAGGGCCGTGCTCATGTTCTCCAGGCTCATACTGTTCGCAGTCGTCGAGGTACACAACTGCAACCAAGGCCTCCCGTCTCCTAGAAATCGAGCCTGTGCTAGAGGCCGCACGTAAGGCGAAGGAGAATGGTAGCACTCGCTTCTGCATGGGCGCTGCATGGAGAGACTTGGCGGGCAGGAAACGCGGTTTCGAACGTATCCTTGAAATGGTCCGCGAAATACGCAAAATGGACATGGAAGTATGCACCACGCTCGGCATGCTGTCTCCGACTCAGGCGAAGCAACTCAAGGAAGCGTATGTATCTTCCTATCTCAGACGACTGGACGACCTATCTGCTGACACAGAGTGTGCTCATCAGAGGCTTGACGGCCTATAATCACAATCTTGACACCTCACGAGAGTATTATCCTAAGGTTGATATCCTCGAGTATACGCAGGCTACTGGCGGACTTATACTGTGTCATGTGCAGGTCATCACTACAAGGACGTACGATGACCGCTTGGACACAATATCTCATGTCAGAGACGCAGGTATCAGTGTCTGTTCAGGCGGAATCCTTGGGCTCGGTGAGTGTGATGCTGATCGTGTTGGTCTCATCTGGGAGGCTTCCAAGTGCGCTCCATGCTTTCGTGATGGTTTCAGCGTATCCTCTTACCGGATGCCCGTAGTATGCCCGAACATCCCGAGTCGTTTCCCGTGAACGCTCTTGTACCCATCAAAGGGACCCCTCTCGAGGACAATGAGGTGGGTTTTCGCTCTGTTTCTTCCCACTCTGTCCTGATGCTTCTTAGCCCGTTTCCCACCATGTGCTTCTCCGTACGATCGCCACTACAAGAATCGTCCTTCCCACGACGATCATCCGGCTTGCGGCCGGTAGGCAGGGACTAAGCGAGAACGAGCAAGCAATGTGTTTCATGGCTGGAGCGAATGCTGTGTTCACAGGTGACCATATGTTGACGACACCCTGTAAGTTGATGCCCATTTTGGCTCTCACTGAAATTAAATGTTGGCTGCGTCTTGCATAGGCTCTCCTTGGGATGAGGTAGGTTCTTCACATCACGTGCAGGTGTACTCTCAACATTAGTTTCACAGGACAAAGTTATGATGTCTCGGTGGGGTCTGGAAGGCATGCGAAGTTTTGAGCAGAAGAGCGTCGCGCGGAAGGACAAACTTGGAACAGAACATGTCCCTCTCGGCAGACCCGATATGATCACTGCAGAAGGTGGTGGGGATTTGTCATGATGGATGATTGTTTTGAGGTGCTGTGAGTCCTGTTGTGGATTGACATGTTTGTAGCTACGCACCTGACCGAGATGAGCAGAATACTGAGACATATAATGCGCGTACTTCGGCGACTTGTTTGTTGTGGAAGAAACAGATGCGGCTTTTCCCTGAACATACAACCGCTGGATCCTCAAAGGTCTCGATTAGGTAAACGCAGCACATCAGCCTGTTTTGGCCAAGGTCCGACGATGCTTCTCGTTTAACCCTTGTTGGCTTTTCACTCTCTCCGCATACATACGTCTCAATCAATCGCCTCACCATGTGACGTGATTATCATCGAAACTCTTCTTTCTCGCCTACTTTTGGAAAGATTGCCTTGCCCGCCTGACTGGTACCGTTGTGTGCCCCGGCTGGAGGGCTCACACCGCAATCCAGCCCCGTGTTCGGAAGCCCAGCTTCGATGTAACAGATTTAGATTGAATTTATCACTTTGTCTACTGTTGGTATCCATACCTTGCCATCCCTTTTAATCCGCTCGGCGAGAGAAGCTGGCTGTCCCCCGCAAAAAATGGCAGTGCTCCTGCAACAGCCTCACCTCGGCATTCTCATTCTGAGGTCCTTTCTCTCTCTGCTTTAATATCTGTCTTGATGCTTTTTTACTTCACTCTTGCCATTTCCTATCCCTCCTTAGACGCTCTCGGTCTATAACTTGCGCCCCGTCGGCGTCGTGACATGTTTATATATCCTACTCGCAATTACAACGCACTTGGGCTTCTCGCGACTCCTCACAATATCAAATCCTCTCCACTTCAACAATCTGCGCTCTCACTCAAACCTCCGCCACAACCCGGTTCTCCTCCGGTGCGCAAACCTGCCAAAATTCTCCTTCCAGAACAGCGAGTCATAATTCTCTGTGCTTTCGACGTTCGGTGTCCACTAATAGGATGACTCCAGCTTTATGGCTGTTTCGGCGCAGTGTACACTGGTGATACGGCGAACATACCCATGGTCGCGTGAGCCCGTCTCCTTTTATCACCCTAAACTTACGCTACAGCTGGCGTACAGGCGCGTTTCTCTAGCAGATTACAGAGGTAACGTTGTGCTGGATACGCTTGTGCGTCCGACGTACGTCATGGAAATGTGGTCATATTCATTTAGCCTGATTGAGATGCTGGCCGCTAGCCACGAAGTCACAAATTACAGGACGGCAGAGACAGGCTTGGTCTCGGCGCATCTTACCAATGGTAAATTTCTGTGCATGTCCCGTCAGGACTCCGGCTTACTGGAGACATATCGCAAACTAAGCGCCCCCGTTTCGTGAAGTGCAACATCGTGTAAGCGCGCTTATACGTGATAAATCATCGTCGGACACAACCTTTGGCAATTCCTATCTGCAAGTACTGGCACGCTTTCGAGTTGAAAGTAGCTGATTCTGTGTGCATAAATTAGGTCCTGTGCATCAGCCACCCGACGATTCACACACGCGACGTTGCTGCTTTCGTTCCATTCCATAGAGGTCTTGGGTATGGGGGTGCGACGCCTCCATTACACATTCTCGTACACCGTTTGATGGGTCGAAGTATAGGCCTCGGGTATGAGCATCCGGTTCGTCCGTGTATCTCTGTCTCCTCGACACTCAGCGTATTGATGAATCAACGTAACAGCTTGAAAATGCACGCGCCGCACTAGACTTGTACCGCTCGGTGCAACACCCATGGGAAAACGCGATTAATTCCGGATCGTGGCCATGTATACTACCGCCCGTGGGACATGCCGAGTACTTTTTTGAACTATTTGTGGTTGTGAGGGATTAGATGGAGCGTGCGAAAAGCTGATATGGATTACTTATTCCCACGCTCGTAATTTTATTTTCTTTAATATTACTTACTTTCCTTTCCATTTCACTTTTCATAAATCCGAACGGTATCATCGGTGCTCTTGAAGACGTGATTCGTTCTCGTGCATGCTCCTCAAATGTCGCACTGCTCGGTTGGCAGTCACATCTCGGCCTTTAAGGGCATGTGGCAGTGTGACGAGGGACAGCGGACACCTGGCCAGCCACACTCGGAGCTTTTCCGGGTCCTGCCTAGCACTGGCTACAAATACAGGTCACACACGACTCTGGCGCGCCATCAAGATAATTCGCCGGTCGTCCAGCTACCTGTTACTGCAACCAAACAACGCAAAAGCGGGCCCTATCAGTAGGATCTGCCGGGCAACATCGCCACCACTCTGTATGACTGGAGCATTCGCTGCTCCAGGTGCTCAGCTTCATTACATAAGGACGGAGGATGCGGCAAACGAACGCGTCGCTCGCATCGCATCTCGCCAAACCCCTTTGCCATCGGTCTAGATTTCGAATGGCGTCCGACGTTTGTATCGGGGAGAGCGGAGAACCCAATCGCCCTCGTCCAGGTCGCATGCGATGATGAAATTCTTCTAGTGCAAGTCAGCGCGATGCAAGGTAAGTTTTTCAAATCATGTCCCTACGCCCTCAGGCGCTGCAAGTTGCTGATATCAACATCTAAACTAGCCTTTCCCCCAAGCTCCGGAACTTTTGGAGTCGTCAAACAGCACTAAAGTCGGAGTTGGCATCCAGTGCAAGTGGGCTTGAAGTGGCCTTTTCCCTTATTATCGTTTCGGTTATAATTCTGACGTGAGAACCCGTACTTTTATTTGGGTGGGAAAATTGTTTAGATGACTGCAAGAAGCTTTGGAGGGACCATCGGGTATCTGTACGCAATTGCGTGGATCTGGCGCTCCTTGCACGTTCCGTGGACAAGCGTTGGAAGGGACCGTACAGAGGTGGCATTGGACTGTCACGACTCGCGGAAGTTTACCTCGGGCGATACCTTCCAAAGGTGACACTCAAAGAAGTAATTGGGAAATGGACCTTTCCACGAGGCAACAAGAATGTGAGTGAATTGGTGGCACTGTCCGCGGGAAAAGCTGTGTTGACCCCGATGTTGTTATATTTAGACGCGGCTAACGACAGTCACTCTGCTCTCGCGATTTATCAGGTCCTTATAAGCTAGCGTCGAATTTAACGCCTCGCGCTGAGCCAGAATGTTTCACCTTTCGATGCCATAGACGGTGTCTTACGAGATAACCAAGGCCGACCTTGGTTTCCGTTCAATCCCCACTACGATTCTGGCACGCCGCCTTCGCTGCCAGTGTCAGACTAACCATTGCTCCTTATTCTCTGCCCTGCAATAGTAGAATCGGTATCCACTAGATGAATACATTCCTCCCTTATTCCAGGCATTCATTCAGGCCTGTTCGACACATGAAATTGGCCAATGGGGAAAGGGTGAACGGATGATGTGGTAACTAACTTCTCTCGTTTTCTTCCGGGGTTTGGTTTGAGCGCCTTCGGTCCGCCAAACGGGCCACGTTGCTGCGGAGTCAAGAAGAGAAATGGGTTGCTGTGGGCGCATCTGTCAACTTATCTTTACGGGATGGAGTATTACCGGAATGGCGCATTGCCTCCGAACTACTTTTCTTCTCTTCGTTCCCCCGGGTGAACGATAAAAGAGGGGCGATGTTTTCACCACCAAATGGTCTCCCATGTGGGGCTTCTTGTCCACCGTCTGCGCGCTCTTTTTCGCTGTCTCTCGTTTCCATCATGTAGTCGCGACTACCGCGAGTGCGTCATTTTTGCCCCAGGTTCGTACCGTACTCCCATCGCATCTCGTCTCGCTTCATTTAATTTAACGCGCTTCAGGGATTCGTGTTTGACTGGAACCCTCCGGGGACAACAGTTCCGATACCCATCACCCTACTGTAGATCTTTTTGTGAAGGGTTTCCAGTACACTCATAAGAAATACAGAGCAGTGTGAAACATTGCACATTTCATGGGAGCGTGGGTCCGAGTGTAGGGTAGGTCTAATCCCGCTCTCTCTGCGAGGCATTCGATTGATGGCATCAGGCAAAATCCTACCGCTCCTTACTTCCTCCAAATCTTCACCTCGTGCGTCTTGTCACGTGACAGATTCATACCGCCCCTTTAATTCCTCACACCCTGCTGATAACAGTACCTACGTTGTCCCGTTTCTTATTCCAGTGGGCTCGGGAACAAGTTTTGTAGGACCTTCGTTGTGCCTCTGAAAGCGATTTGATTTCATCTAATGAAGCTGTGCTTTCCCAGGATTTTCAAGTTCCATTTAGCCCCGGAACCCAGGTATGCTGAGCAGAGTAGCCTTCGATGGCTCGATATCACTGACAGTGCTCCTTTTCTTCCTCTATCTAGTATCAAATATGCATGGTACGTTCCCCCTTCCTCCCCAAATATTCCGTTGCCGTAGCACGGATCGCTCACTACGGCTGCAGTGGGACTCACTGGGAGTATCAGGTGGCTGCCAGGATATTTACACCGTCATTCCCAATTCCTCTGCCACCGCACAGAACCCAGCGACCTGCACGAATGTGACATTTGCACATCCTCCGTTGCAGGTCGATGCCGCTGTCGTAAACGGTGCCTTCTCCCAATATGGGTGGGTCCCACAGGTGCGTTAGTAGGAAATCAAGTGCATCCCTCCGATGAATGGGCTTTTTCCTTTTCATGTGGCGGGCCACAGTGTACAGATATTCAAGTCCAGGCAAAGAATGGCACAGGACCCTATACACTAACCGTGCGTACCTACTATTGAACTCCACTATCGATCGCGCAATTCAAAATGCACAGGTGGCGCCTACACTGCATCCTCCTTTGAATATTACATCAAATGGCGGTGGCCCCATTAACTGGACTGTTTCACTTGTGTGTGACTCCGAAACTGTCCATTGAATCGCATCTCAGTTGATGATGATCAGTCCCATGGATTTCCCTTCTTTATCTCAGTCACCGACTCGCAAGGCAACTCGTGGTCGCAGGGGCCGTTGCATAGTGGCGACAACGGCGATACCGCATGCCTTAACTTAAACCACAGGTGTGTCCTATGATCAATTTGTCCGTCATTGTTGCTGAATGGGACGTAGTCCTGACGGTCACTCATCATCGATTGTACCCGCGACGATAGGTGCCAGTGTAGGCGGCATCCTCGTTGGTCTACTCGCGGGTGCATTCGGAATACTCGCGTTCGGGCGATGGCGTGGTTCTCGTAGGCATGACAAGCCCTGGGAAAACCAGATCCGCGACAGTGTGCTCAGCTCAGATAGTCCTCGAAATCCTCGCGAAATGACGTCCACCAGTGGTGGCGGGCGGGAGCACATCGTGGAGCCGTTCGGTGTGCCTTCCACTTTGCGTTCATCATCCCCAGGCAATCCAGGTGTCCCCCTCCCTCCCGGAGGCAACATAACCAATCCAACTACGTCGCCAGGTTCAAGTGATCCGGCGGACCAGTCAGGAAGGAGGCCAAACGTCTACGTTGTGCATCACGATGGTGGACGCGCTCCTGTTACGGTATATACTGAAGAGGGTGCAGAGGTCGTCGAGCTTCCACCGCAATACGCCGCGGGCAGCACCAGTACGCCGTTGGAGAGTGACGCATCGCGTGAAGTTGACAGAAGAGGGGAGCCCGACGCAACACCTCGGAAGACGCGAGAGCCACGGAAGAACGTGGTGAATGGATGATGTTATCCTCTAACCCACTTGCTGTATATCCCATTCCAGACTCCCTTGTCTAGCAACTACCATTTTTGTACTTACCAATGAACATGTTACGGTGATATACCAGTCCGTGGGGACTAGTGTGACTCAAAGTATCAGATCATGGATATCATGTAAGATAGCTCATAGATCCTGGCTATCGACAGTATTAGTACTGAGTCATTGGTTTTAGTAAATTGGTCACTTTCGAATTGGGCCAGAAAATGTGTTATCTGTAATACTGTATAAGTAGTCACATGAATCATGAACGCTTCAACAGGACGGACTCACACCACTGACTGAAATGGTGTGTATGGAACATTGTCTTCCGGTGTTATTTGCCATAGACGATTCTCTTGAAGTGTCGAAATGGTCCAAATATGTGGAATATTCAGGGGACGACCGACCATGAACCCGGGCCGCTGTCTTCCGTGGGAGACTAGGCACAGCTCTCTTGTCCTCCGCTTTTATCCTCCGCCCTGGGATACGTCGAATTGGAACCGACTGAATGTCTACATTCCTCATTCCTCAATGTTGCCGCCCATCTCGAGTCCGGTTGCGATGCGCGACTGGGCGGTGCAAACGGGAAGAAAAAAAAGACGACGACGACAAACTTCTCGTTCGTTCCCGGAGGATGTATAGTGAGCGCTCCGAGTTCCCCAGACTACTACACTATAACTGCCTCGCGTGCTGTGAGAGATGAGATGTGGCTGTGTGCCTGAACTCGAGCGCTGCGTACCTGGATTTCAATTGAATGTATCTTTACGGGACTGGACTGACTGAGGGGATCGAGGCATTACACCCGAAATAGTGGATAACCGTGGTCCGCTCTTCTTCTTTTGTCCCCTAGGCTCACCCCCACCCCCCCCTAACCCTTGCTTTCACCGTTCATCCCCACCACCAAACGATTTCCCATGCGGGGCCCCACCGCGCTCTTCTTGTCCACCGTCTGGACACTCTTTTTTGTCGCCTGTCGTTTTCATCATGTAGTCGCGACTACCCCGAGTCCGTTTTTCCCCCAGGTTCGTACCGTACTCCTCCCCATCGCATCTCGTCCCGCTTCATTTTTTATTTATTTAACGCCCTCCAGAGTTTCTCGTTTGATTGGAATCCTCCGGGGACAACAATTCCGATTCCCATCACCCGTACTGTAGACTTTTCTTGTGGGGTTCTTCCGGTTTTGCTCATTGGAAAGTATAGAGCAATGTGAAACATTGCAGATTACATGGGAGCGTGGGTCCACGGCCGTAGGGTGGGTTCTAATCCAGTTCTCTTGCGAGGGCCTCTATTCATGACATCCTTAGACCAAATCCTACTGGTCCTTATTTCCTCCAAATCTTCACCTCGTGCGTCTTTCACCTAACAAACTTTTAATCCCTCACCCCTCATGTTCGTAACAGTATCTACACTGTCCCGCTTGTCATTCCAGCAGGTAGTGGAACCAGTTTTGTACGGTCTTCCTGATAGCTATTTGATTTACTCTAAATAATCTCGTACTTTCCCAGGATTTTCAAGTTCCATTCGGCCCTGGAACTCAGGTATGATACGAGCGGCCTTCGATGACTCGATAACACTGACAGTGCTTCTTTTCTTCTTCCCCTGACCTATCATAGTATCAAATATGCATGGTGCGTCCCCTCCCTCTTCTCGCCGTCGTAGCTCCTCCTGCTCACTACGGTTTCAGGTGGACTCGAATGGGGTATCAGGTGGCTGCCAGGATATTTACACCGTCATTCCAAATTCCACTGCCACTGCACAAAACCCAGCAACCTGCACGAATGTGACACTGCCAACTTATCCATTGCAGGTCGATGCCGCTGTCATAACTGGTGCCTTCTCCCAATATGGGTGGATCCCACAGGTGCGTAGGAAATCGCGTGCGCCCGACGAACGAGCTTCTCATGTGGTGGGCTGTAGTGTACGGATATCCAGGTCCAGGCAAAGAATGGCACAGGACCGTATACACTAACTGTGCGTACCTACTATTGACTCCACTCTCGATCGCGCAATTCAAAATACCCAGGTTGCGCCTACACTGCATCCTCCTTTGAACATTACATCAAATGGTGGCCCCATCAACTGGACTGTTTCACTCGTGCGTGACTCACGAATTTTCCGTCGAAACTCGTCTCATTTGATGATGATCAGACCCATGGATTTCCCTTTTTCATCTCGGTCACCGACTCGCAAGGCAACTCGTGGTCGCAGGGGCCGTTACATAGTGGCGACAATGTTGATACCTCGTGCCTTGACACAAGCCACAGGTATGTCTCACACTCACTTTTCTTCGTCATTTTCGCTAATGAGACGTAGTTCTAGTGGTCACAAATCATCAACTGTACCTGCAGCGATAGGCGCCGGTGTAGGCGGCATCGTCGTCGGTCTACTGGCGGGTGCATTTGGAATACTCGCGTTCAGGCGACGTGGCTCTCGTAAAGAGCACCGTGAAGACCTCATGCGCGACAGCCAGCTCAGCTCAGGTAACTCGCAGCAAAGCCGCGAAGTACGTGCCACCGGTGGCATCACGGCCGCTGGCGGGCTGGAATACGTTGTGGAGCCGTTCGCGATGCCTACCACGAGTCCTTCGTCACCCCCAAGTGATCCGGGTGCCCCCCTTCTGGGAGGCAATCCGACTAGTCCAACAATTATGTCGCGTACAGATGCTGTCTCTACATCCGGTTCTAGCGAGCCGGCGGACCCGTCTGGAAGGCGGGGCACTCGGAACGTCTACGTTGTGCACCACGATGGTGGACGCGCCCCCGTCACGGTGTATACTGATGAGGGTGCAGAGGTTGTCGAGCTTCCACCACGATACCCTGCGGGTAGCACCAGTACCCCTTCGGAGACTCGGAGTGCATCATCACGTGAAACCGACGTGAACAGAAGACGGGAGCCCGGTGACACACGAAAAAGGCGAGAGTCACCCCGTACATGACGAAATGAACGATATTACCACCTCAATCTACCCGCTGATACAATTCTACTTTGAGTTAATCTTTTTTTTTTGGGTTTTCTTGACGCAAATACTGAGCTATACAGTATATCGCGTGTTTTGTTCAATTCGTGTACATTTGGATCTGGGATCTGGGTATTCGTTTTGTTTCTTGTTAATCTTAGAACGGTTCAAATACCCCTGAATTGACCATGGTTTTTTTTTTCTTTTGGAAAGTCTAGCAGGCAGGTACAGGTACGAAGTGTACCCGTCCTACAGTATCACCTGGATCCGTTGACGTCCCTGTCATTGTTCTGTCTCACCGGGGCGGAATTATGACTGTTGATCCTGTCAAGGATGTATTGATCTATATTTACTCTGTTATTCGCTATGTACCTATACAGTATAGACACCAATGGGACATGGCCGCCAACCCCCTTGTTCTGACAGCAAGCGCCACCCGTTCGGTAAACTTTTTTTCTGGCTTAGGGAAACCTGTTCCGCCCGCGAAAAATCCGGTGGAGCGTTGACATCGCTCTGGGGCGTAGACAGAGAGCGCGCGGCTTTCACCCTTGCCTCCATCACATCGAGGTCTGTCTCGCACCAAACACGCGCATCGTCATTCTTCTTCCCCACAAACCAAAAAGTCAGTTTTTGCCTTGTTTGTGCTATAGGAATTGTGTGGGGATGAAGTGCCACCCACCTCGGAAACACGTCTTGTATCCACACCCAAGATGGCGTCTGAAATTCCGGCGAGCCGTCTATCCGAAGCACACAGCGCGTTGAGCAGCGCCCGCGCCCTAGGGGTCCGCAGCAATTGTTTGCAAGGGGAGAGAGGGGGGGGGGGGGGGTCGTATGGTCAATCCATCTTGCCTTGGCACGTTTGTAACTCGGGGAGAAAAACGGCAACGCACCCTATTTGTGTTTGAGATTTGTTGAGCGACGACGTTTCTTCTTGCTCGTCGTGTTTGTCGTTGGGCGTTACCAGAGCCTGTGCGAGTTGAAAAAAGACGCTTTGTCGGCGGGCGGTAACGTCCGCGTCTGTCTCGTCGTCACTGCGACGCCATTCGATGAGCCATGTGGCCCAATTTGCAAGGCAGACGTCGTAGGACGCCTTCTCGCCTGTTGCTGTTGTTTCTGTTGCTGTCGTCAAATTCGTATCGTCAGGGTCGGGTTCAGGCTCGTCGGTGGGAAGATTGTCGTCGTCGGAGAGTAAGTGCGTGATGACGTGCGATGTGAGAACCGCTGGGAAGTGCGCGTGGTCCGAGGCTACACTCTCGAGTAGGGGTATCCAATCATCAGCAGGGACGAGGGTGGGTGGTGTGGGCTGCCCTTTGAAGATACTCGCTTTCTAGAAACGGAGAAAGTAAAAATAAAAAGTTGCAATCAATACGCGTTCTCTCTCTTTTTTTTGGCTTCCTGCGTTGGAGTGGGAAGATGGGAAGATGGGTGGGGGG